>JAHVYB010000114.1:0-159578 GCA_020623695.1 Calonectria henricotiae | reverse complement strand
AACCCTTATCTAATTGCTTAACTTAACCTATATATATATAAATAGGATGCTTTCTTATTTAGCATTTAGTTAGATTTTACAAGGAGCAATAAGAGCTTTATATCACAATTATTTTAGTTACAATTATTGCCTATAAAAACCCCAGTAGGGAAAAATGACTAGTTATAATAACCCTTTGTTTTACCTATTTCCCTGGGCCGGGGGCTGGTGCGGGGAATTGAACCCCAGTCTCTATAAAAAAAACACAGCGCGCTAACCACTGCACTACACCACCTATAAATAAATATATAAATAATAGAATTTTTATAATAAAAGAAAATATTATATATTTTAATTTAACTAAATACTAATAAATTACCTAAAGTATATTTACCTTTAAAATCTATAATATAATAATAAGAGCTAATATTATATATACCCTTATAATAACTTTTATAGAAATAACTAACTAGCTTAACTTACCCCCTATTCTAATTATTATATATATTAACTTATATTTTTTATATAAATATCTTATAAAAATTAAAATAATAAAAAAAAAAAATTAATAATTAATATTATAATACTTAGATAATCCTATAAAAGATATAAGCTTTATAAAATAAAATAAATTAATAAAAAAAATAATCTAACTAATATTCTTATAAAGATAATACCTAATTAAGCCCTAGAGTATTTTATTAATAATAATAAAATAATAATTTAAATAAAAGGCTAGGTAATAAGAAATAAAATATAATAAGAAGGACTATTTAATATAAAAGCAAAAAGCAAGGGATATTTACTTTAGAATAAAGGCCTATTCTAATTAGAAATAAAGGCCTTAATATAAAAGAGAAAAGCTTAAGTATTAGAATATTATTTATCCTATTAAATAGTATATATTTTTATATTTTAGCTATTAGCAATAGGGCTACTAAACAGCCTTGCCTAGACCCGGAAGAGGTATTATTCTAGATCATATAATATAATCCTAATACCAACTTTGGGCCTCACAGCCCTAGCTAGCTAGAAGAGACAGAGATAAATATAACAAGGACCCCCTTAGCAGCTGCTAGACCTGTGACCATAAAAATATCACAATAACCCCCGGGATAAACCCACATTTAGCTATTTTTAATAATATTAAAAGTAGGCTAGAATATATTAATCTTAGTATAAAAAGCTATCTTAAATATTAGTATTAAAATGTTATTTGCCCTATTAAATAACGTGTGTTTTCGTATTTTAGCTATTAGTAATAACACTACTAAATAGCCTTGCCTAGACCCAGAAAAGGTATTATTCTAGATTATATAATATAATCCTAATACTAACTTCGGGCCTTATAGCCCTAGCTAGCTAGAAAAGATAGAGATAAATATAATAAGAACCCCCTTAGTAGCTACTAGACCTATGACCGTGAAAACATTATAATAACCCCTAGGATAAACCTATATATTAAGGTTATAAAATATATAAAATTAATTATTCTATTAGTTAGGGCAAAAAGAGACTAATACTATAGTTATTTAAATACTAATTATATCCACTCCTAGAATTGCCTGGTTAAGCCTCCTACTTGTATTTTAACTAAATATAAATATTAAATAGTTAAAATAAAATATAAGTAATATAATATATATTAATAACTATAATATATATTTATCTAAGACTAATTATAAAGGTTACTAATATATATTATATAAGATAATTTATAAAATTATAGAAAATTAGTACTTTAAGCTGGATTATTTATATTTGGTTAAAATATAAGTAGAAGGCTTAACCAGGCAATTCTAAGAGCAGATATAATTAGTATTTAAACAATTATAGTATTAGTCTCTTTTTACCCTAACTAATAGAACAATTAACTTTATATATTTCATAACCTTAATACCCTTTTAATATCAAAGATAATAAACTCTATTAAACCCATCCCAATATTTAAGATAGCTTTCTATGCCAAAACCAATGTATTCTAGCCCACTTCTAATATCATTAAAAATAGCTAAATCTAAACCATATTTTAAATACTATATTCTTTATAATCCATTATACCCTTCCACCTTAAAATACACTAATAGTAAACTTTATATTAAATACCCGCCTAATCTTATTAAGACCTTTAAATTAAAGCTTAAAAAAAAAGGGCTCCTTAGGCTATTTAGAATCTTTATTATTAACCTTAAATTATTCTAAAAAATATAATTTATTAAATTTAAGTTCTATATACTTAAAAAGAATAATCTTAATACTAATAATAAAGGGTTTATCTAAAAAGAATATAAGAAATTTAATATTATTATAAAAAAATTAGATAAAATAGTATTTAAGGAGATAATTAAAGTAAAGAAAGCTTTTTTTAGAGAAATTAATAGTAATAAATATAATAAGTAGCTAGAAAGGATAATAAGTACTATAACCTATATTAAAAACTACAATAAAAATAGGTCCAAGAGTAAGCATAAAGGTTACTAATAAATACTACGCAAGATAGTCTAAAAAATTATAGAAAATTGGTAGTCTAGGCTAGATTTTAAATATCTAGGAAATCAAAAGTGCGTTTATTCATAATTATTAAATCTAGTTCATAATTAATAAAATCGGTTCACAATTATGTTAAGCTGGATTATAAGTATCTAGAAAGTTAAGAGTCTATTTAATTATATTTAATAAGTTAAAAATATAAAAAGGCTATCTATTTCTAGGGATAAGTAAATATAGGAATTTTAATTTCTAAGAAGGCAACTAATGTATTTTATTTAAGCTATATAGTATATATATCTTTGTATTTAACTTAGCTACCACAAGCTATTAGACATTGGACCTTAATAAGAACTATAATAACTCCTCTGTCGATTTATAATATTTGTCCAACCTCCGATTTTGGGATTACCATAACGCCTAACTACCTCTTCCTGAAAATCCTACTTCTGCTTCCTGCTTTCGAACTTGCAAATGGCTTCATCAACGGCCGATTCCAGGTCCGGAAATTTAGTATTAACAATATTCATTATTTTGTGCCAATTGACTTTCCCCTTGCCATACTCATGGGCCGAAATATTTCGTTGCAACTTAATGACGTGCTCGTCTTGGAATAGCAGTGGGAACTTGGACTTTGGGAGCATTCTTTTCATCGACTGAAGTTCTTCCGAAATCGATTCAAACTCCTTGGAAAAGGCGGCCCGTGCCATGTGCTCGATGGTATATTTGTTTACTGTTTTAATATTCTTGGTGGTACAGAAACGTTAGCATTCTGATTGCTGGAAACATGCATGAATTGTGTCCACTCTTTGTACCTTGGCATTGAGCTGGCCAACCGCAACGAATCGTTTCGCATCGGAGAACGCAATTTTGCAGCGCTTTAGACATTCTAGAACGGCGTTTGGATTGAATTTGGGCATTATGGTTTATTTCGGAGTTGATCTTGAGCGTAGTGCTTCTTGTGCTGTGCTGCAGATGGTGCTCAGAAACGGAGTAAAAATGCAACGTTTTGTTGAGAGCATCCATCATAGTAGGACCCAGACTTGTGGTGCGATCCTGCCATTACAGCTTCCAGTCTCATGAACTACATCAGCATTTTTTCGGTGCTTGTGCATGAGATGGAATGAACCGCATTACTTTGTTTCGCTCCTTCCCACAGATCGCTGGCGATCAACACTTGAAGGACAACACCTGACAAAGTAGACCGACATGCAATAATACTATGGCCGAGGAAAAAGCTTTAAATCCAAAATACAATTTCAGTGGACGATTATATTCTTTGACTAAATAATGATTAAACATATTGAGTGTTGCTACGAACACTATATCCCAATGATCATTCCAACTTTCACCTGTAGATGCCCTTTATTGTGCAACCTTGTGTGGTTTGATCGTCGAAACAGCTGGCTTTTCACGTGGCTATCCAGCATATTAGTACATTCTGCTATACCCCAGTATCTCTCAGACATCAAACACAAGAATATATTCGTTGGATTCTATGTTCGTCACTGGGCTAGGCTGAATTGTATCGCGGCATCTTGCATCGTGGAAAACACAAGTTGAGGGTGGAGATTGAGGAAGTCTTTCCACCGAGCTTCTATAATAGTCTTGGCGGAACATAGTAAGAATCAATGAAAATTCGAATGGCCTTGGAACCTCGAAACACCTTTTGCATCTATTGTGCGCAGCCCCATCATCGTCATTTAGCAAGAAATTCTGAAATTTCACCCAATAGCCTAAAAGCTTCCGTCGATAAGAATGTACGAAGTTCTGCCGGATTTGTACTCTTAAAGTAGTAATTTGCAATTTTGTATTCGCTTAGCACTCCAACCTGGATGTCCCATTGGCCTCTCGAATACAATTGTCGAAGCCATCAAATATAATGGAGACTATCGAATCATTTTCGCTATCGGCTGATTACGGGCACAGTATTGCGAATGTGTGGTGGCAGAGAAGAATTACAGTTTGGGTTCAAAACTTAAAGTAAATGTGCTGGTAATGCTTTTGTCCGAAATTGGTGTGTCAATACCTTTTTTCTTTCATTGTGACATTGTACACAGTTCTTTTGTGTGCACCAACTGCGAAAATTGCAAATTGCCACCTTCTTCCTCACTTGTCAATATTTGAAATAGTACATATTAATGAAATTCATGTATTGGAATACTAAATAAAAGAATTTATGTTAGGCTAGAATGCGATCTCCTATTCTTGAGGTGAAGCCTTTGCAAACCTTGATGTCCTTCATGATGCATACTGAAAAGTTGGGTTGGATGACAGCCGGATGACTCATGATGCTAATAGATTTAGGAACCTGCTTGGGCTTTTTAACTATCAAACGTTGAGTAGGAACATCCCCATTTCACTGCTTTTTATTCACTGTCAATATCGAGTGCTTTCTTCAAAGCGAAGCGTATATTGGATATTACCTAATCAAACAATGAAGGGCGATGCTGTTTAACGTTCACATTCAAAATTTGCAGCACCATTTAGTTGAGTTTAGGTCGTTTGATTGAACGGAGAGCCTAGGGAAAAAAGACATATTCTCAACCAGAATTTAATAAATTCAGTGTATAACAGCCTTCACAAACCGTAATATTGACTTTCATGCCTGGATTGCAAGAGACCATCGTCTAGTCTAACAGTCTCTCTAGCTCTTGCATAAAGCCAGCGAGAGTGGGGGTCAGGACTCAAATGTTGATTTTTCAAACGCGACTTACATAAAAGAAATCCACATTGAGTCCAGATTTAATCAACATTCGTCCATCTCTTTCATCAGACTTTGGATGCACCTCGATGCACCAAATTTTAATAGCACAGGAAAGGATAAAATTGTCACACCCAAAGTTTTCAAATTCAGAAGGCCTATGAACTTGGGTAGAGCTTAATAATGAGTCAAAGTATTTAATGTTTATGTCACATTCCGAAAATAAAAAGCCCATTATTATCAATTTCAATAACCCATCCTTCTACATCCGGCCTACGTTCCGCCAACGACACAATAACCATTTCGGAGGGTCTTTGCCATGTATCCTCGGCCTTTATTTTATTCCGCTATCCGGTACACATACCCAAAACTCTCAACCTTGAAAAGACCCCTTTTTCGCCCTATCACAACTGCATCCCCGTTACTGCCTGAAACCACCCGTGCTGCTATTGATGTGGAAACACTAAGATCGACTTCAACAAAGGTCTTTTCATGTCCTAATTTCCAGCGTCTCCCTTGGGTTGGTGTGTGTGGTGAATTCGCTGCAGGTACAGCTGACTTTATGAGTCAGGTTGAGCTTGTTACCATTCAGCCATGCGATAGCTATAATCTGTCGATATATACACCAAGCCTAGATGAGATGTTGCTTCGAACCTGGGCTAGGCCTGTGTATATACGTTATCTAGAGGAACATAACAAAGCCTTTCGCTTTTACGAGCAAATTCGGTTGTTCCTCTCAGCTCGCACTTTATACCTACGCGACGAGATAGCCCGCAACGAAGTGGCTCTCTTTCGAAAACAAGCTTTAGTTGAGATAGGCAAGGGAAGCGTTTACTATTCTAAGATGATTTACCGCATCGAAAAGTTATGGCAAACTGCAAACGAAATTCCAATCCATTTAAGTTCCTTCATCTTATAGTACTACTATATACCTCAGCAACTAACAGTCTAAATTAGGTATTCCTAGGGCTACAGGAGGAGGTACATATGTCTATCTTCTCGGAAGTTGACTCTATTGTGAATGAGTTGCTTTATCCACCTACGCCAGATCTCGATCCACATGATATCGCTTTGCGTGAGGTTTTAAACATAGAATCACAACTAAAACCATTCAAGGCTCTAATGCAGTATAAATCGGACATATCTGTTGAGCCTAAGAAACAGCTCGTGCTAACTCTGTGGCACATCCTCACAACTTCGCAAGAGAATGGTCTCAAATCAATTCTGTCTCAGATGAAGGAATACATTCCTAGTGGGTTGGAAAATTTACAAACCTTGGTAAAGAAAGCGGAGGATATTTCTCTTGTACCCCTGGATTCAGTAGAAATAATACAATAAGATGGCTAGAATCTACTCCACCAGTCTAATTTGCGATATAAGCGAAGATGGCACTGCCTGTAGTGGTTGGTGTATCTATTAGCGACCAAAGTGTGAGCATTCGTGAGGCAACATCGAACAGTCCTTTGCTAATTGCGAGGGATAGGATGGTCTCTTCACCCATGTTAATATGTGTTGAATTTATGCTGATCTCATTATTATTTATGAGAATCTCAACAACTTGGACATTCGCTCCTTCTTCCATGTCTCTTAGAGAGACCAACCAGACACCATCATATCCCCTATTAACCCCTGGTTGGCTTCCAGGAGGTCATCGACTAGCGGTAGTTGAGATGGCTTGATAGAGGACGCTAAAAGACTTGATGCATTGCTTCTACTTAGTTGGAAGAGGTCCCATTTCAAGGTTAGCACAGGATAGCGCAAGCTACCTAGGGCTTTTCCTCCTTTTTATAAAAAAAAATATATATATATTTCTCACATAGTATTGTGGGTCCAAGTTCTCTGATGATTGTTCGTGACTTTTTGAGACTAACGTACACGTCCATATTTGGCGATGATATAGACTTAGACAGTCTCTGGCATGGAACGGGAAAAACAAATATCCGCGCGTGCATGATTGACCCTCTGCAAGTGGGCCTGGGTGGGGATCAGACGGGTGATGGCACAGTTCCACAGCTCCCCAGAAAGTTCCACCAGTTTCGGGCGACAGTCAGCATCAGCCAGAAGTTGATAGAGTAATCCAGACAATACCAGACCAAACTAGACTACACACTAGACTACACACTAGACTACACACACTCAGGCAAAATAGTAATCACTCGGGAACACGCAACAAATCAACATGGGTGGATGCCTTGTCCATGACATATAAATCAGTGCTTGGTGCACTCTGTATCCCATTTTCATTCTCATCAGCAGCACAAACACAATAACAACCACCACCTCAGCAACAAACAAACCTCAGTCATCAAAATGGTCTTCTTCCAGCCCCGAGCTTACAGCAACTCTGACACCTCTTTCGTCCCCCTCTTCCGTCTCCTCAAGGACTTTGACAACCACTACTCCCAACGTGTCTCCCGCCACAATGCCGTCCTTCCTCACTGGCAACCAAAGTTCGATGTCCGCGAGACTGAGCAGGCCTTTGAGTTCCACGGCGAGCTCCCCGGTGTCCGCAAGGAGGATGTGAACATCAAGTTCACTGACCCCCAGACCATGCTGATCCACGGCAAGACTGAGCGATCTTATTCCTCAGACGCCTCCCCTGCAGCCCCCACAGAGGAACCCGCTGCACTCGACGCTGCCGGTGACAGTGACAAGCATAGCACCTCTTCCTACCAAGCCACTGCCGAAGATGACTTTGAAGTCGTCGCGGAAAACCCCCAGAAGGCCCCCAAGAAGACCCACAAGCCAGAGTCTCAAGACGTCCAAAACACACAGACTGTCCAGGAAAAGCCCGCTCCCAAGGTCAAGTACTGTGTTACCGAGCGCTCGGTTGGCGAATTCTCCCGCAGCTTCCACTTCCCTACTCGGGTGGAGCAGGACGGCACCACTGCCAGTTTCAAGGATGGCATCCTCACCCTTGTTGTGCCGAAGGCCAAAAAGCACGAAGCTCGACGCGTTGTCATCAACTAATTGATCACAACTGGATGTGGACAATGTAAATTAGATGGCTTTTGGGATATTCGAATGGTAATATTTCGTCACCCTAACTATGGCGATGTTTGTGCTTTGCTTGGAGTTTGGCTAAGTATGGGTCAATTAAATGAAATGCTTTGGTTATTGCAAGTTGTATAATGGGAATATAGAGAATAACAACTGACCCTCGAGGGTCCTATTCAGAATCTTTTTGGAAATCTTCCTGCGTGATAAGGTTGTGGTGGTAAAATTGAGTCCAGAATTGACACAATCGTGAGATCCAATCTCGGTGGCCACAGGTCCACAGCCATTCAGACAGGGGATAACAGTATGTGAAATAAGTGGTTGGAGGATAATTGGGTAAAAAAGCTGATGGGGGTGTCACTAAACCAGTCTCTTGAGCGATTATCGAATTATTAGCTACAATAGCTGTTACAAATATTATTCTTAATTTAACGCCAAACTTTGTCATCAGCAGAGTTTTCTCTGTGTCTATCATGCTCAAGATGTTACTAATGTGTTCAATGGGGCAGTTACACGGTTCGATAACTGTAAAATAAATTCATTCTATATCTTGGAGACATAAAAAATGAAAGAAATGACATGAAAATAAACCACTACCATCTCAAGTGAGTGCCAGTAGGTGATTGATGCCTCTGTAGGTGGAAACCAGTCCCATCGACTCCAAATGCCATCATAATTCAATGTACCCAGGCCGCTCAACAGCCTAAGGAATGCACAGCAACAAAAATCAGGCTCCTTTGACACCGCGAATCTTTTCAATCAGAAATTCCGCACCCTCCTTGGCGTTTCTTCCATAAGACAGGTGGGGAGGCAGAATAGCCGCAGTCAAAATACCGTCACAAACAGTATCACGAGGATTCTCGGCGCAAATAATCTTGACCTTGTCCGCGGGGAAGTTTGGGATTTGGCCGTTGTCGGCACGGTATTGGGTATCTCCAAAGGTCACCACACCCGCGATGCGGCTCTTTTGTTCCTCAGTGAGGTCTTCGATTGCGCGGTGGTTAACGGCTGCACCTTGGCTTTTTGATTCAGTTAGCACCCAAAGTCTCTCATCACGGCAGCGAAAATTGGCGGCAATGTACTTACGAATATCCACCAGTCACAATGATGGAATCAGGACATTTGCTGGCAGCAGAGGTGAGGATATTCTTCATCTCGCGGACTCCTGCTGGGTCTGCACCTCCCGGAAGAGTGTTGGTCGACAATGCCGCGGAGTAGGCCACACCTTGGATGGCAACCTGGTCGGGGAACGCTTGTTTCAGGTTGTTGGCGACGCCAGGACCGACAACAGTACCCTACTCAGTACGTGATTAGAATGCCGCGAGTGTGAACGTTAAGTCAGTATCGTACCATGTTGCCAATCTCAGTCGAACCGCGGGCCCAAACAAAGATGATGTCTTTACACCCACCCGTCTTGAAATCGTTGGCGGTGATGCCAGTAATCTGGCGCTTGGCTTGTGTTGCCCCCAACGGGGTCGCAACAGCTGCCGAGGCCAAAGTAATGACGTTGATGAACTTCATGATGAGAAACTGATTGTAAATTTGAATGTTGGGAAGAAGACAGCAGATAGTCAAGGGAGAATAGTTAGGTGATGCTGACTTTGGCTGAGTAGATGTTGGATTTGCGAATCTGGCAAACGCTTTTATATTGCCTTCTTGTTATAGAAAGCTTCCATCGTCGTCCTCAAGCTCTCGCGATCTTAATTATCTCAGCATATTTCATTAATCTATTAATGTGGTTCTTGTTTACAATTTTGCACCAATAAATCGAGCATGTGTGGGCTATTCCATTCCAAAGTAGAAGGTGAGCAATCTAGTCTTCGTCCCAAATTCGTGGCTCAGTCTATGAAGAAGACCACAAATTGATGGGAATATATCGGAAACATCTTCGGCTGCGATGGGAGTTAGAAAATTCTGGACCCCATGTACAACTAAGGACAAAGCTCAACATGGACCTGATGGTAGGCCGCGAGTCCATTTTTCACTCAAGCAAACCCTATCCTAGTCCAAATAATTTTAGACCTCATCTAAAAGCATTAATAAACGACCCAGGTCCCGCTTCTGACATGCAAATGGCGTTTTACCCATGGTGCTGGGAGGAATAAGGTGAGTGAGCTTATGGTGCAACCTCGGTTTTGGTGCCTGTGTACCCCGCGCTAAGGAAATGTACCGAGGCTTGCATTGACATATCTGACGTCGTGTCGGGTTAGTAATGAGGGCGTACAGCTGGGTTGAATTGACAATGAGGCTGATCTTGGTCATTGTCAATGTGGAGATGACAGGGGTTCAGGGCGCTACAGGTGGCTCAATGTCAATTGGAATCGCGACATCAACCCGATCGAGTAAGTGTGTTGGCTTCGAAACACTAGCAACCCTTGCATGCGCAGAACTGCCAAGGAATCCGTTTGTTTCTGGTAAACGGGTTTAAAAAGTTGCCTCGGCTTCTCTCCTTTGCCCAGGCTATTTTCTGTATTTCCAGGCGTCTGCAAGCAACTAATTATTCCTTCCGATATTTTGGTCGCGTCTGCGGACTCCCTCCGTTAACCCAAACAGGAAGTGGACTTTCCTAATTTGTCCACTCCCACTATCCCGGGAGTGCGGGGGGCAAAGAATGGTTTCAGTAACACGCCATAATCCCCATTTTTATGCGTCAAGAATGTGCTCAATGCTTGGGTCTTTTGGAGAAGATATGAAAGTGTTGGCGCACATGGTTGGTGCTGAGCCGTGGTGAAGGTTCCCGGCCAAGCCCTGACGGATTGATCTTCCTGGGGAGGCACCTGTCGACCCCTCCTGCATTATTACCCATGATATTTCTGGCCAAGCGTGAGACAATATGCTTAGTTGACATGTGATCTCATCAAAGCTTAGAATTTGTAGAGTTATACGAGTTCTCATTACGCATCTCTGGCAGATTCGAGTGTGGGCCGCTAAGAGGGGTTCGGATGATTCTGAGTAGCTAGTGTGCTAGTGGAGGCAAAATGGCTAGGCTACTGTATACATTGAATCGATTCTTATTCTCAAGTCTAAATAATATCTTAAAGATATAAATCGGCCGTAATTGTATGCAGAAACTACCTTGAGCCTGCAAAATACAAGAATAATTCCGCCAAGCGAGGTGAATTTAGAAAATCTGACCAACAGTCGAATCAATTGATCTTGTCCCACCCACCAAAAGACTAGCTGCCACTCAAATGGTCGACGGAGCTTGTGGACTTTGATAGACTTTCCTCTTCCGACATTGACTTGCGAGTGTCATCTGCCCACACCATCCAATCCAACCCGTATATGCATTAACACACTTTGCTTTCAACTTCAGGATATTGGCTTGGCAGATGACAATGGCCGGCTTACTAGCATATGCACTAGTTCTGAATCAAGAAACCTCGGGTTTTGCTGCAGTTCCTTCAAGTCTGTATCTAGAAGAAAACTATATAAGACTGCCAGGAAGCCACGGAATTTATCATTGCAATCATCTAAGCAAGACCCTGAAACCAAACGGCCAAATCTGTCATCCTTTCACTCCATTCACTGTTACCGACAAAGCTCAACATGAAGTTTATCAGCATCATCGCCGCCACTATTGCAATTGCAACTGCATTGCCAACCTCCCCGGGAGCTGATGAACCTGTCCTGAAACAGCGTGAGGAATTGGCCCTCGTCGAGGCTCGCCAGTTGAGTTCTCGAAATGATCTTGAGTCTGGAAGCTCTTCTAGATGCCCTCAGGCCATTTTGATTTTTGCCCGAGGATCTACGGAGGCCGGTAACATGGTACGTTTAATCCTCAATTCTGTCTTCATCATCAAAATTTAATCTTTCCCCTCCATCTAGGGCGTTACTGCTGGTCCTGTTCTTGCTAGTGCCCTCGAGAGAAAGTATGGAAGTGGAATTTGGATTCAGGGCGTCGGCGGCCCTTACGGCGCACTCTTGTCACCGAACTTTTTGCCCCTCGGGACAAACAGAGAGTCGATTGATGAAGCCAAGAGGTTATTTAGGCTGGCCAATACCAAATGCCCCAATACTCCTATTGTGACAGGTGGTTATAGGTATGTGACCCATGTCCTTCATTGGTCTCTCGCTAATGTAGGTCCACAGCCAAGGCACTGCCGTTGTGGGAAATGCTCTTTCTGAACTGAGCTCAGCCGTGCGAAACCAAGTTAAAGGAGCTGTACTTTTTGGCTATACCAAGAACTTGCAAAATGCAGGACGCATTCCCAATTATCCCAAAGATCGCACCAAGGTATACTGCGAATTGGCCGATGCAGTATGCTATGGCACTCTATTCATACTTCCGGCTCATTTTCTCTACACTGACGATGCCGCGATTTCTGCGCCACGATTCCTGATTCAGCAGATTTCTAGTGCCTGAGTATCACGATAGCAGTGAGAGGGTAGTTGGATAGTTTGATTGATTAAGCATACTCTGTCATCAAACTCTTTCGATTCAAACTGCAGACCGGAGATTTCAAGCAACATCTATAATGTCTGGGCCTGTAACTAAATTATTTGATTAACATTACTGGTGATAGCCAATCTATCCTTTTGTCTCTATGTAAAGCTTTTTTAAATATTCATCTTAAAGTGACAACTGCAGTAAGTTTGCCACAGGAGTCTCTCTTTCCTAAATACCCATAGGGGAAATGTTCCTGGAAGACTTTAAGCCTTCATTGGAAACATACTTATCCCTTTGACGTCTGTGTCCAAATTCGCCATGTTGTCACCAGAGAAGTTGTCCTCCATGAAGGTAAACTAGTCAACATCTTAAGAGAGCATCAGGGAGAATATGAGTCGTATATAAACGTGACGACCTGTTCATAGTACAGGTGACTCTTACCCGTATATATTGTGAAGATGGTAATAAAGCTTCTACATTTGCAGAGGGGGTACCTGGGTAACTATAATTCTTTGAATCAACACGCTATACGAAATGTGCTTGTTGGGAAGCTGGGATGAGGGAGAATTCCGGTATTATAATGGTGGTTACTTTATTCTTCAAACAGAAAAAACCCGAACCTCAAAGAAGTTAGCTCATATGCTTCTTTATCATCTCATTTGCCAATTAGTAGCCAGACCCTGGGCGAATATCAATTTTCGTAGATGAAACCAAGCGCCCCCCCCTCCCCCTCGTGTAATGGTTAGTTTCTGTTCATGTCCGTGCCTATAGGCATCAAAAATACTCCATATGTCTAGCCACAAGTGGAAGGTATCAGAGCCTAGTGATCTGTCAGGGGGTGAGACATTGACGAGAGAAGCAAAACCAACTATTACCAAGCCCAGTTACGGAGGAATAAATACAAATACCCCTCGTCTAAATGACTTTATTTAAAATAGCCGGACTTATTAATGACCAATATACAGTCATGAATGTTTGAAACAAAACCACTGCAATTGGTACCATAAACCATACAATTATGGAATGTACGGACGTACTTTCCGCACCTCTCATGTTCATAAGGATGATAGGGATAGTTTGAGTAATTGTCCAAAACAAACAGATTCCAAATCTCGCTAGATGGTTTTGTAGTTTCCTCATCTGTATTGCATCAATGTGAAAGAGCGCCTGAATCGCGCATATGCAACAGAGGGCAGGGGATACAACCCCATGAATGATATATTGAAGGAAGCCTCCGCCTGCACTGTAGGTCATAATCTTGGAAGTGTTTCCTGTCAAAAACAGCAATGTAATATAGCTCGGCATTGGTGCTGGAACTAATAAGACGGACCATCCGAGAGTGTTAATGTACGTTGTTTTGCTTCGTTGTATAAGATTTGTAAAATGCATCATATTGGCATCCCTTATTGTATTGGTATGAGAACTAAGAAGTTGGAGGTTTATGCTTGAGGTGAATGCCACTATCCAGTCGAATTTTTTACCTGTCAGTCTTATTCGCGTATAATTTAGTCCCGCTTCTTCAGGTTTATTTACTTGCCTGAGGAATCAACTGGCTCTTCTATTTCTAGTGTCGAAGAGCTCCGAAATATCCGACCATCCATAGGGGTGGATCTGATGTCTTCTCGGCACTGATCAGGTTGAAAATCCTCTTCTTCGTGAGCGCCATGTGCAGCCTGATTAGGAGTAGGTAGCAAATATCTGATCCCCGTTTCAAGGACGGTCTGCATATTATCTGCTGTTGAATATAGCTCTCTTGATAGATCATTTCCTATCAATCTATTAGCTGGGTTTCATCTTATAAGGAGGTATTCCTAACTGCGTGGGGAAAAGTAGGCGTATAATAATTCAAAAATCGACATGACTGGTATTACTAGCAGTAGCAGAGGCAGAACCTGGCCAAATTCCAATCTCCTCTGATCTAGAATACCGGGCTTATTAGCAGGGGCGTAGCTGTTTCGTACGGTCCAAATTCGCATTGTTACCCAAACAATCGACACAATAAGTGATATGACCTGCTTGGTTCGTTATTATTCTAATGTTACATTGTGTTTTTAATTAAGTACCTCTAAAAGCATAGAGCAATATAAATCCATAAAAAGCATTATGGTAGAACTTATGCTTGCCTGTAGCGGTAGACAAATGACGGCTATTCTGGCGGATCGCAGCTTTCGTTTCCACTTTTTCAACAGTTTGTCATGGCAAGAACTTATCAGTGCGTAGAGCCAAGACGAAAGGTCCAGCGACGAGATCTTAAAGAGTTTGCTGGTTCGAATAGAATACCCATATACGAGCATTATATAGGAAAAGATCATCGAGACGAACGCTTCTCCACTTTTGGCCGTGTTGCTCTTGAAGAAACATTTTGTAGGGGATGATACAAAAACAGGAGTCAAGGAGACATCCGAGATATCAATTGAATTTCCTTCAGAATCAACAACGGTCTTGCCTAAATCATAAGCACGCCAGCTGTGACTATCGTGCCTGGCAAAGTAAAAGTGACCTGTTGGAAAGAGTCCAACAAGGAGGAGAACAAGCAGTACAGATATCAAGATCAATCTCCAGGTGCGGGCATATTTGTGCTGATTGAAATAAGAACGAAGACAAGTCAAAGCCGAAAGGTGTGTGAGGCAAGAGAACCATAGAAGGTAAATGATGACTTGCCAGAAATATACTGGCAAATCTCCTGCCAACGTATAATAGCCACTGATAGCAATGGCTATTCCCGTCAGCAGTTGAGTATCTGCAACCATAAGTATACACTGTTTTGCAATAAATATTAGCACAACCAATGCCTAGAAGGAATAGGAAGTGTATTGGTGTGGTCGACCTTGTAGAATGCCTGCTCACTCCTGTCCTTGCCATTATTGTATCTCGATATAAACTCTCGCAGTGGCTTCATTGCATCAATTACGAGCCTATCAATTGGATTGGGCCTGTCCTTTTCCTCAGATGAATCATCCCTTTGTTTGGCTTGAAAAGGGTTAATTCTTGGGTTGAACACTGCGAGGTAGTATGTTATCACCAGGATAACAGCTATCCAAGCCATGACTACAAATCCAAGGACGACCTATGCACAGTATAAAGGTCAACTAAGACCAGTGGCCTAATGTCCTTCTTGCATGCGTATTCACTTACACCTAGGCCGTCTATATCGTTGTTCGGCTCAAACTTGTCCGGCACTCTCGTACAAGGGTCATTTTGGGCCATGCTTGGGAATCTAAGTTGTTTGAAGTATTAAAAGGCCTCACCCTAAATCGGTATATGAGAGAAGTACGAGTATTGGAGTCTAATTGTGCTGGGTTTGCCCTGTAGAGCTTGTTATGCTAGCCCTGCTCATATTTCAGATACTGCCTTGGGTGGGATACATGACGTAATAATAATGGGAGAGAAACAGGGCCGAATGATGGGTGGATTCAATGCACGCACGCGCTTGTAGTATTTATAGGAGATAGGACGTGTGGGGAACTCAGGTTGTTGGGGGCCAAAGTTCACTCAGCTGACATATTACACAGACTGATTCCCAAAATCCCTCATATTTCTTGTCAGTGACAATCAGGCCATCATGCTTACAATGTACTAGAGTTCTTCAGCTCGATGTTTGCGCTTTTGTAAAATAGACTAACAGGACATATTTCTTGGTGTTCCATCTTTCTTTTTCAATTTAATACGGTTCAGCCTCTGTCCAATGAAATGCGCGCCCATTGGAAGCAATTACTACCCCCCTGCTGTTAGGTCCAGTTTCATAGAGCATAATCCCTGTGCATATATCTTGTTCAGAGCAGGTTCCAGATTCATCTTGAAGTGCCAAAGCACATCCTTCACCCTGATCAAAGGCATAGGAAAATACGCAGTTAGGAAGGCTGGCACATCGTTCACAGCATTCATAGGCTGAACCAGCAGAGCCATACGAATATCCAATCGGATCTTTGATGACTACACTAACGAAAGGAGCACCATTTAAACTATCAGCATAGTTGCGGCCTTCGCAAATTGAGTGAACGGTAGGGCCCGGAACCTGGACCGTGACGGTGGATAGAGTTGTTGTAGTGGTTGTGGTATAGGGGATTATGGCTTCCTTGATAGTTGAAGTGGTTGTGGATGTAGTGAACACCGTGATTCCTTCTGGTATTATTGTACTAACACTGGTGATCAATTTGGTGTTGGTTGCAATTTTGGTCGATGCAACCGCAGTGACTGTGATTGCTGGTCCAGTCTTGGTCAGGGTGATTGTCTTGGAAACATTGACCGTAACAAAGCAATTCACTTTTTGAGGATGGCTAGAAGGTTGTTTGTATCCCACGTGGTTTTTTCCTTTCGTGTCTAAATCGATATTGAGGATGGCTCCGGAGCCTGAGTGGCGCTTCGCACGCGACGCTAACCAGCGCTTGGACGGAGTGCCAGCCTGGTTAAACTGCAGTCGAGAACCATCGATTGTGTCTTGGATTGGGCGAAAGCCAACAGGTGCTTCGATAGTTGAGGTTGATGTGACTATGGTACCAGTAGAAACAGTGATAGTAGATGTGCGAGTAGAGGTAGGTTCAGTGATAGTAGAAGTGTCATATTCAGTTGCCACGATTTCGACAACATCTGTCCGAGGGTCAATTGATGAGGCAATGATGGTAATTGCTGTGGAGGTTGTAGTGGTTGTAGAAGGCTTTGGCGTAATTGTGACCTTCTTCTGGGCAGTCTTGGTGACATGGACTAGATGATTATTATGACATCTGGAGGTTGAAGTAGGGATCGTTTTCAACGATTCTGTGCCAAACACCGTCATGCAAAATCCCTCTGGAGTGTGTGGGGCCTTGTATGCAACAGCGACCCCTAAAGTAGAAGCAAGAAATAGTGAGAAAGGATGCATTGTGACCAAAAGCCAATGACACGGACAGGCAAGTTGAGGCTGGATGCTACTGTGTCCGAGGGTGCAGACATGGGTCCAGGATGCCCAGCACCTTCTATTTATATTAGTGTAAAGAGAATGTTGAGTAGCATGTCAACTCCATATGACAACATTCACTCAGCCACCAATATCACCCTTTCGGAATTGTGCGAGAGGCCAGCCGATCAGTGGGTCTACGGTACCGGGGATCTTTGTTATTAATCCGAGACATATCAATTGTCGGGGCTAATGCAGACAGCTGAAACAGAAGGATTAGATCTTGTCTATTTATTGCCCATTGTTTGCGAAATTATAAATCCGGCCCGATAAGCTACCCAGAAATGATTGAGGACGATTAAATCATTTTTCTACATAGGAATCATTTTTCAAGAACGCCCAATGCATTTGAGTCACAGAAACAATTTTCCTATTGTACCAACCAGAATGAGCACATGATTACACACTGCCAATGCCATCGATTTCTTTGCACGCACTATTACACTTGCCGTCCATACGTTGACGATCTGAACCACGGAGACTGTAGTACCAAAGATCTAGTTTAGGCCATTTAAGGTCAATCATGTTTTTTCTTTTTGAGTGGAGATCAGACAAGACAATCGCCCGCTGCAATATAGCAAGCCTCCTCACAGTGTCTCATCTCTGGCAAGGGGGAGCTGTTCTATCAGGCTGGGCTGTGAATTTGATCGGTTACATAAAATTATTGTTCCCTTACTGCTAACTGATGTGAGGCTGAACAACTCATTCACTTTGATCTCGGTAAAAGTTCGTGTAAGATTCAGAAGAGATATTTAGTTCGCATCATTTGCGATATTTCTCCTGCTGAGCTTTTTAAAATTATATTACTTGGCGTTATCCTTTGTTTCACTACCCCTGAAGCAATACAGGAGCTTGTGCTACCGCCCGCCAAACCAACTATAGTATCTCCCGTCTCAGTATGTTTCTGGTACGTGGGGCACGAAGTGGCAGACCCCGCTGCTTATATCTATTCAACTCGAAGCTTTAAAACAGGCATACAGACTTGCCATTTTCACATCTGGGTGTCATGTACTGATTTCGCATGTTATGAACTCGTATCTCGGAAAACACTTTACGTGCTAAGAGCGGTAAAGATTCGACGGCTGGATCTAAAGGTCGCAGGCCGGGCCGCCCCGATGGTGCACCCAAGTTGGTGTAGTGGGTACACCCGGCGATCGTCATAATGATCGCGACGGCATGACGTAAACTTGAATTAATAGAAAAAGCAGGAGTGTGGATTCCCTTAAGCCCAATCTGTTGGGCATCTCTTTGTGCTATACCATTCTAGGCTTAGAGAAACGCAAACTGATCCGTACGTAGGACAGAGAATCATAATTCATTCAATATGGGACTTTGGCAATGTTATACCTAGACCCTACATTACCTTGGCTAATGGCACCCGTTGAGGAGGCTGGAATAGAAAAGCAGACATAGTCTAATTTTGTTTAAGACAATCAATACAAAAATTAAATTTGCAGATTATATACTCAAAAGCATATAATATATCAATAACAATGCGGAAATACCAAGTAAGGCCTGTCTTGCTAAGCGGGATCCGGAACTTAGGCCCCCAGGCCATTCTCACTGACAGTTTTTATTCCAACTAATTCTAACTGATCATCACAGGAGCCCTCTCCAAGGCGCATAATTCTCCGCGAGCTTCTGATACTGTAATGGGCTCCAGCAGTGCACTCTGTAAGGGTATATCCAAAACGATTGCTGCCCTGGTGTGAAAGCTGGGCAGAATGACCCAAGCCATCAGCAGAGTATTTCTGAGTCGAGGCGCCATGTCTTGGGAGTATTCGGAGTAAAAGCAGACGAATAGTCGGCATGCAGTTGCAGATGATTCCGACATGAACTTCCAATATGGACCACATGCTAGCATTAGCATATTCCCAGGTAGGGTTTGACGTATGGGAGCCGTATTTGACAATAAAATGAATACGGAGAATACTCATGGCGGTCACGCTATGGCGTTATCAGTATAAGAATCCACCAAGACGGGGCTACCGTACAAGATGCCAACAAGAAACATTGCCGAGACACTCATTTTCTTCCTCCAGTCAAGTTGAAGAGTTCTTATTTGCGTTATTGGTATGGTCATTGCCCAAAGATCAAGGACGATATTGATGACAGCGTTGGCCCACAGAAACGCTAAAGTGTCTATACATTTCCCTTGGTGCTCTTGGTCCCATCTTAACCAAAAGTATTCCATCGGTCTGCATTGACCAAATGCACCAACAAGGGTGAAAACGATGCCGAATATGGCGGTAATTGCAATGCTACCCCAAATAACCCAGCGAGAAAGCTTGCCCGGAAAAATACGGAGGTAGAAAAAAAGGAGAGCGAGCTTAGTGAGGGTGACCTCAGCAAAGTAGATTGTTTGGAATATGAAATAGAATCTCATGAATTCGCCAAATTGGTCGGGTTTCAGAGTCCAGACGTCGCGGCCAAGTCCGTTGGGTTTCATGCCGAGTATGACAATAACAGTAAGGGGAATGCTCGTAACAGCGGCCAACAAGATGAACAAATCATCAAGTCCAAATTTGAGCTTATCGAAAGCCTTGGAAGCGATCCTCTGAAGTACTGCTAGGCCAGAAACGATGGCAAAAAATATCGTGGTCACGGTATTCTTGGCGGACGCGTTACGAATTGGCTGGCCGCATTGAACCGATGTTTGGTTCTTCGTCGCTACAATTTGGAATCAGTACTCCTTTTCGAACCACACAAAACTTTTCGACTGTACAGAGGATTTCTTTCGGCGTGCATGTCTGATACAAACAAGTGTACGCCTCGGACTGGAACGACCGATTGGTGCATGCACATGTCAAGTTGGACGTTGAACATGGGGAATTGCTGGTGGCTGAAGAAAAGCAAGACAACTGTACCCGTCATCAACGGATGAGTGGGTTTGCGGAAGGCTCCCTACTTACCGCGCAGATTGGTAGAGCTTTGAAGACGGAAGCGGTTAATGGCGATGTTTCACCCTGAACTGGCTGAGCTGCAAGGAGAGTAACAAACAACACGCATACCTTTGACGGATAGAGCATGTTCACTAATCAAGGCAAGGGAGACGCAATATTTTTTAATTCAGGTCCAGTGCATGCAGAATATCACTTGGGAATGCGTTTGTTATACGAAACAGCTGGTACTCGACGACATGAGGTTTCTGTCCCCTGTCCGGACAAACACCACGCCACGTTCAAGACGGAATTCGATACGCCAAGTCCCAAGGGGGAAGAAAAAGGTGGTTATGCTCAGCTGTCAATATGTCACCCATGTTTTATTTTTTTATTTTTTTCTGTCAAGGCTCCCCCTGTTCCATCGAAGCCGCGAAAGCTTGGCAGCCGAGGCCAGGTCAGGGTCACTAAGCAAGGTGCTATGGGAGATGGCATTCCAAATTCAACTTGGGACCACTTGCATTTTTATCCTGCAAGCACGGTCTGTCTTGGATATTAGATGCTGCCCCGCCAAGATATTTTTAACCATTGAGAGTGGGGATTGGATTGTTGCCGTGGCGGATTGTTAAAGCCATCACAAGTTGCAATATATGCAGGGGGTTCCGTTTTGCTTTTTGTTGATTGGAACCATGACTTGTCAGCCGATAACCTGTTTCGCTGCCCCGCCTCTTGGCCTCGAATCACATGTTGCTTACATCCATATTTTCCCGATCCCTGATGACAAGATTTGCAGTTTTGCGAGTACGCTCCTCATGACATGCTTGCCGGATTTGAGGGGTGACTTTGAAGGAGCAGCGAAGGGATTTTCAGCTTCACAGCGGCTCAAGTGCCAAGATGAGGTTGGTTGTCCGAGACAATCGATAGCTAACGCGCTAATAAGGGCGCGCGGGCACGGGCGCGGGCGTTGGACAAAATGAGATTCAACGTACAAACCAGTACCGAGAAGCGGGGAGTGGTGATGATCCTGGTCCATCATTAGGTATTCTTTGGCTCAGTCCAATAACTGTATGAGTTCGTTCTCAGTTTTACGTAGGAAATAAATCAGCATTCGGAAGGTTCAAACTGCTATGAGTATTACTAATCAGAATTTAACTTAAGACCATCAATTGTGTTTTCAGTGGAGATCGAGCAGATGAGGCTATTCTCAGATCAAGAGGTACCATGACTGGCCACATTTCAACACTCATCATAGTAGGCTGAAGAAGTGTTTCTTAAATTCAAATTGACAGCCACAATTACCAAGTAGATAAATATGTTGAGGTGTGATAGCCTATGGGAGTCTGCAGGTATTCGATTCAGATCAGACAGAGGCTCTCAGTGTCTTCATGCTTGAGATCCCAAAGGATGTATAAGCGCATAATTGCATAACGGAAGGAATTGGCTAGTGTCCAAGTAGCAATTTATTTGGTACGTTTTCCAACTGTGGATGGTAGTCCAAGCGCGAGCTAAACCCACATTCTGCTCGGAACGTGTTAGGTCCGTTCAGTGAGGCCATAGCGATGGTCCACTGGGACTGAGATCTGAGTTTCGTATGCATGAAGCAGATTGGGGTCATCTAGCAAGGTACAAAGAAGGAGTAATATCTCCTTCTATCTCATCTAGACATTCAACCCTTCGACTCGTCATACAAACCGACATACGCACACCGTACTCATACATCACCGCAATCTACGTCGGCCACCGAAACAAAAGAGCACACAAATCCCAATATGAAGCTCATCATTGTGGTGCTTGCTTGCTCTATACGTGCTCTTGCTGCACCAAACAGCCCCTATCACGAGATTTCAGCCAAACGAGGGATTCCCAATGTTGAAATTTCACCACCAGATGACCCTGCCAAGCTGTGGCGTGGTAAAAGCGAAGATTCGTAAAACAGCTCACGCCCCGTCCGGATAAATACTTGTGTTTCACGTCGGCATATACAAAGTGGCTAGGGGTGCGATATGACGGCGGACTATGGCGACAACAAATACCCACCACTATCGCGACATATAGCGACAAGACAATCGGAGCAGCGACACAAATATATAAGCTTACCAACTGTGAAATTTTGATAGATATCATAGTATGCAGAGGAGAAGACTTGGATTTTTCTAGGTATAACACGTTAAAAATGCCGGACACAATGTGGCCCGAGTTACCCATTTGTACTGCAATTTTCAAGCTCTTTTGACTCCTTAACATGTGGAGAATGATGCTGTACTGTGGTTAAGTTGATTTGCAAATCACTTAATGAAACCATGTGGAATTTATTTCCTCGGTAGAATACAAATGGTGATGGGATGGTGTAATCTTGTTATTGTAGACCAGGTTAACACTTATAAGAAAGAGAAGAAATAGCACATCCAGTTGTGCATGCCCGTTTTTAATTGAATTGTGGTATCTAAAAGAAATTTAAATAAAATAGAATTAGTGAGAAGTGAGAAGATTATCAGTATTTTCACTATATAAACTATGAGCCCAGATTAGTGAGCGGAAAGCTTGTGACCAAGTCAATGAGTATCTTGGGAAAGTGTTCAACAGAGTTTGGGCATGGCTTCTGTCTTATTGCAACTAAACTACTTGAAATAATCTAGAATTAAACTTTCGTCGGGATGCAATGAAAAAAGGTGAAGGCAAGTGGATATTTACGGTATAATCTTTGCCTAGCGGAAGCCATCAAATGCAGTCCACCTCAATCTTCTCAACACCCATAATTTCATGGCACTCGGTCGTTTCCATCTGTCGATCCAGGTCACACAACGTCGTCATCACCACATGCATATCGTCGGTTTGGTGTTCGCCATTGAGGCCAAGCGTAAAGGGTAGATGCCCGAATCATTAATCGCCTGTGAATGTTTATAGGCAGATATAACCTAGGAGATGAAAATGAACCATCACGTAGTGTTGAACACGGAGAATGCGTGTCCCTATTGTCACCGTAAGCCCAATTGCTGGGTATCGAGGTCAAGTTCAACGGCAAAGTCTGGGAGTATTTTTAAGCATTACAGGACGGTGAAATGCGTTTTGATGATGGCAGGGAGATAATGGCCGACTTGATTGAAGTAGCAGATGGAATAGATGTCAAGTCCCGCACACTTGTTCTTGGCCGCAAGGACCGAGCTGTGAGCACAAAGGTTACGGAAACATTTTCTTCCCCCGCCGAGCCCGAAATAGTTCTTCCCTACATAGAAGCCTGGGCGACTTGGATTAACATGCTGGTCGAAGAGTTTTTCAGGTTGGAGATGGGATTGGAGATAATCATCAGGGCCATACTTTTGCAATCACAAAGCCCTTACTGAGTGCGCCTTCATTCTTCGCATCACAATCACAAGCCCATCCATGTATTGTCTCTAGCATTCGTACTCATGTATTACCCTCGCTACAATCAAAGCCAGACCCCGGTGGAATGATTCAAATGCTGATGCCCAAGCCTAGGCATGTATTACACATTGACTGGGGGCTTGAGAGATATGCCCCTAGTCGTCGCTCAATGAGAGGATGGCTTTTGAAGGCGCCGCAGATATTCTAAGCGAAGAAAGTAGTCTCGCTAATTGGGGGGGTTGCACCGGCTGGTCACCGACGAAACCTCTTTCTCGTGCCAACATCCACCCTTCGTATAGGTCGGCCATCTCTTGACTATCCCATATACCTTCCTTCCGCTCCACCTCTCGGAGTAGTCCGACACACCTCCACTTGATGTCGACATTTGATGACCATTCCCATGTCAAACACACCGCTGCAACCAGATTAGAACTTGGGGTAAATATAGGCTGGCATCCCGAAGAGTTTAATTCAAACAGCTCTTCTGCGATATCCAATATGTTTTCTGCATCCTTTCGCGACATATCCTCTTGTAGATGAGCTCGATTCATGAACAGTGACCATGTTGATCGAGCCAATGAAAGCCTTTTTAGCTGCGACCGTTCTTCATTCGACATCTCCGCCTCGATGATCTGCTTCTTGAAGGCATCAAACCGATCTATCCAATCCTGCATTACGATCATCAAGTTACGCCACATATTCCTCCCACATTCGTCGGGCCTGGGAGGAAGAGTGGGCGGCTGGTGGGGGTGCACCTTTGGGCGGGGGAAGTTCTGTTGGAAATAGTGCCTGACAGCATTGTCAATCATTTTGACTTCTCGCAGACCTTTCTCTGCCTCGGTGCAGGAGGTAAACGGCGGTCTAGGATATGACATATCGAGGGTATCCAACTCTTTGCATGTCATATTTGGGACAATTTCGTTCCCTATAAAATATGAGGCATCCTGGCCAAGATTATAGATGAGATCTGAAATCTCGTCAATGAAGTTTGGTTTGAATGGTATAGTTTCCGTCCAGCTGTCGTCCGATTCAGCGCTGGGGGACGAATGTGTAATCGAGGCGATGAGAGTAGAGGCTGCTTGCAGATGCCGGAGGGCCTCTTTGTAACGCCCCTGAAGGTTCTCTATGCAAGTAAAAACCATGCAACAAACGAGAACAATTTTGATATTCGGCTGAGATGCGGTGCTCATAAAGGACTTCATGTGGTGTATGGCCTGGTTGTACAGCTGTATCACGACTTGATCGAGCTTGAGCCTCGAAGACCTTACCGACAACGGTTCTCGCCGTGTCTTGAATTGAAGATGCACACCTCCCAGAGCGCATAGCGCATACTTGACTGGGTTGTCCGAGTGGGCCAGAGGAAGCACATGGGTGTACCAAAACTCAAAGGTGCCCATGCCCATCATAAAGTCACCTATCGTGGATGTCCGGAAGTGATGGAACAGGTCGGCCTGGCCACTCCACGAAGCCAATTCAGGATATAGCGCCAACTGGGCGACATTCCATTCGCTCAATATCGGTAACTCGACTTCACGCCGAGATGGCCCCAGATTCTTCTTTGGATGCCGAGACGGCGGCACTGGTCTGTAGCCTTCGCATGCAACGCCATCGTTTTCACATTTGAAGCAGGTCGGTTTGCGCTCATCACACTTTACATGGCGGGTTCTGGCCATGAATTAGCATAAGAAGCTATTAAAAAAAATTACAAATCCCAAGTGACCCTCTCTCTCTCCGTGGGGAAAACTGACTTGCTGCAAATACTAGTGTCAGCATCTCGAGTGTGTTGTGGCCCAAGGTGAACGACTCAAGGTACGCACCATGTGACGCATCCCGTCCTGACCTTGGGGGCACTGGCCCTTTCACGCTTCTGGGGCTGGTCCGCCATACCGATGCAGCCGTGTGTTGGCTCTGGCGGGCTGGTTGGCGCATTGCCAGCCTTGAAAGTGAGAGCGCTGCTGCAGTGGCTGGAGATTGATCTGACGCTGAGTTTTGGCCGCGATTACCGAGTAGATGTCTTGGTTCAACTGTCTGCCGGCGATCATTGATTTGGCAGAAAATAATCTCCTTGAGTGGGCCTCTTTTGCCTCAACCAATCATGCCAATCCGGGCGTTATAGCCTGTTTGGATGGTGGAGATGATGCAGCCCAAGCCAGATCAAGCCTGCGTTGCGGGGTTATTAGCCAATCACCTTGGGATCCCACCGCGGAAGGCTCTGGGCTGCATCTAACAATGGATAGTATCTCAATGGAGAATACGTCAAGAACTTCTATTGCTCTCTTGCTGCCCCGAATCCGCAAGATGCAATAATGACCTTCCCGTCTCGTCCCGGCTGCGTCTTCCACTCAAACGCTTTGATTGGTCTACACTAAATACGATTAGCTCCGACCCACTGCTGACGTTGCATTATGCCTGGTGTTGCGTTGCGTGTCTCAACACGAAACATTGAATCCAACCGAAGTCACGTGGCAAAGCTTTAATTGATACTGAGAGCTTGTATTTATAAGTTTTGGTGCACTCATGAGCAAGGTAATACTATTGGCACTGAAGTTAGTAATACTTTCTAGCGACCCCTGAATCCTCCAGGACCCTTTGAAATCCCTCGGCCAAAAAAAGTGCATTCAACCCTAACCCTAACCCTATGTATTGATGTGGGCGGACTAGTAGATTAATTCAGTAAGCTCCAATGGCGTAAACTTATAATTCTTTGTTAGCACCAATGTTTGGATTTAACAATCATAGAGTACGAATGGGGCACACACAGCAAAATATGCGGGATCACTGAGGCATGGGAAACAAGGCACCTCTTTTCGCTTTGTCTCAAATAGTTGGTAGGGGGCTATTAACACGTGTCCGCCGCGAGGCATTCCATGCAGTATACCTGGTTGGCATCCCAGCATGCATCACAATCCGCAACATGAAGATTGCAGTACTCGACCGAACCATATTCAGGCTCTCCGCTGTCATCGCTAGAAGAACTGTCTCCGTCGGAATTATCATAACTGGCACCCTTTTTATGATGCCTTGATCCCAAACCGGCGCCGAGACCGATGATGAAAATTAGAACCAGGACAATGCTGGCAATTACGATGATTTTCCTTCTGAGACTCCAGCCTTTCACTTTGTTCACTAGGCCAACAGAATGACCGGGGCCGTTGATTTGACCATGTTCTTGGTCCCTATTGTAATGCTCTTTGGACGGAGGCGCAACTGTCACCGCATGTGAGTTTTGATGGTGCGTGTAACCAGGCGCGCCGTTATTTGGCCCAACAGTTTGGTAAATCTGTTGCGGCATTGCGGGAGGGTCATTTGACAGGTAACTTTGTTCTTGGTAATTCGAATATGCGGGTGGAACATTTGGGTAGACTTGGTTATTTGTTGTCTGCATGATTGAAATCAAGTAAGTAAAAATACCACATGTATTATCATGAGGAAAAGGGTAATGGTGTGATGCAGATATGGCAGGCTCCCACCTGCTACTTATAAATCTACGCATCCGGGAGAGTACAACTTAGTTGTTGTCGTTTTGATCATAGCGCGCCAAGCTGAAATGCAGTGTGCCTTATTGCATTTCGACCCCGTGGTCCAGAACCTGTGAGACGGAACTCACCGCTAGCTTGATGGTTGGCACCTAAATATTAGCTACACAAACTAAACCTTGGGAGTGGTCAAGGTGGGAAAAGTGCCTACACTACCTCTCCATTTTTACTGTAGTCCGGTGTACAGTCCAACGCTTAGATTTAGTTTAGTGCTAAGCATAAAATCCGCATTGGAGGGGGAGCTGGAGAGAAAATATCGGTACTAAACTAGCAATCTGCCTTGGCGTAGACTTTATACGCTAAACTCATGTGACTTGCACAAGCCAAGTCTAAATCCAAATGGTTGGCATCGTCGACCTCTGGCGTTCTTTCCAGACCTATCTGCGAGAGTTTTAGTAGATATTCAAATGCTGTATGGGCATGTTTCTTCGATCTTGGGAACTGTGCAGCCAGTTCTGTCTGATCGTGGCAATTCCATCCTAGTGTGCCTAAAAATAATGCTTTTTTATAAAATGAAATTACTAGCCATGATGTTTTATTTTACGCGAAACAAAGGTCGAGATGAATTCTGAACATTTATATTCTGTAAAATAGCTAATACCTTCTCCCTAGATTGTAAACCTAGGACCGGGTGGTCTTTTCACGACAGAATAACCAGGCGGTCATCAATTTGGATTTTACGCCGTGCCAGAAGTAAACAAGTAACACAAAACACACAAGAGGGACGAAGGAAGCGAATTCTCCACCAACTAAGCGCGCATTAGAACTAAGAATAGAATATTGCGATGTTCATGGTTAGGAAAGACGTACTCATTCGTTTGACAAACCATGACGAAGGTATTCTCAACTCTCCATCTTTGTTTTGGGGGAAGGCGTTCGTGTTGACGGCAAAGAGACTTGTCAAGAATGAGAGCGGAGTCTTGAATTCCGTTAGAGTGTCCTCTCGACTTTCCAGGCGTTGGGTTCAAAACTCACAAAAATGACGGTAACAACAGTGAACGGCAGGATCACCAGGTTCATGATTCGTGCTTGTTCAGCTTCTTTAAGAGAGGCTTGGGCCTGCATTGCCGCAATGATGTTGTTGAGCTGAGAGGATGTAGGGTAGAAATTGAGGAGCACTTGTGTAACTGTCGCGAGTCTTTTAAAATCAACCTACACCCTCAAGAGTTGTCGATGCATCTTCATCCATTCGGTCAATTCGTTGAATAAACGAAGTGAGGCCGCTGTCTCGTATAAAGCCTTCCCTCAGACCCTTGAGGCAAGTTTCAACACCAATGGGCTTTTCGACCTTGATCGGCCACATGGCCTCTGCAATCTCCTGAACAATTGTCCACTGCTTCTCAAAAAGCTGTCGGAGCAGTCAGAGCTCATCAAGTATGTCCCTAACCCACCACATGGACTCTGCGGCGGCCATGACGGTTTGGTTGACCTTTATCGGATTCCAGGTTTTCTGGGCAAACCTGTTAAAGAAGCTTGCCTCCTTTTCGCCATATTCATGGTTAATCATATGCTTGATTCAGACAAAAGTATTGCACTTTCAAGTGCGCCACGGCAGCAAGCAGTTGGTTAAAATGTGAGATATTTGGGACTCCAGCGTCTCACCCGCAGATTTCGCAGCCCGGCCTTGTTGTTCCAGGCAGAGAGTGAAAGTATTCAGCGTTTAAATTCCAACTACATTGGCACAATGCATCTTCTTCTGGGGATATGCCAACTCGGCAGTTTCGATAGTTTCGAGGAACTTGAATCGTTGAATTATCCAAATAATACGCCTAAGCTGAATTAAATTTTATCTATATAGAATTCACCCAACAACAATCAACCAACGCCGTCTATTTTTTCATTTTGTGATTATCCCAATTCATAAAATACCGTACCCGCTTCACGGACTAGAACACGGTGAATCGAATTTGTTTGTAGCCATGAGCAGCTCGACAACCCCCCGGTGGCCATTTGCGGTAGCGTAGGACAGGGATGAGTTGCCGCTGTGGTCTTGCCAGTCCAGGTCCACATTGTTGGTGGCCAAAAGTATCTTGATAATGCCCTCGTGGCCATTGCGGGCAGCGAATATGAGGGGCGTATTGCCATTGTCATCATGCATGTACAAGTTCACCTTGTTTGTGGCCAGGAGCGCTTTAACAATGTCTTCGTAACCAAACCCAGCGGCAAATTGGAACGCAGTCCGGCCAAGGTCATCTTGGCAGTTGATATTCAACTTTGGAGTAGCCAGCAGCAACTTGACGACACCCTCGTGTCCCATCCGGGAAGCATTTATGAGAGCAGTCTGGCCGTGGTTGTCCTGGTGGTTCACACGCACCTTTTTCATGGACAGGAGCTGCTTGACCATTGCCTCATCGCCGATACTGGCAGCAAGCGTGAGTGGGGTGGTGCCCCTTCTGTCCATTTTGTTCAGGCTCTTTGGGGGAGCATTGAACCAGGACCTAATGATACCATCAAGTGAGCGCCTGTCCGCGTCAAGCAGGCACATGGCCTCATCTTCATGCCTCCCCATGATAGCATAAAGTAGCGGGGTCCTGCCCCAGGTGTCTTTGGCCGAGAGCTTGGCAGATAGATTGCAGCTGGCCTTGAGAATTTTGGTGACGCCGTAAAATGCGGCGAGATGCTGTAGTGCAATCTTTTCCGGGACATCAAAGGAGACGCGCCAGGTAAAGTCGGTGGCACGGGAGACGATCATTGCCATGCCCGCAAATGCGCTCATCTTCTCAGATCGCACAAAGTCGACAACCTCTCGCGGCAGAGGCGATGCCGCACGGGCGTGCAATCCCCAGTAGCGCACAGCATAGTCAAAGAGCGGGTTCAGCTCGAGAAGCCTCCAGAACTCATCGACAGATTGGTCGCGCCGGCAGTTGTTGTAGTCCGCTAGCGTATCGGAAATGTAACAAGTGCATGTCCTTGAGATTACACTCTCCGCCTCGGGGAAGTAGATGGCGGCTTTCTTGTCGAAATACTGCTTCGCTGTGTCATGAACCAGTCGGATGGAGGAGCTCTCTTCCTCGATAGTAACCAGTCCAGCACAGGCCGATACCAGGTCTTCGGGTTTGGCAAGCTCAAGCTTGTTGGGCTGAGGCTTTCCCGGGTTGACAGCCAACGCGTATTGGAGTTCTCGGATCTTCAGGGGCCTCTTTGCATGAACGATCCACGAAAGCACACTTTGGGCAAGTTTTCGGGTCGTCTCCCCCTGGCCCGAAATCCGTTTCATCGTCTCAGAGTAGGCGTAGCTGTAGGCCTTGGATCCCAGAGGAAGGCTTTCTAGCGTCTGTTGAAACTCCATGACGGATTCTGTCGTTTTTGTCTCGATTAAGTCAAAGAGCAGCCGCCCCAAAAGGAATCTGGAATATTGGTCAGTTCAGTTCCACGAATGGCTCGATTTGGGGACATTTTCATACATTCCGTCGGCGATCTCGATAATCTTTTGAGAGAGCTCGGCACCATGAGCTTCGAGTATACTGGATCCAGATTTGGCAATTCTATCCTCGAGATAGGCTCGCATATCATCATCTTGTGTGCGGATCTCAAGGCTGGGGCTGCCATCAAATTCCGCCGTGATTCCTGAAATGTCTCGTGAAGTGGCAAAAATGTTTACGCCAACCATTTCTTGGAATTCGAACAGTTTTGAGATGAACCTGGACCTGGTAGCGTTTCCGGGTTGAAGTTCATCAAGGGCATCGACAACGATGAATACCCTCGAAAACAGTGTGGCTGTGTCGTGGAGAGCCCCCCAGATCTCGTCCCAAGAGGGACGACTCCCGTCACCTTTGTGGTACTGGTAAATGCTCTTGATGGCCTCTGGAAGCGCGGTTCGCTGTCGGGCAAGCTGTTTGAGTAAAGTCGAAAACAGGTGCTCAACATGCTGCTCCGATGACTTGTTGGCATTGCAGTAGACGTATGCAACAGCAACAGACCAGTCATCTCTGAAATCCTTCTTGAGATGTTCAATGACGAATGAGGACAAGACAGTCTTGCCCGCTCCCGGAATACCGGTGCAGAACAAGGTCGCGCCGCTGTCGTTGCGCCAACTGCGAAATTCATCCGTCTTGCTGAGCCAGGTTCCAGTGCCGGGTTGACGCCTGCCAGCGTGGTAGTTGTGCACATGGCCATAGTTTACTGGCGTGATCCATTCGAGCATTGCATCATCCACTAGGGTGAGGCGACGGTTCAGCATCTGGTCCAATTTCCTCCGCGTGTACGAAGAAACCTCGCTTTGGGCTTCGCTATGGGGTTTTACCGCTGCCATTTGTCAGTCCATTATTCCAAGGGGATTGATGCAATTGATGCAATTGATGCAATTTTATGCTTTCGATGGTTTTGATCATTGCAGTGCCGACAGTGCAAAATAAATTTCTCCAACGGGTCCCCGCAATGTTTCACCATGGCTAAATCTCAGACAAGGACGTTACTCACTATTTTTGATCGGAGCCATGCCATTGATGCTGGTAGGCTTGATGACATGAAGAAGGTCCCTCGTGTATGCCGCAGCCGTAAGTGCAGCATACTTGTGCCAGTCGGCGTTTTGGTGCGAGTCGGCATAGTCGCATATGCCGCGGATGACAAGGCTTGGCAGGTTATTCAACAGAGCAGCAGCCTCGGTCTCAAAGCACAAAATCTTCAATTCGGAATCTCCGGAATAGGCGTCTCTTTCGGCGGCATCCTTCATTACCAAATGGGAAGATGCGACGTTGCCGTAATGCACTGCAACCCGACGTTCTGCGCGCCGCTCCACCCGCTCCACCAAGCCGTCGGTTCCGCAGCTGTCGCAGCCGTCGCAGTCCTCTCCCAAATGCAGGTGAGGGCAATCCGCGCGGTAAAGTCGATCCTCGGATGGGCGTTGGTAGTCTGGAGCGTCGTGCATCCTTCTCAGGTGATCTCCCAGCGTATCCGGCCTCCGGGGGTCGTCGTGCAGCCGCTTCATCTTGACCAGGGCGGTCCGGAGCAGCTTGGGTGGAGGGCTCAACATGCTGGTGCGTTGATGCCGGCCATCTTCCAGCTTCTGCAGGAAATCATACTGCATGACACCGCCGTGCTGCTCTTGCGGCATGCTGACAACGACATCGCCGAGCCGGATGTCCTTGTCGTTGGTGGGCGCGCCTCCTCCGATGCCAACCATCAGTACAAATCTCAGGCTGGGGAACCCCCAAGCCATGTCCTTTGCGACAGCAGCGGCAGAGCTGATGCCGTACTCCCCGGCGAGCAAGCATCCAATGACAACATTGTGGTCGTGGATGCGGCCGAAGGCGTAGTTGTTGTTCCCCCTCAAAATGGCAGCGTCGGGTCCCTCGAAGACCTCGTCGAGCATCCGGCAGGCGCTGGAAAACTCGTCCTGGATTGCGCAAACCCATCCGATCGTGTAGATCTCGGGATCCATGGGAATATCACGGGTGCTCGCGGCCTAGGATTGAGCTGTGGGTCATGGGATAGCGGAGTGTTACAGCAACGGCTTGATAACCGTCATCTGGGCAAAGAGACAAGAGCAACGCATCCGCGTCCAAAAAAAACAAAAAACCGACAAGGTTAAGGTAGTTAAGTAAAGAGAGGCCATGAAACGGCAATTGGCCAAGCACTGAAATAACAACACGAGAAGAAAAAACACGTCAGCTTAGCCCGGCGGGGCCTTGTCCGGGCGTGGCGTTGTATCCATGCTGCTCCTCCCGCCTTGGAAAATCCGATGGCCCAATGGGATCCGGTGATGGTTCCTCCTGCTGAAATGCCGACCAACATCTCGTTACGGCATGGCCCAATCGCATCAGATGCCAAGCGTCCAGTGGACCCAAATTTGCTCGGTGAACTGTCCCGCCCAGTAACATGCAGATGTGCGTAAGCATGCATCCTGGGATCCTCACAGACATGTCAACCCTAACTATTTTGGGGCACCACAGGATTCAGCAGACAAGGGCTTAGATCTGGAATCAACAACTATTTACGGGATGCAGATGCGCTTATTGACTAGCGCTGGCCAGATTCCCCTTGGCCATGGCGAGCAACTCGTCAAAACAGACATGCAACGCAGCAGCACACACAAGATGCAGAATTTTGCAACATGATGCTGACGTGACGCAAGGGCCTCCGAAATCTCATCTCCATGACCCTGTCGGAATTAACCCATGCGCAATACTACCCTCTGCCCATTCATGCGCTCCAGAGCCACGGCGCAGTAGGGAAATTAACCCACAATTCTGTAAAGCAACACCAGGGTTCAGGGTAGATTGGCCCGTAGATTAAGTTGGAAGCATATCTCAAGGTATAATGAATAAGGCTGGTTCTTGGTTCAACCATCTTGGTTGCATGCAGGGGTTTGTTGTTTGCGATTAGTGGCATGCTGATAGACCAGTGTAAACCCGCACCTTCTCCTGTTCCTAATCTACCAACTTAACCGTTTGTTAGTACCGTACGGACGTATAATCTCACGGTAATAACAATTGTTGTGGAGACCAAATTGACTCCACTAATCGCGGGAGGCGTGCGAGAGGCCAATTGGATATCAGCGCTTCCACGGGAAAAAGCAAAGACATTACCCACAACAATTATGAATATCGTGAGATTGATTATACGGTAGTTGATAGCTCCGACTTAACTGAACCACACCTAACACTCATACAACACAAGTATTTTTAAGGAAAAGAAAAAGAACAAGGGAGAGAGAAACACCATGATTACGGTTACGAGAAAAAGTCAAACTTTACGCTTCATATTCTTTTTACATGCAATAAAAGCGCCTGGTTGCGCGAACATTGACGTTCTTCACGTAAACGATGGTGGCGTATTTTAACGCACTTTAGCTTGGCTAGTCGCAAGAACTCCCAGCCACCACGGGACGAACCAGCGCCAGGACTCAGCCTTAATTTTGCAACATGTCTCGATTGACACGCCCTCAGGTGTCTTCACATGTTTTTATAAGGCGTTTATTCTGTTCTGGTAGTAAATTCTTAATATAAGAAACGGGGCTTGCATTGATACGCGACTAGCCATCCCATGACACTGCCATTCTCGTCGTCAACTTGTACAACAGTTTTAACGACGCCGAGGAATGAAACACATCGCAATGACTACTAATTCCCTATAAAGTCAGTCGTACCAAGAGTTGACGCATAATTCCCATACCTGATGTACTTTCTCTGGGGTCAGGGTTAGGGTCAGCCCGAGCTCAAGGCGGTGCTCAATTTAGGCGGCGGACGAATGTCATCTTAAGAAACCCAGACCACCCGCGCAGCCAATATTTTCAAATCCGAGCCGAGAATGATTTTCTATCTACGCTGGCTTTGTCCATGTTCAATTAAAAGAATCCACAAGTAAAAAGATAATTCATGTGTACCACATGAGGCAGTAACTCTCCCGCCGGGAATTGAACCCGGGTCTCAAGCGCTCTGATTGGATGACAAGCTTGCATACTGACCACTATACTACGGAAGATGGGCGGCTGTGAACAACCACTGTAGCGAGTTCATGGTGGCACCGGTGGCATGTACTGCTTTATAAGGCTTACTAGGGAGAGCAGCACCGACACAACGCCAGCCAAAGTCGAAATGGGATTTTTGGCATCGTAATTCATTCCCTTGTCTATTATTACTGGTGTAATCGTTAAGACGTGGTATTCTCACCCCCATGAGGATGTTCAAGCTTGCCCAATCAAGAAAATTCTCCTATCCAATGTCGGAAGGCAGTGTCTTGAGATAACACGGTACAATACCACTCTGTCAAGGGAGGGCATCGCTTATTTACAGTTATTACACCGAAGAATAAGTTAAAGTTTGTAAATTTCTAAGCGTAACTTTTATATAACGTCAAACTAAATTCTTTATCACATCTGATCTTGTAGCTAGCTTTTTTAGTATATCTTTTATATTCTTAGCTATTAAACTTGATGGTGTTCTTCATTTTCTTATTAATAGTATATTGATCCTCTTAGGAGATTGAGTTCAAGTTGTCCCTATGGGGATTGCATCCACTAGTATTGAATCCCTCCTCTTCTATAGAGGGAAACTTCTCCAGCAAGAAGGAAACTGAATAGCGGCACCAAGACAAAGACCAACAAATATAACTTGAAACTTACCATCCTTACGATTAGGTATATTAACGCTATAACACATACAGAAGCAAGCTCCATGACATCATAGCCCTCCCAGGTTGTCTCTTTGAATTTGGCCGCTTGGTACAACATGTAAATGAGAATAACTAGGGGTGGCCCCAGAGGACATTGCCACCCTCTGTGTCTGCCCTGGTGGTGGTGATTCGTCACGCCGCATGGCATGTCGCACTCGAGTCTTAGTCAGAAGTTATATAGGGTCCAAGCGATAATCCACCAGAACTAGATACAGCAATGCAAGGCCAAATCCAACCAAAATACGAGCCTTATGATTCGTTAACCGGGCTGAGGCATCTGCCGGCCTTGCGGTACGAGGAACCAGCAGGGACCGCAATAGCCGGCGAGACAAGCAGCAAAAGCGCTGCAATCCCTGAAGATATCATAAAGAGTGGTCGAGGCGAATTGCTAATGAAACACGGGATTCTGGTAAAAAAGGGACGCCCATCTGATTGACTTCAGGAACAGAGACGAATATATAAACCTCCACTCTACCGACATAATCATCGATCAAGCGTGCATTGGCCATAGACTTACATCGCCCGCTCCAGTAAGACAGGATGCGCACCGCCGTATGGACTGCGTTCGACAACACCTCAACGCGAGTGCTAGGGACAAAATTCCCAACAGTGGCAATTCGACTTGTTTAAAAACGATGCCCCTAATAGATTGGCGCCACTGTGACTCGCATCTGAGATAAACTCCTGGGCTAACCCCAACGGTCGCAACGCTAGCTTTGTCGTTGGCCCGATTTTATTGAGCGCCAACTTTGCTATAAAATAATATATATATAAAACTAGGACCGGGTTTGCTGTTTTTGTGGGATTTGTCAATATAGATCCACATTTGCTTCAGCCTAATGGAGATCAAATTAGAAAGGAATCTTTTTATCACATCTGCTCAGCTCATTATATTTTGGGAGAAAAGGATTGGTAAAACGTCGCGGTGGTAGCAATTTTGATAACAAAGAGGCATCTGTTCGATGGAGGCCACAGGAACGACCACTTATCCAGCATGATTTATTGAGTGTGCCGAGTCTGTAAAGTCTATTCAGAATTGACTAATATTTCTCTTTGAATGTGCAGAGATTCCTCCTCTTCTAGTGCGCATATAATAACCGTTGACGTATTATTTAAATGTCTAAATTACTCCTCCTGGAGGATTATAGAATGGCCTTATATCCGCCTTGTTTGTTGTTGCAACACCATGCATGTCTTGATGCATATGTGAATCCAGTTTCCGCCGAAGCTTAAACTTGGGGTTTTTGCCTTGACTTTGTAGAGACCTGTATATTACAAGGGGCTTTTCCATAGGCTCCAGACGCCGGTCGTGCTCCCCTTCAACAAGAAGCACAATATAGTACGTATCCGGCGACGCTCTGATATTATAAACCTCGAGTGCCTTGGGCACAACTTGGTCGCAAGTGTCATCCAAGCTCACTCGAAGTGATTGGAATATGTCGGCTAAATTGTTTTCAATGTCGACAACCTCCAGCGAAGGGTCTTGGGGCAGCGACTGTGTTGCTAGGTTGGCCACCTTTCTCAACATGAACATTGGATTTTTGCCTTGCCGGTCCAATTCCCTTAATATCATTAGAGGCTTTTCGTGGAGACCTATGACGTGTTCTTCGCCCCCATAGACAATATATAGGGCATAATGATCCCATGGTGGATTAATTTGATACTTTTTGAGAGCTGCGGGGAGTACCTTGTAGCAAGGATCATCCATGCTGACACGGAGTGACTTGTATATGTCGCCTGGATAGCCTCCAGCATCAGCAGGTTCAGCACCAGCAGGTTCAACACCAGCAGGTTCAGCATCAACATGTTTAACATCGTCAATGCTGATGATAGCGCTACTTTCTGTAGCGATCGGTGAAGAAATCTGTGGTCGAGATGCCAGTGCTGATGGTCCTGCATCTTCATCTACTGATGTACCTCTTAACCTTCGTATTATCGAGCGGAGCGGGGTGAATACACCCGTGCTCTTGCGACGCCTTTCAGACATTTCGGGCCCTGGAGAAGGAAGAGGAGCTTCTTGACTTGCTGGGGTTGGTGAAAGTGAATTTCGGCCTTCCTTGTCATCATCTTCATATTTGACTTCAACTTCCCGCGTCAACATTATACCGCTATTTACCGAGTCAACAGTTGATTTTTTTCCTGGTGGTGATGTTGACAATGTCGGGCGATTGTCTGTGCGATTGTCGTGCTTTCTACCTGAAAAGATGGGTCTTTGAAGCTCGGGCACAGCTCTTCGGGCAAGCATAGCAGACTCCACGCGGTCCTCTTGTGTTTCTGAGCTCAATGAGGACATTCTGTTTCCGCCATCATCATCCATGGCTTCGTCTGGTGATGGGTTTATTAGCGTATGGTAAGCTCCATCCGATATAGCATCTTGAACGCGGCTCTCAACCGAAGCCGAGTTCGCATAAATCACCGACAACAACGAGGCAAATTCTCGAGGGCTTAAAGTTTTGGCTGGCTTCGGTGCTATCTCGTCATTGTCCGTTGACTCCCAAATATCAACACCCACAAGGTCAGGTTCCCCTTGATCACTTGCAGATTCTGTGCTGATAAGCCTATCACTTGAGACCAATTCATTGTCCTCAATGTCGTCCCGCCAGGGTAGTGCCAGCAAGGCCATGGATCTGAGATGGCTTGCTACGTGATTAAGGCAGCTTATTGGGGTTGGGAATGCCTCGAAGCAGACGAAACACCAAGTCGTTATCGTCGCGGGCTGGCTTGCCATCTGGATCAAATCCTCCGTTGCAGAGCTATCCAGGTCTGCGTGATATGTATTCAAGTGACTGTTAAACCCGGAGAGGGTATTGAAGAAGTAACTTTGCGTGCCCTCTTCTTGATGAGAGCCATCAGCATCAAGAGGACAAAGCCAACCACTGGAATGTGGTTGATGGAGATGGGTTTGCCAATCATGGAACGACGAAAAGGTTTTCCCCCATTGAGAGCAATTAGCGAAGAGGCAAATGTACGGCTGCAAGTCTTCCAATAGATGGCTTTTCCACCTCTTTGATTTCTTATGTTTTGAGAAGATCTTGGCAGGGAAAACAATACAGCAATATGGACAAGCCTTTTCTTTTTCATCTGTTTCCATCTTTGGAGGAGGTGGTGCTTCAAATAACCCGGTTCCAAAACCTCCGCTCGAGGAAGCGGTGGAAGATGGCGCCGAGCTTGGCGCCGAGCTGTGCGCAGTGCTGGGTGGGACAACGACGAACTTTGCGGGCACAAACTCGGAAACCACTGTATCGCTTGGCGCAATATTCGATGGTTCATACAGAGGTTCTCGGACGGGATCGGGGGCTCTGGCCGAGGGAATGTCCCCAGAGATTGAGCCCAACTTGGATGGTTGTGAAGTGCCAACACTAGCGCGGCGCTGGACTATTGGCATCATTTTTATGGAACGCTTCCGGGCAAGTTTGGACTGATGCCTCCCAAAATAAGTCAACTGTTTTCTCCGAGCAGAGATGACTTGCACGCATCGATCGAGGAGGACTTGGCGATAGGCGATGTGTTCGGGTTCCAGCTCTGCTTCATGGCTTGGACGAAGCCATTTGTTTGCCAAGACCTTGCGCACAAAGTCCTCAAACGTGGAGGTGACTTCAAATCGCACCGCCTCGACCACGGTTTCTGCGAAATCGGAACCATCTCCTGTTTCTCTGACTATGGTAAACTCATTATCGCAATCCAATAATTTTGGTGATTTGGCCAAAATATTCCGGTTGCTCGCTTTCCGAATGGCAAGTGAGAGATTGTGCAGGATGGTAATAGTTTCCTCGACGGCTCGGAGCTCATCGATTCTTAGCTCATCACTGGGGTTTGAGTTTCGGAGAAGCTCAAGGCCAAAATCAAAAATCTGTGACTGGGACAGATTGGAAAATACATCAATGTCCTCGTCGGAGATTTCAGTCGTGGCTTTGAGAGCTAGGTCAAGGGTCAGATGTATATGTGTATGAATGACTATGATGATATCGCCATCTTGTTGATTAAAAAAGGAAACGGAAAAGAAGTGTATAAATAAATGATATAAACAACTTACTATATAATAGATGCCTGGAAATTTCTTCCAAATTGCCCTCTATAGTTATTCTTACTGTCGGTGCTGTTCGCAAGCGATAGTCGAGGGATATATGGCGAGCGGCAAAGACTCCAATGTTTGAGGCCCACAGCTTGAATCGGGTGAGCTGGGCTGATGCAAACCTGCGAGGGCCGTCGCTGCTGATCTCTTCGCAGCAGAGGAGCAGCTCACGCACTATCCCGGCGGCCTTGGCAAGCGACTCGCTATCGGGAGCCGGGTCGAAGGCCTCCAGGGCTGGGACCATGCCGTCCAGCTTTATGCCGTCCAGTTTTGAGCCGCCAGATTGATGCAGACGACAGCACACGCGAGAGCGGGGGCGTGAGGCAAATACATCGTGTTTATACAGTGGCTAACTAGCGCCAGATGTGGCGTCAAGACATGATAACGTGGACCTATTGGCTGAAGCCGGGATGAGAAGGCTCAATTTCTGCCGCCCACTAACGAGGCGAGACGCGTTCACTAAACCACTGCACGTTTCATCCATCCAACGTTGTCGTCGAGGATTAGCCACAAACAAAAAAGCTACACTACATTTAAATTCAATTTCATTTTGATATCATTACTATTATTATTCATCACATTGCACAAAGATGCGGAAATCTTCGTTCGCTTCATCGTCGTGGCCCGGCACAATCTCAAGCCCAAAATCCTCCAGGTCATCCTTGCCCAACACGTGTTCCACCGTTTCAATCTCATGTTCAACATGGCCTCTGGGACCAAGCATAGCCCCGGCGATGTGAGCACTGTTACTTGGCTCGCCCTTTCGGGTCAGGCGGATAGCTTGGACTTCAAAGGCAAACACTATAGGGGTCTCAATCGTCGTCGTGTTGATTCGATGAGCGGTTGTATCGTAGGCGGCTGTTGCCCCAACAGCCGGCTGGAGTGGGGAGACCTCAACACCAGCCCGAACGCCCATGCCTCTTACCTTTCTTTCAGTGGTGGTAATGGTGACGCCTTGCGCAATCTTGACGCCGCTAAGGAGAAACACCTTGGTGCCTCGTCCTCCAATCTCGAGGTAATTCTTGACGCCAGCATCCTCGGCAGCCCTGACTATCTGGTCGGAGGATGGAGTGAATCTCTTGGTTTCCATTGCCTGACAAGAAAATGCCACCTCGAATGCGGATTCCCAGGAATAGCCAACATTTGCAGTCTTTACATGCTTGAGAAAAGTTGCAAACAACCCTGTTCTCCAATGAGACGCGGTTTTGACGGTCCCAGTAACATTGGTCTCCTTGGTTGTGCGCGCCGTGGCGGCGAATTCCGAGAGGTGGTGGGACGACAGTGGCTGGTTGGGCGTGTTGACATTTGCGACGACACTCCCGAGCAGCACTTCATCGGGTTGCATGTTCCATGACGGAGAGAGAAAGTAGGATTTTTGCACTGAAGCCATTTCAAGGTTGTCCTTTCCCGCCGGCAAGGGTCACCCAAAGGTGGACGCCTTATGAGCAGTGTCGTGACTAGCTAGTGATAGCCTAGTGTGACGAGTTTGAGTGGCTGACACTATTCATTCAGCTGAATCAGCTCTGGGGCGACAAAATGCCTCAGCATGCATGGATGCCTCGAGTGAGTCGCGTCCTGGCGCTTTACCCGAAAAGACACTAAGCGGCATAATCAGGTCAGGCGAACCAGTGACAGCAGCCCAAGAGCCGCTGCTCAAACAGCATCATGCAAGGTTCCACTCGCCATCCGCCTGATCACAATGGGACATCTTCACCACCTCACCTTCACTTTCACCTAATCGCTCTGTCCACTCGCAGACCCCGGTTGAGGCGCCAAGACCACTGCTGCCATGCCGCGTGAAAGACGACATGTGGCATCAGGCAGTGGCTCGCGATGGAACTCTACGCTGGAGAGGCGCTTGCGCCTCTTGCAGGAAGTTCTCCCCTACCTCTCAAATTCCGTTGTCAAGGCCTATGTATCCGAGAAGCTCTTCAAGAGGGAGTTTTGGTCCAAGTTTCTCAACTCACTGACGACAATGGAGATGTATGGCTGGCGCTTTGACCGCATCACAAACGAGCATGAGCATCTTGTCAAGGCTGTCCTGAACATGATGGAACAAATAGTGTCCATCAAGGACTCAGATATTGCCCATGTAAGAGAGCCCAAATCATCCCCCAATTTGATTTTCAAGTCATATTCATGACACAATCTTCTAGCCCTTTCGGTCAACGCCATTTCCAAAATTGGAAACTCTAAGGAATATCATTAAAGATCCCCAAACAGACCGCAATACCTTCTGCGTTGGCCTGGTCAAGCCAGATACCACTGGACAGTGCAATAGGTTCATTAATGCATTCAAGGATCTATCCGTAGTTATTGAAGACAAGGCTGCGAAAACTCCCCCGGAAACGAGCCAAGCTCCCACTAAATTAAGGCCATCAATGTGCCCATTGCAAACCAAGCTGTTTTCAACCCTCTCCAGCTATTGGCCTTGTTCATGCAACCCTTGCCATCAGGCTGCACTGCTCCTACTCGCCAGCCGAGGATCTACTCAGAACGACGCATTCGCCTCTTTTAGGGTTTTGTTGAGTAATGGATTTTTGCCTGGCCCCGGCAAACGATGGAAGGAAACACAAGTCACCGTTCACCCAGACCAGATGTGCGTCTTCCTTCTTTCCAGCCTCTGTGTGTTATTCGACAAAAGTCTAACCTTTTCTTCAGAAATAAACCAAGAGTCCGGATGGCCCTACCAGAATCCAACGATACCTTGGCTACTCCCGTATCAGATCTATGTGCAACGGTCACAAACAGCACTACACTGTTAAACCTAAAAGTCCAAGGATCGACGCTCAGTAGTCAGGCCGAAACCGAGCTCCCCAATAAGAATTTTGAGCTGTGCAAGACTGTTAGCTTCACCAATGGGTTCTTGAAGAACGATGTCGAGCTTGGCTCCGAGGGCAGAATGTGTCTGGCCGTGGTCTTGTCCTATGCTTTTCTTGATTTTTGTGGAGATGCTTGGTTTCCCGCTGGCTGGACAAAGGAGAGCCTATACTTCATGCAAGATGATCGAAAGCTTTCTCTCCAGCCGTTCCTAATAACAAAGATGAAAACAGACGATAAGAAGCCAGCTGTCGGCGACACTTCCACTGCCTCCAGAGCCTTGAAGCTTTTGCAGCATGGCATCTTGCTCATGGAAATCTTTCAGCAGAGTCCCCTGGGTGTCATGGCCGAGCTCGACAGTGAAACCGCTACCTTGGGCGAACTCGCCATGGCCGAGTTTAATGACATCCAATGGGACGTGTTTGAGCGTTTCCAGCAAGCAGTGGGATCCTGCATTCGCGGCGACTTGTTCGATTCGTACAGCAATACAGGTGATTCAAGTCTTTCAGATGAGACTTTTATCCAGTTATTCCACGAACGAGTCTTGGGTCTATTGGAAGCCGACTTTACCTCGCTATGCCAGAATAAGGATGCGGACAGTAGGCTGTCGGAGATTGAACTTCCCAAGGTGCATCCCAAGCCAGAACCTCGGAAACCAAAACCCGAGGCACTAAAGGTATTTTTTGAGAGAAACAAAAACAAATGCAGACATGTTGCTAACTTTTCCAGACTTATGTTTCGAATCCCCAAAGGTGGAAGCACCTCTCTATAAAATCTATAAAGATTGCTTCAATGCAAATGCGACACTCTACCGCGTCATTGGCCCGATTCAGCAGCGGGTTAAACCCTCCTAACCTGTTTTTTGACGGCGTCGATATGCCAGAACTTCCACAGTTTGTTCTTTCTCCGTTTATCCCAAGTTGTGCCAAACACTGTACTAAATCTTGAATGGCAGAATTCACAGCGCGACACGATGGCTGGAGTCTTTTGAGGAAGAGAGAATCAGATCTCGAATGCCGCAAAAGCCCCCCAATGAGGAGAGGCGAATCCGAATCGCCGTTTTGGACACTGGCATTGACTTTAAAAATCTCTGGATTTCTCGAAAGTTCAAAAATGTAAAGTGTTGGCCACAAGATTGGGACCACCAGGATAACGATGGCCATGGCACCCACGTCGCATATCTGCTCCTTCGGTTGGCCCCCCATGCTCGTATTTTCGTCACGAAGGTGAGTGAATCGAGACACTTTGAGGGGGCAAAGATCATGGACGTCATCAACCGAATTGCTCTTGTTAGTATCACCCCCGCCTGGCACATCGAGAATGGTCTTTTGTTAACACCACCTTGTAGGCCATAGAGACTTTCTCATCTGATCCATACCGCGTTGACATTATCAATCTATCTTTTGGCTTTTTCAAGTTTGCCAAGGAGCTCGTACCCATCCAAAAAGCCATCCAGTTTGCCAAAAGCAGAGGCGTCATCATCTTCGCCGCCGCTGGCAACGAGGGAGGAAACCAGGGTGTCTGCTGGCCAGCTGCCCTGCACTCCAGCGGCGACGTTATACGCATCAACTCTTCTGACGGCTACGGCAAGCCATCGCTCATCAATCCCGACTTTGAAGATGGGCGAAGGATATGCACATTGGGCGAAGGGGTCCCATCATGTCAAGTGGACTCGGACATGAAAATAATTCACGGAACGGGCACGTCATTTGCCACTCCCATAGCAGCGGCCATCGCTTCGATTGTGCTCGGAGTCATGGATAGTGCTGATCTGGCGCGGTTTCCAAACGCCGTTGAGGTTCTACCACGGCTCCGAACAAGATTGGGCATGGAGAGGGTTTTGTGTGAGGTGTGCACACGGAGCTCGGGGCACAGAAGTTCGGGCTTTTCATACATCACACCATGGCACTTCCTTGATATAGACAGGGAAATACTTATTCCTAGGGTTTTGGGCATTCTTTATGATATCCCAGAATCCCTCTAGGGCCGCAATTTGCTGGTCCCATATATGTAATTATTAAATAGTTTGTGCATTTGGAGATATCCGAGACCGCGAAGGTTTGGCCATCATTGTTTACGGGCATTATTTACCATGAGCCGAGCTTACCAAAATACAGCCATCTAATTATTTATTCATGTTTGGTTGAAATACAAGCAGGCGGTTCGACAGGGCATTTCCAAGAACGCACGCCTGAACAGGTAGTTCATAGGCAGATACAATCAGTTTTAAACAACTTTGGTTGTTAGTCTCTTTTCGGCCACGTAATTATATTACGCCGCATTTGATCAATGAAATGGATGTAAAGGTGATACCCAGTAGTTAGGTAGCTGACTAAATTAAAGCGGCATACTTTGGCAGATCTGCGACTACATGAAGATGACATGCCCCACCACTAACCACCTCAAAGACGTCTGATAGGATCTTGTCACGATAGCCTACTGCCTTGTACATATAAGTTAATTTGCCGCACATCCCAAACACAAACGACCATGGCCCTTGGAGAATACGGGATCCCGTCAAGAACTTGTCTACTTAAAGTTGACCTCCATTTTTGAAGCCCATTGCATTAAGGCTTTACGGAACCAAATGCTCTACCGTTTACTAACCGCAAAACGTAGCCACTCTCTGTTACTAAGTACACCCCACCACCATTACATAGAAAGTTATTTCAAAATTAAAATGTAATTTTTAAACCCCATTAAGTGTAATAAAAACGAATTCAGCTATATAATTTTGACTGGTTTTGGATGCCAATGCTATAACACAAAGGATCGAAATTTCAAGGCTGCTCATATAGTACAAAAATCGCACAAAGGCAAGAAAGAGGATGATTATTAATGAACAAATTAGTAAGATCCATTGACACGGATAAATGTCATACGGAACCAGAAATACCGGCCAACGTAATCATGATAACTTTTCTCTGTTCTCTATTGTTATGACCCATACCCATGCGTGAAATCCACGATTGGGGATACACGCATCTCGATGTTCCCATTCTGTACATCGAGAATGCATTGGACAACACGCATCTTCATACAATAGCAAGAAATGAGTGTGATCTGGAGATTGGTTAGTTAGAATCAACACGTTGAAACTTGAATGGGCAGAATTACCGGGATAAATCTATGCGCATGGTAGATGTCGTCCAGAGCATTGGCGAATGCCATGTACAAGCACGTCATTAATTCGCTCGTCAGCAGCCTGTCTTCGAGATGGGGAGCTTCGTCGGACACAAAGCCCGTAACATGGGGCTTTTCGGGATCGCGGGCAAGCTCAGTGACGTCAATAAATATACGAAATACGCCTCCCAGTGCCCAGTCATGACCTGGGGTCAAACGATAAAGATGCGAGCTTGATGGAAAACTGATTTGGAAAAGGATGTTAGATAACTAGAAAGCAGACGAAATGATACAACCACAAAGGCGAAATAATGGCACGAGACTCACTCTACCTCGGCCCATTTGGAAACAGTTGACATGATGCCCTTGGTGTGGCCAAAGTGGTCGTATGTGAGGTAGTCCAGAATAACAAACCAGCTGTGAGTGGCTTTTGGAACTCGGAGAAAAGTTTTCAAAATCTTACGCGTGTCCAATAACCAACGAACTAACTTTCTTGTTCTCTAGCTCAAGCGCGCGTCGTATTCAAACTCGGAAAAAGCTCTACAAGATGCTGAAAGGCGGCTTATTGAATACATTGGTGCCTTGACTGGCACAGTCGAGAATAGAGTTTGGGGAGCACTCTACATCGGTAAAAGTTTAGAATTTTATAAATACATCATCTTGCATTGCCTTTAGGCTTCAAAGTTGACTGTTCGTGTGAGGGCAAACGCACCGCAGAATTTGAAAGTATATGTGGGCTTGATCTGCTGCTCCTTGGTTTTGCGACCTTGTTGGGCCGTTCCTTTCCTCAGAGGAACCGATCATTTTGATTAAAGTATCTGGAGAACATCCCCAAAACTTTCCACACTAAGCCCATTGGAGCTATTCTGGGAATCACAGTTTCAGCAAGTACATGGATTCAATTTATTTTTGAACTATTGGATCATCCTCCCACATCCTAGAGAGTATTGTATCTCTCACTTCAACCCTAGGCTCAAAACTAGTCTGGCTACTGCTCCCGGCCTGACGTATCGACAACCGTAAACCCCTTCTTAATCAGCTCATTGACTGCAGTCGAAATACACCAGTCTGCCATTAGCCCATCGATAGCCGCATATCGGAAGAAACCCATGACCTTGCCATCCTCAGTCCAAATTGCACTCCCACACATGCCCGCTGGAAGTTCTTGTGCAGAACATTGTCCTGAATAGATCCATGCCGTCCTGATCCATTCTTGCCTTGGTTCATTGGGATCATCTGTGGGAATTCGTTCAAAAGCACGTGCATGGTAGGTGCCGTCAATGCAGCCTGTATCCGGAGAGTCCAAGACAACAAGTTGGCCACGCGGTACATTGTGGGAGCTGATAAATTCCGTGAGCTGAATTGGCTCACTCATATACTGGCTTTCGAATGTCATGTTAATGAACTTCTCTTGTGGTTCCAACTTGACCAACGCAATGTCTGTATGAGAAAGTTCATAAATGACTTCTCCAATCTTTCTTCCACCTGAAGGAACAGCATGATTGACACCATTGCCGCATTCACTGGGGAATCCATGAGCAGCAACTGTCATGAATTCATTTCCAATACGATCCTTGACAAGAATTCCGGTTGTGGTAGCTTGAAACATACCAGGTTTGTCAGGAAGGTATCCCGAAGTGACCCTTAATCCAGGCTGTAGGATTTGGTACTGAGTTTGGTCAGGGTTTCCAGGTGTGGGATCAGTTTGTGGTCGAGCCTGGGGTAAAACTGGTGTTCCCATTTGATCATTGTAGACATACTGACATGGAAGCTGAGCAATCTTCCAAGGTAGTTTGGTTGTATCAGCATTGCGATGCTCTAGGACAATGAAAAGATAGCAGCCCCAATATACAACCTGTGTAATCGAAACACCCACAGCCAGGAAATGATCACGGACAATGTCGAAAAGAGGGTCCCAGTTTTCCATATCCCGTCCATTCATATGATCAGCAACAGTGCCATTTCTTCGATGAGCGGGTATTCCAATAGGTAGAGCAGAATTTTGTCGGGTATGATGGGTAGTCAAATAGAGTGGAAGGCCAGCGATCGTCTTTGGCCATGGCTTGGAGGGCATTTCGGACACAATCATGGTGAGGAAGCTGCCATCCTGACTGATGCCGTTTGTACCTGGGAAGATGTTCATCAAAATGTCCATATTCCCATCCTTGGAACAGGCACTCGGGTCATCTCGAAGATTAAATGGGAGGGTGATGTGTCTTGCGTTCTGTACCAGTTGCTGCAACGTGGGCTGTGGAGCCACAGAAAGAGGATTCCGAAAATGATGAGGCGGCATGTGAGGACCGGTAGAAGGAACTGGAGCCATGAACATAGGGTTAGGAAGGAGCGTCTGTCGTGCATCTATAATCAGGTTTGTGTAAGTATTAGTTTCATCGAAATGCAAAAGACACTTACCGATGCGGGCCTCCTGCGCTGTGGTAGGCCATCCCGGAGGAAGTTCGATCGGACGAGGGATTCTCTCAGCAAAACCTGAAATCGCCTCGCGAAAAATGACAGCAACCTTTTTAGGAGAGGCAGCTTCATAAGAAGGGGTGATATGACGCTTGCGGGAACGTCGATTAGAGCTTGAAACAAGAGGGGATACAAGTAAGAGCTCAGCAGAGCGATTGGGTGTAGAGGGGATCTCCATCGTGACTAAAGGTGCCAGGTTAAGAGAAAACTGGAAGACGAAAAAAAGACGTGAAAGGTGGGTTTTTAAGGGAGGGTTTGTAACGGAGAAAGTGCGAAAAGTTAGGCACACCTCGGTGGGTTATTGCACCTGGCCACAACTGCCGACCAAGTCATTGCCTTGGTCACATGACAAGAGAAAACATTAAATTGTCTTTTGAATGGGAATGCAAACATCCTTTGTTAGAGCCCAAATTATATATTGATTGGATAATCAAGTGTCGCTGCTTAGTACCCCAGAGCATTGCGGCTCATTTTACTCAACAATGAATCACTGTATTTAATAACTATAGTTAAATAAACGTCTGATCTTGCTAATACTTATTTCGATTTCTTTGTATTGTTTCTATCTGCTATTTGGCTACAATACAACGATCTTTTTAGAGGAAAAACCTCGTGCTTAGGTTGCCGTCGGTGTCAAAACCTCTAGGAGATCTATATTCCTAAGTTGCATCCGCTCTCTGACGTGGATGCTAATACTTATTGTTGTCGAGACATGTTTAGTTGGGAACCGACTGGACTATTATATCCATGCTATTCCTTTCATAAGGTATTGTTAGTTTTTTGTGCATTTAATAACTATGGCTCGAATGCATATCCCTGCTTATATCCATAGATATTAAATCCCGGGCTCCTGGGGATTGATCAGACCATTATATTTTGATCGCGGTGGCTGTACGCTTAGCTAGTTCGATCCGCCTTACCCTGTAGCCGTTCCAGCTACATTAAATGGGGAGCTTTAGGGCCTAGATTGGAGGGACATCAATTTTTACACCTTTTATTACAGACCTACCAGACCACTTAAATGTACGAGTTATCTTAAGCCTCCGAGCAAGAAGGCTAGCCCTTCGGGCTACGGTCAGTCCCACTGACCAACCCACCGACAATAACCTGAGATACTTCCCGGAAACGATATATTAGATTAAAAGTATCAGGGTAAATGCTCTACAATGCCTATTTAATCGCATCTATTGCAAAAAATACCCTATACTAGCTACGGTCTCGGCTAGCTGTGGGAGACATACTCCAAAGAGGCCGCCGACCTTACCTTAGCTCTCTGGGCCTGAGTCCCGATTTGCTGTTTGTCTCTTCCAGCCATCAAAATATCTGTGCGTTTTGTCTCAAGGATATGGAGTACTGTTGATTTATTGTGCATTTAATAGCTATAGTTCAAATGTCTAACTCAGTTTATACGTATAGTTATTAAATACCTCCTATGCTCTATACTGCAGCTGATGGCTCTAGGTTGTAGGAGCGGATGGTAGCGGTAGGTGCTGCCATTCCTCAACCTTGCGTCTCGCATACCTTCTCAAGAGAGAAGCCACCATTCAAAACGAAGGCTAAATTGGATAGGTTAAATACTAATCAATAAACCTTTTGATTTCGGTTTCGGTTCTCTTCACTGCTCGCCGTCTCCTCCTTGCCATTTTCGGTCCCTGCAGTCGACGGATCGGAATAGGAGCAGTTGATATCTTCTTTTAGTATACCCGAAGTGTGATCAGTGCAGTCATGGGTAGCGGGAATCAGCGCAGCCTTTAATGTGAAATTTGCATCATTTATACCACCTGTAAAGGATTGGCCCTAGGGCTACTGCTACTAGGCATTAATAATAATATTCATTAACTTAATAAGCTATGGTTCTACTTCTATTATACTACTCTATATATCCCCTTTTTCTAGTAGGTCTAAGAGTAGAGTTTTATCTTAAGTAAGGTTCTTACTATTACTTCCCTTCCTTAGTTAGCCTAAATAAAGCCTAAGCTCTTTATATATCTTCCTTTCCTTAGTTTATTATACTTTAATATTTATTATTTATAATATTTATACCTATTATATAATAGTATAATTTTTATTATAAGTCTAAGGTATATATTAATCTTAATATAGACTTATTATATATTAGCTTATTCTTAGTCTATACTATAATTACCCTATAATTATTATAAGTATATTATTTCCTTATTATATATATACCCTTACCCTACTTTTACTTTTATTATTTCCTTCTTTCCTCCCTTCTTATTACTCTCTTTATACTATAGCCCTCTTTCTTATCTATTATACAAGCCCTTACTACTTCTATCTTCTTTTTATACTAATACTCCTTTGCTAATAAGGTATTATTCTCTTATAATCTTTTTATTTACTAATTATATATATAATATCTATTACTACTAAGGCTCCTATACCCCCCCCTCCTCCTACTAATAATAGTCTTAGTAATTACTATAATAATAAGACTCCTTATATAAGTAGTTTCTATACTCCTTATTTTCTTATCTAACCCTAGTTATAGAAGTATAAGTAAGCCCTTAGGTCCTACTTAATCTTTAGCAACTCTAATAATAAAGATAATCTGCCTCTTAAGTAGGATAATACTCTATATATTCTATATATTAATTAACTTATTGCCTATAATAATATAGAATATAAATATAATTATAATAACTCTTATATTACTTATTAATATATATATTCCTTATACTTTTAAGCTAAGCACTTTCTTACTATAAACCCTATCCTTTACTATATTTTATATAATCTATACTCTTATATTACCTATAATAGCTATATTTTATAATCTACCTATAAAAAGGCTAGTACTACTCTTAGTTAGTATATTATTCTTTCCTAGGAGTTCTCTTATCTTAGATAGATTTAGTAAGAAAGTCTTATTACTACTAAAATAAATCCTAGGATTATCTAATCTACCTATACTCCTATCTTAAGCTATAATTACTTTACCCTATCTTCTCCTATTACTAATAATATTTTAGTACTTATTCTTATTAGCTTATAATTCTCTATTTCTTCTTATCTTTTTAGTTCTTTTACTAATTATACCTATAGTTTTATTTAGGTAAACTAAATAATTTGCTTTATTAAAAATATTATATACTTAGTATATAATATCCAGAAGGCTATCCTTAACCTTTAGTATAAAATATAAGATAATAAGTACTATTATAATTAAGCAGATTATTAATATAATAATATCCTTGTAAATATTTTATAATTACTTTAGGATTAAGATATATAGACTTCCACCCCTTCTCCCTATAACCATTTTATTCCTAGCCATTCTATTACTTGCTATCTACCTTCCCTTGCCTATACTCTCTTTATGCCTCTCCCCTATTATTTTATAATAGATTTAATCTATAAGAAGGATAAGGAGGATAAGAATAAGTTTAGTAATAATACCTTTATACCCCCTTCCTATAAGTGGGCTTATAGGAGCTAGGTTCTTATAATTAGTTTTATATATATAGCCCTTAATACTATTATTATCTCTTTATACCTAATCTATTTATTATATTAGTTTTATATATATATAGCTACTCTTATAATAGCTATATTCTTAGGCCTAGGCTATTATTAAATTAAGTATCCTCCTATTTTACTTTAAACTTATTTAGTATCTTTATATTATATAAGCTCTTTAATAGCTCCTATATTATATTATTAAACCCTTTCTATTTTACTAATACTATATATTTATTTCCCCTTCTAGGAGTATTCTTAGCATAAAGTACTTTATCTACTAGGTATTTTAGTATAAGATCACTACTTTCCCAGTCTTTCTCCTAGATTAATCCTAGCCTTATATCTATAAGTATTTATATTAGAAGTGGGTCTATTACTATATACTCTATAAGATCCATAGAAAGTGGGGTATATCCCTTATAGTATATCCAAGGTAACTATAAGTGGTATTAGTATAGCTATTATAGAGTATTTAGTATATTGCTAATCTAGTTTCTAGCTTAGGCGGTTTATTTTAATATAGTATAGGGCTAACTATACTATATTGCTAACCTAGAATTGTTTTATTAGGCGTTAGGATGTATTTATTACCTTCTACTACCTTTATTATGCAAAGGCAATAGTTACTTATATAAGATCTATTTTCTTGTATAAATAGTCTAAGAAGGCTATTATATACCCTTTTAGTAATATGCGCCCTCTTTCTATATGTTCCTTGTATTATATAGTTTATATATCAAAGCTATTTAATAATCTATTTAAGCTTATATTAATTACTAATAAGTTTCTATTATTAAGTACTAGTTAGTATAATAGTAGGTATTCTACTTAGTCTATTTATATAAAGCTAATAATTATATACAAGATTACCTAGACTTTTTAGTTAGCCCTCTTTATACCTCTGTCTATCTATAGATAATATACTATAGAGAGTAATTGTTTTATTTTTATTAATTTGCATAATATACTTTAAAAATAGCTTACTTAGTCTAATCTATAATTACTAATAATTTATAAGGGAAACCTATAAAAATACCACTAAGTATCTTAAAATTAATATATATATACTTCTACTATTATTATAATTATTACCTCTAGCTAGATATACTTTGAAAGGTAGTCTATAATTACTATTAGGTAGTATAAATCGCCCTTTTCTTTTACTAGTAAATCTACTATAAAGTTAATTAATATCTATTTTTAGTATTAGTCTAATATAGGAAGAGATTATAGAAGTCCTTATTATTTTTTTTATAATATATAGGTGCCTTTATATATTAAATAATTATTTATTAATTACTATACTATTTCTATTATTTTATTCTAATAATATTCTTAATATAATAACTTAAATATTATATTATAGCCTAGGTACCCTTCTAGTAAGGAATTATATACTTATTAAATAATTATAATAGTTAGTAGCTCCTATATTAATAACTATAGATAGCCTTTATAAATTAAAGCTCCTTATATATTAATCCTACTATTTATTACTTATTCCTTTATCTAGGCTTCTTTTAGGAACTATCTTACCCCCTCCTTAACTACTATCTATTTATATATATATATTATATCTTCTTTAAGGGCTTAGTCCTATAATCCTTATAGATAGCTATCTAGGAATAATATATTCCCTAAGGATAGCTTATTTACTATTACTATTAGGGTAGTCTATAGATTTTCCACAGAGCCTTATATTTCTATAGAGTTAATATTAAGTAGTTATAGGACCTATCCTATATATAGGCTCTTTATATTATTATCTTATTTCCTCTTTAATAGGGTATTTAGTTATATTATTTATAACCCCGGTTTATATTATAGGTTATAATTAAACCTAGAAAGTTTTTTTACCTATTTTATCTATTATTTAGAGATTTCCCTTAGCTTAGTAAAATACTTAAGATTCTTATAATCTATTAAGATTATAAATAGGCTTAATATACTCTATAGTTCTACTAACTAAGCATCTAAATATAAGATTATTACTAATAGTTCCTTATTATATATAGTATAATTATACTAGGCTAAGCTTAATTTTATAGAGTAATATACTATTAGATATAAAATACCTTAATTATTAAATTAGGAAAAGCAGCCCCCTAGTACTATACCTAAGCAATCTACCTTTACTATTATCTCTTTTATAAGATCCTATTATACTAATACTAGTTCTAAGATAAAAATACTTTTTAACTTTTTAAATATTATTATCTCCTTATCTTCCTATTAGAATGGGACCCCTTTTCCTATAAGGCAAAGTAGTAGCTCTACTATCTTTAAGAATTCTAAGATAAATTCTTAGTAGAAGTTTATAAACTCTAAGAAGCTATATATCCCTCTTACTTTTATTAAGGGTTCTTATTCTTATATAGCTTAAAGCTTCTTAGGGTCTAGTTATATTTCTCTTCCTACCTTTATAATATATCCTAAGTATTTAACCTTTATTACTATAAATATATATTTCTTTATATCTAAATTAAGTCTTACTTTTTATAAGTATTAAAAGACTAATTATATCTTTTTTAAATAATCTTTCCTTAATTCTCCTAAGTAAATAAGAATATTATCTAAATAAGCTATTATAAAGTCTCCTAGTATATCTCCCAGAGTCTTATTAATATATCTTTAGAAGATTACTAGCACTCCTACTAGCCTAAATAGACATACTAACCACTTAAATAACCCAAACCAGGTTTAGAAAGCAATAAGGTATTCTTTGCCTTTTACTATTCTAATTCAGTGAAATACAAACCATATATCTACCTTAGTAAACTAATAAGCCTCTAAAAGCAATTATAATATTTCCTTAATCAAGGAAAATAAATAGTAATCCTAGGCTACTACCTTATTTAGTGCTTAATAATTTACACAAAAACACTATCCACCCCCTAGCTTTTTTACTAGAAAGATAGGTATAGCTACTAATAAAGAGCTAGCTTAGATCTATCCTTTGTCTATTAACTTAATAACTTGTTTCCTAACTTTTAGTAAGTGGTCTCTTAGTATATTATATAAAGGCCCCTAGGGTAATTTAGGGTTATTCCCTTTATTATCCTTTTTTAATTAAATATAATAATTAAAGTTCCCTTAGTATAATAATAAAGCTAATACTTAGTTCTCTTTAAAGAGATCCTCTAGTCCATAGAGTTCAAATAATAATTTAATATCTAATAGTATTTCTTTAATAATTAGCAATTAATATTTTAATATTATATTTATCTTATAAATACTTATTACAAAGAATTAATATCCTTTCCCAAGTATCTTTTAATCTTATTAAGCCAGGGCCAAGTATATTAATCCTATAATCATAGCAATATTCATTCCTTTTAGCCTTATATTATTCTTTTTAATCTTTAGCCCTCCTACTATTTTAATACTTATATACCCCTTAACTATATCTAATACCACTTCTCTATATTATATCTATAATATCCCTAATATTATATCCTTAGCTAGCCTTAGGATAATATAAAATAATACTAAGATATACCAGCCATCTAAATTAATAATTATCCTAGCTATATATATAACTTTATAATTATCTTTAAATCCTAAGGCTATGCCCAGTACACATAGATAAAGTAGCTATATTAATTCCAGTCCTAATTATTAAGCTATTTATTTACTTATTATAATATAATAATTATAACTACTATTAAATTATATATTAAAGAATTTTATTTAATTAAAAAGTATAAATATTATAAAAAATAACTTATCTATTCTAGCCTTTATATCCTTTATTTCTTTCTCTAATAATACTAACTATATATTATTCTATTCTACTATTATTCTATTTTACCCCTAGGCAAGGCTTAATATAAAGGCTAGTCTTTTCCCTCTTTATTATCTTCTTATAACTCAGAATCTTCCGTTCTATCTATATAGACTTTATTAATTATCAAGGATTATATAGTATATAGTAACTTATATCCTTTAGCCCTATACATATTACTTCCATAACATAGGCATAGATCTTCCTATTTTCTTTTATCTATTATCTATTATAATACCTATTAAGCCTATTTTGCATTTAAGGTATAGTTTTATTACTTTAGTCTCTCTAGATTAGGCTAGTTCTTCTATTATTACTTTTTCTTCTTATATAGGTTCTAGGGCTTATCTATTCTTACTATATTAATCCCTATTATTGCAGTATCTCTATTTAGGTCCCTTATAGGCTAGAAGGATATATGTCCTTTATGTATTTATTGTGCCCTATATTATTCCTTTAGGTCATAGGCTTCCAATTTTACTACAAGATTTTAATATATAGTTATTACTATATTATAATTATCCCTTAAGATCCCTCGGCCTAGACTAGCTTTTCTTAGTCTCCTAGAGAATGCCCTCCTAAGCTATAATAATTTAACCACATTATCCTAGTATAGCCCTCTTACTAAGGCTAGTTTTTATTTAAAATATATATAGAATAATATAAAGGTCTTATCCTCTACTTATTCTATTTATTTAAGATCTACTTAGGCTATTTCTTATCTATATAAATTAGTATAAAAAAAGCTAATATATTCTAGGAATTTAGTCAGATTATATGCCCCTCCTAAGCCTCCCTCCTTATAAAAGATTACAATTTTACCTTAGTACTCCTTATTTAAGTTTTCCTATATATATATCTATTAGTTCCTATAGTCTCTAATAAACTCTTTATTTATAACTAATCTATATATTATTATCTTTTTCTATACTAAGAATATCTTTTTATTACTATTATATTATTTACTAATTAATAGTAGTTTATATTAAGGGTACTTTTATTCTTAGTATAATTAGGATCTATTTCTTTTTTATTCCTTTTAGTATATTAATAATATATTCTATTATTATTATTATAATTAGGCTAATTCTATCCTTTAGTTATAAAAAAGTATTACCTATTCTATAATCATCTATTATAAGGTAGCTACTTTTATTTTAAACCTTTCTAATATATATTATAACTTATTTAATATAGCTATAAGCTCTGCTTAGTTATTTAGATCTACTTATTCTTAGAGTAGATTATAATCTATAGTAGTTTTTTTCTACCCCTAATCCTTTTTAAGGAAGGAAGTTAATAAAATATAAAGGACTAGCCCTAGGGCTATTATTATTAGGTATTAATAATAATATTTATTAACTTAATAAGCTATAGTTCTATTTTTATTGTGCTACTCTATATATTCCCTTTCTTTAGTAGGTCCAAGAGTAGAGTTTTACCTTAAGCAAGGTTCTTACTACTACTTCCCTTCCTTAGTCAGCCCGGGCGAAGCCCGAGCTCTTCACACCACCTCAGTATAAAAGAGTTGGTTTCTTGTGCCCATAGACATTACTTCTCAAGCCTCGTAGACAAACGGGTCACTTTCATGGGAAAGGGCATGCATAGTTACTATGATAACTCTTCTTATTTCTATGTTAAGTAGAAGGTTTGTAGAAACTCCTATTCTAGAAACTCTCATCGAATGATTTGCAATAATGAACAAGAGCTCTTTGTAATAATAAGTTAAGTCTTTGCTACTTGTTTATGTTACATGTTATAACTTTATGTCACATGGCTTTGCAAGACCCCAACAAAATCAAATTCCAGCCGAATTTGTGATGCAAACCCGAAGGATCCTGAGGAGCCGTCCCATACAAGCTTGTTAAGCCAGGGCAGATTCTTCATCACATTAACCGCAGAGGTTGCCTTATCAAAGAAATAGTCTTCAGCTGCAATATGCTTCCAAGTTGTAAAGTTTTGATAGACTGAACCTTTGTAAATAGGGTCTAGTTGTTCTTCTGGGTTCGTACGGCTAAATCTCAATGTCAGAAAATACACAAAACATAATAAAAATACGCCACGACAAACCTGATAGCAAGAGGCTTTCCTGATTGACAGAAACGCAGTAAGCCATCCCCGATTGAGGGCTGCTCTCGGAGAACAGACTCAACATAAGCCCTACGAATCTCCAACATTCTGTAGATGTCTTCATGATAGGCACCGTCAGCACTGTCCCCAAGGAATAGACCCACGTGGACCTTGGAGTTGCTATCTGGCGTAAAATTGTCCTCAAATTCGGCTTTGTCCTTGTTCCACGATAAAACAGCGAGCGGGGTTAAGAGAGCAACATATTGATTAGTTGCTGAGAAAACGTGCTTTGCTGTCTGGTTTGTGTAAGCCGCACTATGATAAAACTCGTAAATTCCTTGTAGACTTGACCAGATGTGACGCGAAAACGAGATTGGCTTGTAAAAGATCGGAACAGGAGCCAAAGATGACTAGAAAATGTGAGTTTAACGTCAACTGGGTACGTAAAAGTCATACAAGTGGCAGGCGACCTTCACGCAGTTCAATAGCTTGTCCAAGATGGGAAAGCCACTGCAAATCTTGGAGTAAAAGGTCTGACATATAGAAACGCCGTGGAAGCAGCAATACATATGTACTTCGCATGCTATAACCACTATCGATTCCCATTCAAAACGCCTGTTCGATCATGATCCTATCGGTACCAAGGACTATCTTGGTACAATCATATAGAGGCTTTAGGCGGACTAGATTTCGTCAATCAAATCATCAAAGCAGCAAGAGAATGCCACAATCGTGGTTTTGACGAAATCGCTTGGAATATGGAGGTGCACTATCATATTCTAAAACACTCCTTTTCAAACCACGACACTGTGGAAACTATTCCTTCCCACAACACAAGGATAATGTCACCCTTCTCTCCAAGTACAAGCAGTCAGGGTATCGGAAAGGCAATCCAAACAAGCTGGTCGATTTCTGCGTAATACTATCCTTAAATGATGGCACACCATTCCGGGTCGACAAGCACGCTCTTGACCCAAACCGGTTATCCGAGGCACTACTAAGCGAGGCCATTGCCGATAAAGTGCGGTCTCAGGATGCCAATGCGCAGTCGGTTAATCAGACTAACTACGCACCTCTGCGATATGCACCTATTGCCTGTAATATAGAAACCAATGCATCGTCGTCACAACAGGCTGGGGAGCTGCAGCTGTCTGTCTGGACAGCTGCCTGGTACCAAAGAATCACAACACTTTCACCCGACGAGATTCCGGAGCATGGGGTCGTGTCACTTCCACTACTGCGTGTGGCTGGTCATGACTGGAAACTCTCTTTCGCATGCTGGAGGAAGAAGAGCATCCAAATTTTGGGTGAAATTAATATCGGTCACACGACATCAATTCTAGACCTTTATATTTTGATGTGCTTGCTTCGCAGGAATGCGGATTGGATCTCCAAAAACTATCGCGGATGGACCCAGAAGGTGTTTAAACAAAAAGAAAATGATGAAGAAGAGGAAAAGGAAGGGAGTGGGGTTAATGAAAAAGAGTAAGAAAATGTTTTCTTTATGAATTATGTCACTGGCAGTCCAAGGTAGTAATAACTATCTACATTTCAAAAGGGTTGTTTATTATAACTAAGGGTTATATTTGTTCTTATTTAAAATGCAATAAGGCGCTCAAATTTTGTAGTTCAAGGAGCATTGGAGTACACAATCATGACTTTACAATCCGCGATACGGTGAATTCATGGCCCTGTGCCTTACAAACAACGGCACCTTACACACCACACAACGAGTATACAGCTCTCATAATATTAATTACAATTATCACGATCACCGAGGCCCAGCAGGAAATGAAGATCTGGGAAAACAGAGTCCTTATCATCTGAGCGTTCGACCAAGTAGGTCGGCCCGGGTCATCATGATTACCCCAACACCTTCGTACATTACCAGCTAAAACTACTACATCCCGCCATGTAACCATCAGTCGGACAATTATAGGGGAAGCGATCCATCATTGACAGCGACCATTGCAGTCATTACAACACAGTCCTTCATGTTTTGTACCCTTCCCACAGCAAGTTTGATCCACTGTGCCTGGTATACCTGTCCGACATCGCTTTGGATTAACAGCACAACCTTCACCAGCCCCTGTGGGACAAAAGCATCTGCCATCATGCCCGCGCACTCCCGGAGCACAGCATGCTCGATTGTTAAGCGGCTCCCCACATGGAGCACACTCTGATTCAACGCAGACCCCGTTGATACAGGTCAAATCACGAAATGTCGACGATTTCAGAGCGCAACCCACTAGGCAATCGCAAGCTGTGCCAACGTCGCCTCGACCGCGACAGTATCCATCAATGCACTGTGCCTGCCCCATGGGAAAATCCCATTCGTTATCTGATTTCTCCCCACAGCGTCTCTTCGCTTCATTATATGGCTGCATGAACAATGCTTTCAAAGCATCGGTTGGCAGCTTGGATAAATCTGGCTTTTTTAACTCAGAAAGACACTTATCCCTATCAGACTGATGCTTGTTGTTGTTTGGGCACCTATCCCTGCCCGAAACTGGACAGTCTTGCTTGGCTTGGCAAACAGAACCAACGGTAATGCACTCATCGCGGCGGAAGCCCACATCAGTCATCTGTTTAACAGCCCTGACTTCAGTTTCGCCCGAGGGAACTGGGCAATTGTCCGGAAAATATGGTTGGCGAACTGTCTGAGCTTCACAGAGTCCCAGCAGGGCTGCAAACACTATGGTTGGGCGCATGACTGCGGAGGAAGGTAGAGAGAATAGAGGGGAGGCGATATGAAGTGTGCAAAGCTTGTGATTGATGAAGGGTGGGTACGAGACTTTCGGACTTGGATGAGAAAAGATGTCTATTTAACCATTTTCTTACCCACGACACAAACAAAAGGCGAGAAGAGCGAATAATGCTAAATTAGTGTAGGTCACACATATTGAACCACGTCCCTTTTCCCCAGTTGCCGCCTTTTAGTTCCATAAAATTTCGGCCTGGCCCCATGCAAAGACGAGCATCATGTATTCGCATCTCGCATTCCCATTGGTGGAGCTTTGTGAGGGACGGAATGCGATATTTTGATCATCGCAATGTCTCAGTCCTCCATCAGGCCCATAATCCAGGTTGCCTTTCCCAACATTCTTTGCTCGCTAGTTTATTCATGGAGAACAGGACTGTCTATAAAAATGATTTGATACATTAATTTATTCCATCTCAGAGTTTAGAGCTAAGGCACTACTAATCGTTTTTCATGGGTTTCCCCTAGTTACCTCAGCTCGGGCGCCCGCTACAACCCTCCCCAGCCGCGTTTATTAGCAGAACGACTAACGCATGCTAGCTTGTCAATTGACTACCATGTCTCGACGCGGCTTGGGTACAAATTGCCGATATTGGTCCCTTTCCGAAAAAGAAAACCAGCACAGCCGCCCGGCGCCATTTGATGCACACCGCTCAAGACGGCCCGATGTGGTAAATACCACTCAATCATTGACTAGCAAAAAGGCTCATGGAGCGAGTGGTCCTCGAGAGCAAGGGAACTTCGTTTACAAAAATATACAAAAACATCACTTATCACAGCGGCACTGGGCGATAGTGTTCTGGATTTTCTTCTTTCGCAAGAAGAGAAATAGCTTCAGGATTATGGTTATTTGGTCAGCTGCTATCCTAGCGTTCGGGTAATAGCGGCTTGGACAGTCGCCGAGACATTCGATTTTTACTCAACACCAGACCATCGCAAACCACAAACACTCATGTGCTTGATATGAAGATGAATAAGGCCATATTGTCGCTACTGTTCTAGACTAGGTAGAAGGAAAACCAGCAAGTGAAGCCATTATTGAACTTACTCGGCGACAATTGCTCAAGTTTGGGAAAATGAATCAGCCAATTGCTGACGAGGGCTGCTTGACCGCCCGTAATACTCTCGAATGCAGAGGACAAAATAAGTCTGTTGGCTCCAACGTGTTTACCCCTCAGCAGGTGATAGATTCGTTACGAAGCCGATCCCAGCACATACGACAATAGCTCTCAGAAAATGCCGGATCCCATCAAGTTCCCCTCTAGTATTAAAGCGCCTAGACTTTTGGAGGTTTGGCCTGCCGAGCTCGGAAGTTGAAATCTCCATTTTGGGAGACACATGAACTTGCTTAATTTAATGGGCGCTTGAAAATATGATTACAATCTAGTGAGATGAAGAAATAATAAAATGACAGGCCAAAAGTCTGACAACGCTCTCCAACGTGCTACCTGGGCTCAGTTTAATAATCCGCCCAATATACAAACTGAAAGGAATGAATAGAATGGAGAAAAATAATATTTTAATCTTTATTAAGTATATAATATCATTTATGGTGTTATTTATGGTGTTATTTATGGTATTATGTATTGTAGTATTTATGGGATCATTTATGGTGTTACTTTGTGGTGTTGGTAAATATTTGGCGCATCGTTTCAGTATAAAAGAAAACCAGAAAATTATATAAATTACTCAAAGTTCCATCACCATTCCTCACTACGCGTTACATGTTTGTCGCATCGTTATCGTTTATCCGACACTGCCAGCCTTGATCGACCATCGTTCTGGAGTGGTTGTCCGTGAGGATTCCAGCAGCCACGTTGATCCCGGGCATCATCAACCTATCCGATGCACTGTCTGCTCACCTTCCCCTTCGTACATCTGGTCACCATTCTGTCCGTATCCGCTCGCTCTGTTCTTCGTCGTCTAATCATTACCATGCACTGTCGTACTCTTTTTGCTAGCATATTATATCACAGTATCCACCGTTGTTCGATGTTGTGCCTACGCGCCGTTCCTTTCGTCGTCCCTTCTGTCTGCTTCATGTGTCCGTACTCTGTCTTTGCCATCTCCATAGCTCACTGCCTCGCGATTATCCTCTTTCATGTTGGGCTTTGAGCGCCACTGTTTTCTCTCCATGGAAACTTCAACGACGCAAAAGACAATGGAGTTTGGAAGTATCACTGCGAAGCTAATAATTCCGTTTTGCTAACTCACATAATTATTATGTGGTCGATACCATGGAGTTCCATGTAACAAATCCTATGCCGACTTCAAGGTAACAGCTCACAAGGCAAAGGTATCGGAGTTGGCTAAGTGCTCAGGCTAGGATGGCCATCAAGTGAACGACCTTGTTGACCCTCGGCAGTATATATGATATCAGCGTGTGTTTTATTATCTCTACTCAGCTTTATCTCCTGAATACTATTTCCCAAAAATAGAGTCACCTATCTCAACGTAGATCCAAGATTATACTACACACAAATTTAATAGCTTTGTTACACACCCTCCAGCCCCCATACAATCACTCATTATTTGTCCTTATCCTCTCTCTATTTTTCTGGATACTAGCAACTTTGTTAGTTGTGTCTACCTAGCCATCTTTGCCAAATTGTCCACCAAGTCGGTTAAAAATAGCCATACTTTATAATAAGCTTTCACATTTTTTAAATAAGATTAAAAAATAATTATTATTATTAAAATATTTTCTAAAGAAAAAGTAAAAGGAATATACTATTCTTTAGCTACCCTCTAAGTTAATTTAATATATAATAGATTACCTTCCGGTTTATAATTAATTTAGAGATCTATTATTCGGACAAACACAAATTCATAGCCAGACAAACAGCTCTACTTTTCACCGGAACATAAATATTCCAAGTTATATATTATCTTCCTTCCCCCCAATTATTCATAATAAAGCCAAACTTCAACCTTTCATCAATATTAATGCCAACCTTAACACCAACCTTAATACCATTAGCAAGGCCAAGCCCTTAAGCAACAAGACCAGCAATAAAACTAAGTGCCCAACAAATCCTCTCACAGTTAGAGGTTAAGATAAAACGCAGGTTATAGTAGTTATTATAGTCTTTAGTTGTATTAATAGATTAATTATTTTCGCCGAGGGTTTTATAGTTAATTTTATTATAGGCTTAATAAGAAGCCAGAGGCTATAGAGGGGCTATAATAACTAGGAATAGTATTACCTTAATAGCTAGATCAAGGGATTTAATTATTATTCTTTTGTACTAATAGCTAGCCTAGCTAATAATAATAAAATATTTAAATTTAATAATTTCTAAGGACTTTAGATATAATTTAAGCTATACTTTTAAATATATATTAATTTATATAGATTAGAGGGAAAAGAGGGAAGGAAATTATAATTAGGGAGAAATTTTAGCTATCACATAAGCTATTTATCCGGCTATGAATTCGTCTTCATCCGAATAATAGATCTCTTAATTTATTTTTTCTTAAATCTATTAATCTATATAAGCTATTTTTATTAAACTTGGGTAACTATTAAAAAGCCTATCTTAAAGCTAGTTTCTTAAACTTTTAACTAGTATTATTTATAATAACCTAGATTATTAGATATATAATTAGTATATTAGACTTTATTTATTAATGATGGGGGTGGTGACAGGCCCCCAACACCTGGCGCTTTGGCCGCCTTGCTCAACGCGTGGAGCTCCCTCGCCGGGGGATTATTGACATTGCCTCAAAAAGCGCACAACTTGGGCTGCAGCAGAACACACTCGTATCAGCTTAAACAGAATTTGATCTTCCTTCGCATCTTGAATTGATTTCCACCCTGAGATGTCGCTATTTGCCTGAGCCATCGCGACACCCAAATATCTCAGAACCCGCCTATTGACGACATTCGCAGTCGCTCGAAGAAGACAGCAGCACATGTCCTCGCGCCCACTTCGTCCAGCAATACTCTACTCTGTTGGACAGATATGGATCGAGAAGATGCGCCGCTCCTAGCCCCGCGGCCTTCTGCCGCCGCCGAGGTCCAGAACAATCGGAAACCCCACCCGATCCTAGATATCTGGTTGGGCTTCTCCCCAAGCTTCAAGTTTTGCATCGCGCTTGAACTTTTGTGCGAGCTTGCCATGATGGTCATCACTGTGCCTATGGTGTCTGCTTTGGAGCAAGCTGTGTGTATTCGATACTATCACGGAGACATCCCGAATCCTGGTGCCTGCAAAATCCCCCACATTCAGCAGACCTTGGCTGAAATCCGTGGATGGACAGCATCCTTCGAGACATTTGCTGGTATGGCCTGCCGATGTATGCCATAAGCAGATACTGACACCCTAATAGCTATTATTGTTGCGTTGCCGATTGGTCGCATTGCCGATTATCGAGGCCAGCGCGGTATTTTTATGGTTATTGTAATAGGCCTGCTAATGAGCCTCACATGGACCTTGGTTGTCAGTAAGTATTTTGAACCGTGGGGCTGTCTTAGAGGCTAAAAATGCACAGTCACCAATCCTGTACTCCCAATAAGGCTAGTGTGGGCGTCTTCCGTCTTCCTACTCATAGGTGGGGGTAAATACGCTGCTGAAATGCTACTTGCTGCAATGATTGCGAAAGCATGCAACGAAGAAACAAGGTATGCTCATGCTCCAAACAGACTCACTCCGCTCCTGATCATAACGAAGCTTGCCTCTATAGAACTCGTGGGCTTTACCACTTTTACTCATGTTTCATTGTCAGCGAGCTCATAGGCCCTCCAATCGCTTCTGTTGCTGCCGACGCATCACCTTGGCTTCCTTTCATCATTAGCTATATTTTGTTATTCCTAACTTTCCCTCTCCTCGCCATAATGCCAGAGGACGACACGATTCCTGAAACATCAGTGAACATCAACAACCATCCAGAGCAAGGCAGTGTCGTTCGCGCTGGCTTTCGTGCCTCGATTGATCAATATCATTTACTCAGATTTATCTTCTCGAGCTGCAAGATGCGATTGGCGGCAGTTATATTCCTTGTGGGCACGCTTAGAGGCATCTCCTTGCGTGCTCTCATCCAGTATACATCCGCTCGATTCGGCTGGAAGCTTTCCAGGGCAAGTTTGCACCTCCCACATTTCAATCTTTATCCTAATCTTTGCGGTAGACAAATGGTCTCATAAGTGAAGTCGCTCTTGTCAACCTTATTCTTTTCTTCTTCATCATGCCTGCTCTTCTCCGCATGATAAGCAAATACTTCAAGCCCTCAAATCAAAGACTCAACCTTGAAATTCTCAAGGCGAGTTTGTCACTACTCTTCACAGGGTCATTACTCCTTGCCTTTGCTACAAATTCCGCCTTTTTAATCGCAGGTAAGTGCTGTTCATCTTCAGATCCTAACTTCTCTCACCCCATGCAGCAACCATGATTTATGGCATCGGGTTTGGCGCCCGTTCAACGCTATTGTCGCTCATCACCTCGTGGATTGACCCCGAACACGCCGGCAGCCTCTACAGCGCCGTATTTCTCGTCGAACAAATCGGAATGCTAGGAGGGGAACCATTGGTCCAAAATTTGCTCGGCGCGAGTATTGGGTGGCAGGATCCATGGAAAGGCTTGCCGTTTATCTGCACTAGCGTAAGTTCCCGGTCTCACAGATGAGCATTTTTATTTTAACAATACGTGTCCAGTTGTTTTATTTCATAAGCCTCACTTGCGCCTTCGCGATCAAACGATATATCGTCTAAAGATCCACATCGCCCAGTGAGGCTAGTCAATTGAATATGAACCCAGATAGCTGGCTTCGCGAACAACTGAGACGTTAAGTTGCAATGACTCAAGTAAGGCGTATAGTTGCGAGGTATTGGGCGGCGGATGGTTTTATTCCTTAGCTTATCCCTATGTTGTAGCAAAACAAGACATGAATCAACCCAGTCCGAATGACAGGACACTTTCACCCAATGGAAATAAAGTTGGAGGCATGGTGGAATTGCCCAATCAATGAAGTCGGTTACGATTACTAGACCGTAAAACATATTAAATCAGAATCATCCGTGAGATGAATCAGGTCGCAACACCCCAAACGAGCATGATAGGGTATTAGTATTGCATAGTCCCTAATATTCTATGTGCTCCCAACCTAGACATAGGTAGACATTTTGGTATAGCAATTGCTAGACAAAGAAGGCTGTTATGAGCTTGATCCATAATATGCAATCGGAATGCTCGGGGAGGAGGATTATTATCGCATCTTGTTTCGTCATGTTCCTGGATATACCGAAAAAAGGACTCCCCAGAGAGTCTTAAACTAAAACAGCATTCCACTTCGGTTTACGGGAAGCAAAGCCGTCAGATTCCTGGAGGCCGTGCAGCATAGTAGTATCTTCTAACCCGACCAGCGCCTTGAGAGCGCGCGTCTTCATGGCCATCTTTGCCCAAGGCTCTGAACCGTGAGATTGCATCATATCCAAACTGGATTGCCGAAAGCAAGAGGCTGTATGACATCGGTGAATGCAATGCGAAGGATACTATCGAAGTTTCGGCTAAGAAGATTATAGTTTAGGATAGGAGAAAATGCTTAGGAGGAGAGATAAAGAAAGGTCAGCGCTTATCCGGGAGCCTGCATGCAGTGTTTCTCGGGCTTTCCAGCCTGGTGTCAGGTGATTGAAAGATGTCATCCTGAGCCACCTAGGTACCCAGGGAATCTCGGTCTAATCATGGGCGCAGACGCAGACGCAGCGCCATTGGTAAGCCGTGTTAATAATGTCTGATTTGGGTCTGGTGCTTGGGCTGTACCTCCTTCGGGCGCGAAGCAGAGATGTTGCCCTGACGATATTATATGACCATCGCTTGGGTTGCATTCTTGGTGAGCAGGCAACCAACCTGGACTAGGGAGGGAGGGAGAGTTTATTATGCCCGATAACCTAAGTCGAAAAGACAGCTATAAGCCGATTTTCAGGTCTCTTATCAAGCTTATGTCTTCTCTCGCCAGAGCCCGGTAGTTTCTGCACCCCTCGTTTCTAACTTTTTCTTCTTCTTTCATTTTCTTTTTGCGCGCCATCTCGACTCTACTGACCGTTGCACGGGCAGGTTTTACAAAGTGAGCCTACCTAGAGTCATCTCCTCAATCGTTTAGCATCCTATCTACAGCAACTGCAGCAGCCGCGGCCCTCGAACGGCTGCCGTCGCAGCGTCCTGTGCCTTTACAGTCTCGCCTAGAGAAGCAGACGCCGAGCTACCGGGAGTCGTGCGAGTACTGTGGATTTCAAACGGGGCGATATTAGCGGAAGCCAGTGGTCTACAATGCAGAAGTTTGTAGTATTTATAAAGAGTTTTTCTGTACATCTCCGGATTCTGAAGGCTGCGACTTGCTAGCAAGATTTATTCGATTCACTTGTGTCTAATTCCGTGGTCATAATTACGATATGCCGCAGCCTTCTGAACGCAACTGCCTGCTCCGATGCTGCAAGTCATTTTTTGGACGAAATACTTTTATGACAAATGGCACTAATAGAAAATATAGCTGTCTATGGGCAAGTATTGTGCACTTATTGTGGTAACATGGCGGCCGTTATCAATCCTTGAGAATCTAGCCTGTCGGCGGCCGGTGAACTATGTCGAATCGCTTCTCTGGAATCTTGATGGAATATACACCATGGCCAATCAGTAACTTTCTAATTACCTTGCGGCCTATTCCTTGTTTCATAACATCCCTTTCTATCACTAATCTATTCGGTCTTCGACGATCCGTCAGTCCCTCTCTTTTCTAGCAGCATCTAGGAACCGCCAATATCTTTTTCCAGTATAATCTACAGGATCGATTGTGAAATGTGGATACTTGTTAACGCCCTCTCTTTCTTCTGCTCCAATCTCAAAGATGTTTATCTGCAGAACCTCTCAAAAGAATTCATTAGAAGGAATGTTGTTATCGAATGTGACGCGATAGTAGTCAAGCTCACTAAATTGTATTGTCATGAGCAAGTCTCAGGGTTTATGTAACCAAGTGCACATACCTCTTCTAATAGACCCAGCCTAAATACTCATCCCAGACGACTAGGTGACTTTCGGCATTAGGCAAAGCACCATATCCGTACAAGGTCTGGTAGGTCAGCTCGGGAAGCTTCGGATCAGAGGGCTGCAGGAAAATTGGCTTGGAGATATCTATATGCCATGGCACGTTCGGGACTAATTTCTGGATAGATACTAGTGGGTTTTTGATCTGGATTCTCAATGGCTCAACCACTGGCGGTGGATGATGGTGATAAGTGGGATCTCTGGTGTATTTTGGGATGTGGAGTGAATGAATTATCGGTGTTGATTTAAATCCTATATGAGGGTCATGTACAGGAGGTCGAACGGAAGGCTAAGTCTTGATAGCGGATGTAAAGAAGTAGGAAGATACTTGGTAGTTAAACGGATAAAAAGCAGGGCTATTATTAGTAGAAGTTTAATATGCTAGTTGCTATTGTGGGTAGGTCCCAAGGCTTTTATTATGACACAGTCAAGGTTGCAGGAAATAGCAGCTGCTAGGTTGTAACAATCATTGCTATTCTATGTAAGCTAGGCTAATAAGGGGTCAGGTGAGCTGATAAAGGCTGACCCTAGTAAATGTGCTCCATTCGTTCAAACCTATGTTCCATTAGATATATACTCAGCAAGTTAATTAACTAAGCTAATAGTAAGTAGTCAGTCCAGGCCTTTGATCTTTCTTTAAAGAGGCAATGATATTATTTTTTATAGTTATAGTTGTTATAATATTTGGTTGTTACAGCCTGATGGCTGTTATGGCTGTGCCGTATCCAGGGTCGTAGTGAAACAACTATACTGGAAGCAAGACCTTCCGTAATTACTGTAATGTAATTTCCTACACAGCCTAACTATATAGCTAGCCTATTATTGAGTTCGGGCGTAATACAGCCAGCCCGAGGTACTTTCATGCCCTGAAAGGTTACAACACTGCCACTCTCTGGCACATACGACCATAGCTCTTAGAAAATACGGGATCCCGTCCGCTCTCCCATAGTCAAGCTGAGGAGCGCCTGAGTAGTAGTTGGGTCGGTGACGACCAGCGAATGCCGGGTGTTGTATGTTCTTTTTTTGATTCATGGTTTTTTCTTTTGGTCTGGTTACTTTTTGGGTCATCATGGGACAGTATACCGTGCATTATACTCGCCTGGGCCTAAACCCTAGATCACTCTTATTGGTTAAAGAACTGGGCATTATAGTGTCACAAAATCATAAAATGCCTGGCTGCTACACTAATCCAGCTTTAAACACGTCTCAACAGATTATATCTACTTCAAAGCCCTATTTAGGGCCTCTTGTGCATATGTAGCAAAAGTCAAAAAACGCGATCCAGTCTCGTGGAAAGTGTACCAGTGCAATAATTGTTGGCACACGCTCAAATCATTGGGTGGACCTGAGCCAGGATCAAGCCTGTAGAGGGCGTCCAGAGATTGTAGCAACCGGGTACCCGAAGCACAGAAGCCCCCTTTGCATACGTTTGCCCCACAGGCATAACCTCTTGTGGCCAGGTCAGCAGATAGAGACGCAAGGGTGTTTGGGGTGGTGTTGGACGATACGGGTGACGACAACCAGTCAAAGCCGGACGACACACTCGTCTCGCCCTCCCAAGTCATTAATTCTGTGGCTTCAACTTGTTTGGCCGAATAGTAACGAGGGCTCCACTCAAAAAAGAGCAGGTTCATGAAATAGGCACGTACTAGCCAATAGTTGCCGCTGGAGATGGCATGGTCTGCAATGGGTGCAATCTGGCCAATGATGCGTCTTGCCACCGTCAAGACTGCGTGATCTGGGTCATACTGCAAAAGAGCAGCGACATATGAAACCCCGCTTCCTCGAATCAGGTCGTTGAGGATGTCATACACATCATTGACTGCCGCCTGTGAGAGCAGGACCCGCCTGAGCAAACTGATTTCCAACTCTGAGCGGCCAGACTCAATGGCGGCAGGTATGACATGGCAGAACATGGGATGGATGCCGGCGTCCAACCAACGCGCAGCGCAGAGTTCTGTGAGTCCCACGGCGTACGTGTCGACTGTCTCAACGGGATCTCGAGAGTTTCCCGAGGCTACGTATGCCAAGCCGACTATACCATGCACCAACTCCGCCGGTGTAGCTCGAGATATGCCACGGGCCAGATGGTAAGAAATGTCTCTAAAAACATACGACTCCAGATAGCCGGTCCCGTGGTCGTTGCTTTCTGCAGAGTCATATGGAATCATCACCATGGACAGGTCGGAAGATGCCTGGCAACACTCGTAGCTGGCGTTGACACAGGTCCACGTAATATACCCGGGTACGCAACTGTGGAGCAGGGAGTACAGGCCATTTTTGAAATCTGCAGCCACAAACGGGTCCATGGCAAGCTTCTCTTTCAGCGATCTGCACTTGGGGGCTATATCTGGAAGAGACTGCACATTGTACTTTGCCCGGATGGAGGGGAAAAGCGAATTGGCGATGGAGCGGAACTTTTTCGGGGCTTGCAGGCCAGGCGGCATGCAATTGGATGGGTTGAGAACAAGATGACCGTATGTTTTGTAGGCGATGGAGAAAGATTCTTCCGGGGCGATGACCTCCCCTGTCAGAATCTCTCTCTCTGCGTAGTGCAGCAGGCTGCTCTCAGCATTTGGCGTAGCTGGGTGTATAGTGGGCCCTCGCACTGGCCCATCATGTTCGGATCCAGAGGGGTTGGTATTGCAGTCTGCATCTCCCGTTCCTCCCGCGGTGCTATCAGTTGCCTGGCCGTCCCCAACGGATGATGTGACGCTTCCAGATGGCAGGGTTCCATCGCATATCGCAATATACTTGGCAGCAACAACAGCAGCACCTCGGTATGTCCTGCAAGGTTTGGTCTTCAGCTTCTGCGTGACAGTCTCCAGGACTTCTTTCCATTTTTCAGAGGACAAGGAGTTGGGGGGAAGAAGTGGGCCTGAGTATAGCATCGTAGCGCCTGGGCAAGAACAAAGATTAGCACGGGAAATTGGAGGCTAGACATTCTCGGTTACCAATTAATTACAATGTGACGGATTGTTGCGGGACAATACAGCAGGGGAGTTTTGCTGGGCAGTGTAAAGACAACCGAAGATAGGGGACTCGGTGAGCACAAATGGGAAAACAACGAGGGCAAGTGTTGTTTATCATTTATGCTCATGCGTAGTATTCGCCTTGGCGCAGGGTTTGCATGGTAACCTGGAGCACCGGCTGGAATATTTTTGCGGTGTGATGAGGCGTGTTGAAGATCCCAGATGGCCCATTTGAATCGTAATGGATTACCGATCCCAGGTCAAACATTCTACTTAACATCCTCCCAGCAAACCCCTTCCAAATCAAGACAACAAAACAAGAGACACTCAACAATGTTGGCATCCGTTGGTACACGCGGCTGGGAGATGGACTGTTACATGTCACAGCTGGACTATGAACGTGATCAACTGGTCTCAACAGTGTCTAGAAATTTGAGCTATATTTTCCGTTTATGCTTTTGACACTTGGAGAGTTCGATAGGTATAGAAATGGGACAGATGCTCAAGTTTGCTAGTGCTCGGAACATGATGGATGCCAGCACGGCTGAGATGACGCATCCTGTTGCAGCGAGCTCATTCTTTTCCCATCAAATATAGGGTAAGGGCCTCATTGTTTTCTTGTTCATTGCATTTGGCCATTTGCCATGAAATGACTCCTTCCGCAAGGGGACCTGCCTGCCGTCCGTCCATGAAAATCACAGTCATAGCTGAGTCAATCCTGGAGCTATTGAGACAGGGCTGGCTGTCTATTCCAAGGCATTTCATCCCGCCTTGCCGCCTCTCTCCGACGGCGAAATTATAAGTGGGCCTCTGTCTGATTCTGCCGGCCCAGACCGCCAAAGGATTCCACTATAAAAGTCTAGACACCTCGCCACCTTTTCCATTTCTTTTCTCTTCTTTTTCTCTTCATACTTACCTTATCTGGAGGCTCGCCGCTCAGGACTGGCGATCTTCAGCGTGGAGGGCCTGCATTGCACATCGCGGTGTCGCTCCACGCTCTATTGTCCTTCGGGGCCATAGCGGGTGCAATTTTTGATTTAACCACTCTTTCATTGTGGTTCTGCCGTCGACGGCGGCCACGAAGAAGGAGGACAGTACAGTAGCCCTTCTCTTCACCCTTGTCTCACTCTGAGTCAGACCAAGCTCTCCGTGGTCTGTTTTCTATTTTTGTTCAAGGAAGATTGATGCATGACCCTATACTCACCGCGGCATTCGGGCTCTTTTGCCCCAATGTATGCCGAGGTCCATTTTAACGGCCTACATATACGATCCAGTAAACCGTTTGTTGAATGTTATGAATGCCACTTTGTAGACTGCCCAGAAATTCCTGGGACAGACAATCCTGTTCGAACAATATCTTGCACTGTTGCGTCTGATGGTCGAGTTGTGAACTGGTTCCATTCCCGCACTGGTTGATGCGTCTACCAAAGTCATCTGCTGGGCTACTCATCCGCATCGTTTCGCGTCAAGTTTGTGTTTCTGGCCACAGCCCCACCATGACCATGGACGCGTCGTGTCAAGAAAAATAGCCACACAACCCCCAAAACCCGTTGCTCTACGGACGTACCATACACGTATAGGCCTTCTTCGGGACTTGTTGGTCTGCGGAAGTGTACAGTGTTCCCGGGACTCTGATTGCATTGAGCCACTAGACGTGACTTGTCAGGTGATGGGAGGTGGGTATCGGGCTATGTCATTGCCATGGTTCGTATCTGCCACCTGCTGCTAGATATACCCTGCACTAGATTCACCTCTAAAAGCCAAACCTTTGCCATTCATAGATAACGGATGTCTACTTTCAGCAGTTTTTTTTATATCCAAACACCCGGACACTACCGTTTGAGGGACGTCCAAGTTACGGCAGCCACCTCCGGCATCATTTTCATCGCTTAGCTTAAAGTATGGCCGCAATGACGGCAGACAAGCAATTATGAGGCTCAAATTGCACTCGATAATAAACCACAACACTGCTATATGGTAGTACCCTTCAGTATTGTAGCAGTGCGAAAATATCAAGGGCTTCCACATACAGATTTTGCAGGCCTAGAATAGCTTAAACATTGACTATTAGCATTCTTCCAATAAAAGACTCCGGGTTTGGTATAGACATTGCCCTGGATGCCGTTTTTAGTTCTTCCATGGGGTCTTTGAACCCCTAAAGGTTCGGCATGACTTCTGGATCAAGGCCGCCCAGCTTCGCCAGGACAAAACAAAGGCACAGGCTGGCGCATGTAGGAGGCTACGAGGAAATCATGAGATAATCAATGACTAGTATTCGGCGACGTTGGATATTCAGGCGTAAATAAATGGAGGTGGACAATAATAAGCCCGGCAGATAGGGCCAGGAGAGTGAATCCTATAACCTAGACAACACTGGTTCACATCAGCTGAGAAATTGGAGGATGCAGGTGAAAATATCAGTACTAGCAATGGCCCTGATCCAGTGACTTCCATGATTAACTCTCGGAAACCTTTGAGACATGGAATCCCGAAATGATGTGTGGCTTTGGCTTTCTCGTCGACACTGTTAACGGATCCAGTCGACCATCTTGCCAGCCGCAGAAGTCTGATTGCGTTCCACCATGTTTTCACAGCCGAAAGGGACAGACCCAGGAGGATACAAGGAGGGAACTAAAAGGGCTAGCCAAAGCCGCAAAGCTAGTTGGTGCACTTGGGGAACTCGGGAATCCGGACAGGATTGGCCGAACAGAATCATCTTCAAACGAAACTGCAAATTAACAGTCAAGCACCCAAGATTTATATATCACATCATTGCATTTGAGAATACTGGTTTGCCTGAGTCTCCTGGTTTGCTGCTCGTAGGGCTAGACATCACGTAAGATGTGCTATGACCCTAACCCTTGTTATAGAGTTGCAACAATCTAATTACTAGTAGAAAAAATAACGCTGATGCGTGAACCACGTATTTCCAAATAAAAATATAAAAGACCATTTATCAAGTGCAACATATGTGTGTAATATACTATATGTATTATTTTGATGGCATTGCTCGTTTTCATATTTTCATTTCAGTGAGACATCCAAGGTCATAAAGGTATGTTCAAAAGGCAAACTACGCTAAGTGTACTATACTTCACACACATTTCACAAGGCAAGAATTTAATATAATATAAAGTTTAACTGTTTATTTATCCCAAGTTGCCTTCAACCGTATAGTCTTACCGGTCTTTGATTCAACTATTATTTGTCCTCATGACTGTTCGTTTCTATCTTAAGTTTCCTATATCATAAATTCGTTTTTGGAGACCTGCTGTTAGTGGCCATGGCATTGGCAAGAGTAGAATCCGAGGTCTCCCATCAGTGGCGTAAAATTGGTGGATTTGCTGAAAAGTGTTGATTGGTCATTGCTGGTGCTGTCGGGAGTCGATATATTTGTATTTTCGCCGCATGTTCCCAGCGTTGCTGAGTTGGGGAGAATGCCGCCTGTGTTTTGATTCACGTCACTGGGGGGAGTGAAGAGAGCATACTGGAGGCTCGCTTCACTGTGGAGGGGATTGGGCGATTGGAGGCTTCTCAGATCCATCGCAACGAGGGAATCTGAGATTAGGGTGGACTGAATTCCTCCTGTAATGGCTGGCGAATTAAAAACTGCGTTTCTAGTTAAGAACCAATTCAAGAATTTTACCTTTCAAAAGAACAAGACCACAAAGTCACATGTCACATGTACTATTTGTCGTAAGGGGGATTTGTCGTTTCTCAGAGTGTTGGCAAAACAAAGATGTCGAGTCGAGTAACATGCATTCTGTATCCCAGAATGCACAATGCCGATATGTAAACTGATAGATGACCCCGCCCGCGGAGAGAAGATATTTCTATTCCTAAAAGACATGTTAGTGTTTGGGCATTTAAAAGTTGGGTGGTACAAGGAGTTTAATTAAACCAACTTACTTCTCGGGACTTTATTCTCTGAACAGTTTTTGAGTAGAAGACTTCTCCAAAGCTGTGATGGCTGCCAGCGTTGCAAGGCGCGGTCCGAGACATGCACCCATCCGTTGGCCAGCAGCTAAACAAGTATGCAGAAGGCATTTAGCTGCCCACGCCAAGTACTCGCATGTGCTTTGTGATTGTTCTCTTGAGGGCCGACAGTCCTTCCGTCTGGTCCATTGTTACACTGACGACATCCTGCCGTGAGGGCTTCTGGTATTGCTGCAGGCGGCCATGGATCAAAGCCTCCACTGATGAAGCATATGAAGAGACGACCATGTCCCGCGCTGTTTGGCCACCACGTCGCAGGTGGTAGCCAGCTTGGTGGATTGGGAATTTGGCCAGCTTGCCTGTCGGCACCCACCATACATGAGGCAATCGGCGGCCCGGAGACCGCTTCTTGGTGAGGAGGCCCATTTCACGCAGGATGGGGTGCACAATGTCTTCCCACAGCCAGGCGAGCGTCTCGACAGACTCTGTGTCGCGGATATACAAGTTGATTGCTTCCATGGACACGCGTGGAAGCGGGAGGAATCGAATGCCGGACTGCTGCACGATCAAGGCGTCGCATCGATGCTTGCTCGCGTTCAGGACAACAATCGGTCCATGTCGTGCGGCATCGAGCATGTCGGCTTCGGATGTCGGGAGGAGAAATCTCTCAAAGCCGGGGATTGATCGGATTGTCTCCAGGAGGAGGTCGAGCTGCTGGTCCGCTTTGCATCGCCAAATCGCCTCGGCCTCGGCAATCATGGATTGATCGTCGACCAAGTAAACGGAGCTGGACAAGTCCGGAGAGTCCATCCGATTCCGCAACTCAAGAAAGGAAGACGCCAAATCAGGCTCCGTCTTCTTGAGCAGGGCGATGCTGTTCTGCTGGAAGATAGCCCCGGCAAGGAGAGCACCGCCCGTCTCGAGGCATTCAATGGCGGCAAAGGGCCCCTTGCGAAAATGGAGCGCAATGGCCGCGGCGTCGGCGGAGATTCGAGCCACTTTAGAGAGGAGGGAGCCCTTTTCCGTTTCTTGCAGAGAAGTGGGTGTCAGTCGTGGAATCAAGTCGACAGTCATTCTAGCCACTACGTATGTTTGGGGGTCGATGAGGATGTCTTGCGTTGATAGAAGATCACGTCCGGCGGCAACTCGGGCGCTGATGCTTGAAGTGGTAGAGTACAGCGCCTCGACCAAGCATCCCCGAGTCTCCATAAGGTCTTCATCCTCTCTCGTGCGTCGGTACCTGCGATACAGGACGCTTGAGAGGTTGTGCAGTCGTCGAGCTCGGCGTGGATGGCCGGCTGGGGTTCTGACAACGCCCTCTCGCGTATTGCAAATGGCCTCATCAAGGTCAGACATTTCTTTGCTGTGAAGGTACTTTTCTGCCAACATGAGCCCGAGATTGTTCAACACTCCAGCTATCTCAGGATGGCTGGACGGGGCCGTGTCGGCAGCTGTTTGCAATGCGTCGTAGCCTTCGTCGAGAAATGTCAGCTTCCTAGTATGGTTGTATGCCGCCCGCAAGTGAATGGCGAGGTTGTTCAGCCATCTGGGTCGATCGGTGTGATCCTCTGGCGTTGCCTTGACGGCCTCGCGTGCCACACCGATGGCTTCCATGATGTGGGCGATGTCGCCAGTGCGGCCATATCTTTCTGCCAGCCGGATTCCCAGGTTGTTTTGAAACCTGGCCCAATCCTGGTGGCCGAATGGCACTGTGGCGATGGCCCGTCGCGTTAGGTAGATGGCTTCGTCGAGGTCCGCTATCGCTCCAGTTCGAATGTGCCTGTCGCCCAATCGAAGTCCGAGGTTGCTCAGGCGTGACGCTTGTTCTGGGTGGCCCGGTCGAGTTAAGTTGATGACCTCCCGTGCAATTTTGATAGCTTCCTCGAGGTCATCCATTGCGCCAGTACGTGCATATCTGTCACCCAGTCGGAGAGCAAGGTTGTTCAATGTTGTGGATTGCTCCAGGTTGTTTGTCGGGTTTGCTTTGATACCGTGCTTTGCCTTTGTGATTGAATCCTCGAGGTCCTTCATATCTCCGGTGTGCGAGTATCGATCTCCCAGGTAAAGGCCGAGGCGACTTGCGATTCGAGCTTGGTCTGGATGGTCCGGTGGAGCCAACTCGCTAGCCTCTGTGGTTGTGCAAATGGCATCTTCGAGATGGGTGATTTCTCCCGTACGAGAATACTTGTTGTGCAGTTGTTGGCCAAGGTTGGTTAGCCACAGGGCTCGCTGCAGGCCGTCTCGCGGAAGAGCGTCGACTGCCTCTCGTGAATGGCAAATGGCTTCTTCGAGGTCGTCGAGCATTTGGGTGAGGGTGAATCTGTCTCCTAGTCGAGTTCCGAGGTTGTTCAACAACTTGGCTCTCTCCAAGTGGTTCGAGAATGGGGTAGCGTCGAGGCCCTCTCGGGTGACGCGGATAGACTTCTCGAGGTCTGCCATTTCTCTGGTCAAAAGCCATTTATCGCCCAGCTGCTGCCCAAGATTGCCCAATCGCTGGGGTCGATCGACATGGTCGATTGGAGTTGCATCAACAACCTCTTGAGTGATCTGAATGGCTTTCTCGAGATCTGCCCTTTCCCCAGTACGAGCGTACTTCTCGCTTAGTCGCAGTCCAAGGCTGGTTAGCAGTTCCATTCGGTCCGAGTCGTCTCGACTCAATTCAATGGCTTCTTGAATCAGGCGGATGGCCCTCTCCAGGTAAATCATTTTGCCGGTGCTTGAGAATTTGTCGCCAAGTCGCATACCCAGGTTGGCCAGCCACTTGGCCCGATCCGAATGGCCTTGGGGGGTCATGTCGACGGCCTGTTGCAGTAGGTCGATGGCTGCGTCGAGATCTGCGGCATCCTTGGTGTGCGAGTATCTGTCTCCGAGTCGAAGTCCGAGGTTGTTGAGGTGTCTAGCTCGGTCCGGATGGCGAACCGGGACCGAGTCTACAATCTCTTGCGCCAATCGAATGGCCTTTTCCAAGTCGGCTACATCTCCGGTGCGGGAATATCGGTCCGCCAGTCGTACGCCGAGACTGTCCAACACATTGACTCGCTCTGGGTGGCGAACCGAGGTCGCTTCCACGGCCTGTTGCAACCTGCGGACAGTTTCCTCGAAATCCGCTGCTTCGTCGATGCGTTGGTATCGCTCGTAGAGAAAGCTGTCGAGGCTGAGCACCATTGTCGGCCAGTGGGGGTTTTCTGGCGGAATGGCATTGACGGCTTCCTGGTAGACGCGAATGGCCTCGTTGAGATCTGCCATCTCCTTGGTGTTCATGTATTTCAAGCCTCTGACTCCAATGAATTGCTTGGACGATTCAACCCAATCCGGGTGGTCGGCCTTGGTCTCGTTGAAGGCATCCTCGGTTGCGAGCATGGCGATTTCGCAGTCCTTGGCGTCTCCGGTACGCCACATCTTGTTTCCTAGCAGAAGCGCAGCCAGGTTCAACATTGTCACCCGCTCCGGGTGGACTCGGGGGTAGGCGGTGGCGGCCTCTTGCAGCAAGGCGACGGCTGCTTCAGAGTCGGACATGTTCTCGGTGTAAGAGTATCTCTCGCCTAGGAGACCCCCAAGCCTGCTGATGTTGGCGACCCGGTCTGGGTGGCCAGGAGGGCTGGCATTGACGGCCTTCTGCCAGTTGCGGATTCTTGCATTGAGAATAAGCCGGTACGGCATGTACCGGACGAAGAGCAAGATGCGCCAGAGCAGGACAACAATTGTGTGTACAAGCTGCATCAGCAGGCTTGTTATCTGCCCTGTAATTAGGCGCCTTCGCAAGGTGTCTTTGGGTGCCATTGAACCTACCAACCAGTGATATTTACATGATTGGGTAACGGCGGCCACGGTCGGCTGCGACATTGAGTCATGGACTTCAAGTTGGTTGATAGATTCCCTAGCCGTTAGCTTAGGAGAATCTTTACTCTTAGACGAAAATGGTGCCCCTCCGACTATCGAAGGTGGGTGTTGGGTAGTACTAAATATCTGGGGGTTGGGCCGAACCAGCCCCCCACTCAAAACTACGTGTGATTTTTGACTGGGGCCACCTCCAGAAGGATGTAGAGACAAGCTGTAAAAATTCGTCATGTATGCAGGCAACACGTGTCACTGGGAGCTCTCAATTGCGGACCCGGGTTGCCAGGGTGTACAGGGCACCGACCATCCGAGTGGCCGTGGCTATTTTGAGAGGGCAATGGACAGGCCCTTACCGACGTGGCCGTCTTCTATTTCGCTACGTTCCCAAACGAGCCGAACTCTTCGTAACGACGTTCCCTGGACAGCGTTGCGGTGATGGCAACCGCCAGGGTTTCCTGGTAATTTTAGCATCTCCCGGCCAATTTCAAACTGTGCGGGCAGCAACGGTGGGTAATCCGTACTGCAAGCGCTTTGGCAACGGGTTTCTGATTGGTTCAAAATGAGGAATCTGTTGCTCTTATTGGATTCAGTCCACCGTATTAGCTTAATTGGTTTTTTGACGTGGGCCTCGACATCCTTGTCAGGGCCAGTCGAAACTCTCCAGTTGGGAATCGATCACTGTTGAGACCAAGTGCTCCACCGTTCCACCTGCTCCAGCGCTTCTGATTCTTGCGGGCGTGTTACTGGTCCCAAAGAAGGAGTCAGAGCCCACGCCAGAAAACCGGATTGAGCGAGCTGGCTTGATGCGGTAGGTAGCTCTCTCAATTGGTTAGCACTTTGGATGACAAGTAAGAACCATCGCAATTACGCCGGCACTAAAGATGAAGGCAACGCATCATTACAAAGGTGATGGTTAGAGGGGTTTGTTTATTTCATTTATTCATCCATCTTCTTTTTGTTTGGTTGCTCCTTGTACAAGGCGAGCTTGAGACTGACAAGGACCCTAAACTGGTGGCTGGAAGGATGATTCAACCCCGGCTAGCAGCACCAAAATCTGAAACCGCACAGCTTTTGAAGCTCTCTTCAGACATTTCAAGATCCGTTGACAAAATCATCTCCGATCATGTTACTTCCATCGTATCCGGGCTCGCTTGGAGGCACGCAATTCTGCGAATCAAGGTTGCGCTAAAATTCGCGCTGCCCCATTTGTCTCACACCGCATCTTGGGGTTGATGGGTAAGGCACTCATGCAGCGCCGCATTCCGGCCCCCTGCATGTAGCCAATATCCGCCAGACACCGAAGAGAGAGTCAGATTGCGTCTCTCACCGAGCTGGTTGCTGATGACTGCTTCCTCGTGATGTCACGTCGAGGCGGACTATACTGCTGACAAGCCAGCGTTTGACACATGGGCCCCGAGATTTTCTATTCGTCCTTCCACTCTTTCACGTGTCGATGAGGGCGTTGCCATCTTGGTGACTATGAGGGGGCCTCGCTGGGAACTAGGACAAGGTTTAACTCTGACGCTCTCAGCGCTCTCAGCGCTCTCGTACCTGACCTGACGACCGACGGGACGTCACCCGGGCGATCGGTGGGGTGGCAGGAACGCTGCATGCCCTATGAAACACGCCCAAAGCGCGCATTTATCTCGTGTGGCGATGATGGCCACGAACGAGGCGCATAGAACTACGTGTCTACCATGATGGCGAATCATTACGGCGGGCGGGCGGCCACTGATGCGACCCCTCTGTGACGGCCTCCCGTCCGGCCTGCGAAGCCGCGCATCCAAGATGAACCTGCATTTGGGCACGCATGTCTCAGACAGCTTCATGCAGGTAGATGGAATTTTTAAGATCCTTGCCCAGAGAGAGAGAGAGAGAGAGCTCCAGGACACTGCCAAAACATGTAATCTAACTGTCCCATGACCCTGCGACAGAAGCCAGAAAAAAACCCAATGGTCCAAGACTGACAGGTCTAAGGCGTTGGCTCCCAACCATGTCACTGGCACTGAAGACCAATGACAAGGTGCAAATGGCTGATGCAGTGGAGATTAGCCACGTGGAGCAAGGGCAGATGTTGAAGTTCGTCCGCCCTGATAACAGTCACCGTCGTTTGGGTTACGATGAGGCGTCGTTGACTGGATATTCCCCATAGCCCTCCTTACAAATGAGTCTGAGTCACGGCCGGTGGTTCGGCAGTTGCTGTTGGGTGATCCCGTAGTAACTGTCTATCATTGCAACAGGCCATTGTTGCAGGCGAGAGAATAAGGTCTACGAAATAGCCACTGTCAAGCAGTACGGATAAACGACGGCCCAGATCACAGCCTCTTCCTTGTCTTGTCAATACGTTGGTCGGTACGGAGTAGAATGGGCTACACTGATATGCGCGGAAAAAAGTGCTCAAGCATGCGCACAATTAAATCTTAGGGCCCAGTCTGCTGCGGCATTGACGTGCCGCCCTGGATGGTCAGTGCCAATACTCAGTCAGATTGGCGACTTTGATCACCACACAGGCGGATGTCTTGCTTGGGTGGGTAAAAACTAACACCCCTGTAATGACGATTGGCGACACGGCTGGTTTTCACAGGAGCGGTGAAGGGGTGAAGGTCTTTCCTGATGGATCTAATGCACAAACAGACAAACAGAAAAAAAAAAGAAGAAAAAAAGAAAGAAGCACGAATGCCGCCATTTAACTGGCTTCTACACATCTACCTTGATCAATACAGGGCTACACGAAGTTCATTTGGCAGTTGGCGATGAGAAGATCTCGACTTGGAAATCCGATGGGGTATTGATACGCTTTGGTAGTCAGAATGCACAAGAAAAGCATAATCTTTACAAGCAACCCCTAAAATAAAAACAATTATTGCTTTGAGTGTTGAAGAAATAAAACTTTTATGCCTATCTAAACAAGTTGCCTCGGAATATATGGAAATCAACGTGATATTTAGTATGGCCATTATCCAATACCTCAACGAGAAAGGTAGCAATCACTTGATCCAGTGCCATCTACTCCTCCCCTAATGATCAAAATTGACCTGGCCTTGGGTTTTCTCTGTGCCATTTCGCTCTTTGCTGGTTCTAGTTTCCTTGTGCGACAGACCTCCGGGGTTCTGGCATGGTCACGATCCACAGTTGCAGCATGTTCCTTCGTTCAGCCTCGGCCTGCCAACACTCACTCCATGTCAGGCTTCTTTGGATGGTGTCTAATAAAACGGGTGGATGATTCCTTTGACCAACAACTGCAGAAATCTACCTTGGTGCTGTTCTGTTTGTAGTATCTGCCTTTCTTGGGGCCTTGGGGAAAGCCTTTGTTTGATTGGCCTCGCAAACCCGCAGCTGTGAATTGGCGACGGATTGTCCGGTGGAATGGGGTCATGTGCAGCATGGAATGCTGCCTCGTCTCTAGAGTCTATGGGGAACATAGAGGTTTCCGTATAGTTGATTTTCCGCAAGAACATCAGATTTTGGCGGTGTATTCTCAGGTACTAGAGTAAGAAAGGGCACAGAAGAAAGAGAGGTAAAAGAAAAACCGGAAATGTGAGCAAGGAGTTGTATTTACTCGTCGGGTCTCTGCGGCGAGAATACATGGGATCGGTTAGTTCGTTAGGCTGAGAAAGGCGCCCGGATGGCGCACAATTGTGCTACAGAGTCGTCACTTGGATGCTTCAGACGCGGATAAAATCTGCCTAGCCTATGACGCAAACGATGGCCAGGCATTTTGTTGCGTATTTGCACTTTGCTCCGATTTGCCCAATTGTAGCCACCTCTCCGAAAGTATCCGTCATCTCGCCAAACCCGGCTCTCGTAGCCAAACCGTCATGACACGACTTCGGATATCACCAATGCTCAATGGATAGTGGAAATTCGACTGAGAGTGGAGGATTCTCGACCTTGGCGCACAGGATATCCATTATCCCAGACTATGAGACCTTTCCTGTCCGTAGATTCGATCGACTCTATGCACGGAATCTCCTTCATCTAGAAAACAAGCTTGCATAATTAGAGTGGAAGCTAGATCGAGCACATGAGCTCGCGGCCCTCAGCTCAGACAATGAGACACTGCGTTCCATAGCAATATGGGAAGCTTTCGAATATTCTAGAATATCATCGGATGAAATTGGCCGAGGAGGTCAGAGAGGCATTAAAAGAATATCGTATGGCAGATAAAGACCTCTTGTCCTGTTTCTTGCAGGAGCATTGGATGTTCAAGGTACTTCCCGTGCGTTTCTTTTTTAATAATCAAATTTCTAACTAACAAAGAACGAAAGTTACGGATGAAACGGAATATATCAAAGAGAATCATGTGGCATGGGTAACAGCAATAATCAACACCATTATTGCTGCAATTTTACTACTTGGTGCCATCTCTGGTTTACGTTATTTGAAAAAAAAAAGAGAATACACAGTTGGGATTAATCGCCATGTTTACGACTCTTTTTATAGCAAGTGTTGGAGTTTTGACGAACGCAAAGAGGGCAGAGATATTTGCGTCAACAGCGGCATACGATGCTGTATTTGTTGTCTTTTTGCCTTCATCCTCGTCTAACTCGAGAGGATCCATGTGCAAATGTGACAGCAATTAGTAGTTAACTAGCCCAGCCATGATTGTCACAAACTGTACTCCATATAAAAAAGTGTTATGTAGGAAGGAGGTGGTTGAAGCAAGTCCCAGAGAACCGTAGTAAGTCAATTCAATAGATTTTATTTTCATGCGTGGTTAAAGATAAAGACATTTACTTTGCATGCATGACTCTAATATTGATCAGCCAAATCCTTTTTTTTTTTTTTTTTTTTGGGTGGGGAGAGTGGTATGACTATTTGCCCGAAGTTAAGACATGGCTGAAATTGAATCGAGGGTGTTGGTTTTGAAAATGGGTAGAATTACGAATCATGAAGAGTTGATTCCCTCAGTTGATGTTAAAACTTGATGCTGATGTCGCTGAACCAATGTAGATCAATCACTGGTAACGAAGGTTCCCAATCTACGAGTTTCTTTCGAATTTGCAACTTCATTTCATGGTCAATGTCTAAATCGGTACAGGATTGGCCATCAGATCAAACTCTAGTTTTTGGATGCCAATCACTTCTGGTAGGGTAATCGAGATCCGTGTCTCTCTTGGTATGATCCTCTCCTTTATATTGTTCGTTGGACTTTTAAGGTGCACAACGCTGCTGGGTCTCTCCTTGGCGCATGTCTTGGCTATGCCGCGGAAGCTGTGCGGTCCTTTTTAGCTGGACATTGATCGGGTTGACAGGGGTTGGAATTACTTGAGCTGAGCACTCTCTATGGGTTGTGATTGGGTAGGTACACTCAAGGTGCTGAAATTTTGCTGAGAGCAAATTTAGCATGTAACCAATCGTTGAAGTGTAATCACTTCGAGCTGAATTTGATCGAATCATGATTCAATTCGTGCCCACACTCGATCCTCCCCTAAATTTCTCGCGCTTTTCCATTTCTAATCGTGTTACACGGTCATGACGCATGTATGCAGCGGGGAAACGAGACACTGGGTTGTGGAAAATAGATTCTACCATTCGGGTCCGAAGATGACCACCGCATGCGGCTGTGTCCCTTTGTCACTGTGTTTCATTTGTTCCGTGTCTCATGTATGCTGTGTCCCGTGTTGACTGGCCGGTATTCATAGGCTCTGGGTCATGACGAATTGGCTCAGTTTGTTCCTTTTTTCTTCTTTCTTTGCATTTTGCTTTGCTCTCAAGTGTAATGACCATCTATTTATTGAATGTAGCCCACTACAATAGACCAATATAATCAGGAAACTTGTGCATCTCAAGGACGTTTTCTACATTACTCTCTTCAAATGGCTGTCCACCAACCCTACAATCATTCAGACTTGTCTCGAGCGATGAATTGTCCGATATCTGCTGCTCCTATTGACTTTCAGGTCAAAACCATCGCGGACCAAGGCCGTTCCATAGAGCAGCAGTGCGAAGCTCTCCCCAACGGCCAAGTGAACACCATCAACACACGTGGCACCACACATCCCATCCCACTAAAGGCGGGGGCTGACGTTAGTGTCGTTAGTGAACCGCTCGCCGGCCTCTCTCCAGATGTGGCGGACTGGTTCACACGTCGTACCTGGCAGTCGGTGCTGTGGACTGCAGAGGAGCTCATCGCAGCCAAGCGTGGCCGCACAGTGAGCGTGGTGCTGCCGGCACTCAACGAGGAGGCCACAGTTGGCGGGGTAGTCAAGGCCATGCTCGAAGCTGGGTCCCTGGTGGATGAGGTGGTAGTGATTGACGGCGGCTGCACTGACGGCACTGTGGCTGAAGCAACGGCAGCCGGGGCCCGGGTGGTGGATCTGGCATCCGCACTGCCCGGGGTCCCGTCCCGGCCGGGCAAGGGCGAGGTGCTCTGGCGCTCGCTCAACTGCACCTGCGGCGACTTTATTGCCTTTGTGGACGCCGACCTGGTGGAAGTTGGCCCAGGCGTGGTGGTAGGCTTGCTAGGACCGCTGCTGATGGATGAGTCGGTGCACCTGGTCAAGGGCTTCTACCGCCGACCGCTCCGCCAAGCTAAGACGGAGCACCCAAGTGGCGGCGGCCGAGTCACGGAGCTGATGGCGCGCCCCCTGCTGGCCCGGTTCGCGCCCAAGCTGGGCGGCGTGGTGCAGCCTCTTGGCGGAGAGTATGCAGCGCGTCGCGATCTGCTCATGGCGCTGCCCTTTGCCGGTGGCTACGGCATCGAGGTGGCGCTGCTGATGGACACGCTGCGACTTGCAGGACTGGACGCCATTGCGCAGGTCGACCTGGGCATACGCAGGCACCGCAATCGTGACCTCGCTGACCTGGGCGTCATGGCCTCGGAAATCCTCGCCGTGGTACTGCAACGTGCCGGCTTAGACCCGGCTCCGATGCCCGTGGACCTGGTACAATTTGCCCAAGACTCGGCGCCAGGCGGGCGTGGCTGGCACCCCGTAGTGCGTCACGTCGAGCGGTCTGGCCGAGAGCCGTTGCAAACACTTCTTAGTATCAGCAGTTTGGTTTAGCCCTTGTTCCATCTTACCCAAGATACGCGCCAGTATCTTCGGATCGGCATTGAACAAGGTCGTCAGCGCAAGAAGTATCTAAATGCTGAGTGATCAGATATGGAAAGATTTGGAGTCTGCAATGAATTACAGCAATGAGCAAAAACAATATCTTTCCGCGCGGATAGAACTCAGCAAAGATATCTTGGGGAAAATATTGTGTACAGCTTACCTACAATATTGGGTTTGATGCTGTGAATGTGACCATGCCTAGTTCTTTGGCTCGTTGACTTCAATGATGATAATATTTGTATACCTTTTATTCCCCTTTACTCTACTTAAATCTTAGGGGGGACGTAAACGACCGACGGAGAAAGAAAGTGTATGGTGATTAGAGTCTTCCGAAAAATATCAAACAATTGTTAATTGGGCGAATACAAAATGTCATACCAGCAAATCTCAACACGCGTGAAAATCAGGCTAATTTTCAAATAATAGAAGTAGGTTGAGTGTTGGCTCTATGATGCGAAAAGGGCCGCCCTGCCTAGCTAAGAGGGCTCGAGGGGGCCTGCCTTATCACAACGGTTGAGGCAATCTGCCTGTAGGGATCAAATTGATGTATTGAGGATGCTTTCTTTTCTGTCTAACAGGACCCAAAGGGCCCTTATAAACAAAGGAATCCAAGGCTAGGTCATATGACCAGTCACGGGGCTAGCCCCCGGACTTATATCTAAAAGAGCCCTTTCTTTTCACATCACTCAAAGCCATACCCCATTGTTAAAAATTACACTGCTTGAGATGTTTTAGGTACTCAACCAAGTCTGGATTTTCAAATCCACATTTGCAGATGTAATTGCCCGTGCACGTCAGTAAACCACGACAGCTCTTTTTTATATGTCTCCTAATTTGTGGCTTTTTTCCGCAATATGCGTTGCACATGCAATGATACCCCGGCTTCCTGTCTTTGTTATTTTGATCCATAATTGATGTAGTAGAGCAAATTGCACTTTGAATCTTTTATCTTGGTCAACGACTGAGGAGTACCGCTTTATATAGCAATTATTCTTTGTTATTGAATTGGAAACATACACCATTGTTCCATTTATTGGAGAACACAAAGCAAACTAGGTTATTACTCTGCACTTTGTGCCATGAACACGCGCATGAAACTAGATTCCGGATCTCCAGAACATGAATCGCCTCGAGAATCGATTGGAACTGTTCAGCAGTTTGCGAGGTATGTAAATTTCAAGTAAAAAGTATGCAGCAGATTTAACCCAAGAATGGTTTCAAGATTTCTTCGTTCAAGTATTGTGTGACGTAAAAGGGCACGGTGTCGACGATGATAAGAGGATCTCTGTCTGTGAGAGGCAAAAGTGAAAGCAGAGTTCAAAATGAAAAATAGAGCAGTATTTTTATCTATCAATTCAAAAGCATCAATTAAACCGATAGACAAGGTAATTGATCGTGCTTCAGAATGCAGCAGTTAGACAATGAAGCATATCCTAGCCCTCGTATTGGCTTCTAGACTCTCGCCTATTCTTTGGCTCCAACATTATCACCTCTTTCCCTCTTACTCCATTCCCTCTTACTCCATCCGGTTGTTCCATTCTCATTGTAATTTGAGTTGGTGGATTTAGCAACGACATTTGGATGCGTTCCTTCTCCCCTAAATCATCTCGTAAATTGATGACGGATAACTTCTCAAGCATTCCCATGTCTTCTTCTACAAATGATTTGATGGCTGAAAATATTGACTCTGGCTTCCAACCAAGAATTTGCGATTCCGTCAAACCCATAAGTTCAATAACCTGAAGACGTCTCGGTATGAAGTCTGCTATCTTTCTGTTCTGGCTTGGGCCATCTCCCATGATTAATATCCATGAAACGGACAATATTTTCAATTGCTCCATATTGCGAAGGCTATCCAGTGAGCCATGTACACGCGGAATCGATGATGGCGCCATATTACGTCGTCTGATTCCGACTTCAAGAGTGAGAATCTCAATTTTGTTCCGTATTAGAGACAGTCCTGAATCAATCCTATCCAGCTTGATCTGAAACGTGTCTCTGGTGGGACGTTTCCGGGACCATTTTAATTTTTTGAGGCTCGAGCACGGTGCAAGTATAGATTCCAAATATCTCTCGTTCAAATTGTCTATCTCTACTGATACAAGCGGCGACGAAACTGGCGGGTCTGTAGGCCATTCAAATGTGGCACTGCCCCGAAAATCCATGGAAAGATGGGCAACGGCAGGCATGTAGAGGAACAGTGGCGCAGTTTCGGAGACGGCAGACTCAATGGAGATGCGCTGAAGATTTGAGAATTTGTGTAGCCCGTTATCCAAACCATCCGGCTGGAAAAGAGCTGTTTGGAGCATCATGCTAACGGTGTGAGTATCATGTCTTAGAACTTTCCCCAGCTCTAGGGACTTTAGGTTTGGGACCATGGATAAGAACAAGGCCACTTGAAATTCCCTCGCCTCTGCACGTTTCAGATCGAATACCCATTTAGCAGGCTCGAACGCTGCGGTCCATTTTGTGATCTCAGCAATCCTTTCCGGGTCTAGCTCAAATTTATCGACTTTTTTGGGTGTTTTGATAGCGACTCCAGGTCTCTTGTAATGGTTGACGCTAAAGCAAACAGCTTGAACGCTGTGCCTTAGCTCAGGCCGGGATATCAATGTCCTGAGTAGTGCTCTTATATTAATAGAGTCATTATTTTGCCATGAAATTCGTATTTCAGAGTAAAGAAAACGCTCAGAATGAGCACGCAGCCTTTGGCTGGCCAAGTTAACCGAGCACAGATCTCGGCGAGTAAGCAATACTAGAATGGAGTCCAGCACTTCAGAAGGAAGTATCGTAAATCGGTCCAGAGCCGTAGTCATGGTCAAAGAGATGAACTGTTTGCTACTTTGGTGGTGGTGTGGGTGGACGGGAGTTTTGCAGGAAGCGGGCATAAGCAGGTGAAAATGCAAAGCTGAATTGAGGCGACCTGTCCGCCATAGCAGGCTGGTGATCGATCATATGATTCATAAGGCGTAGCTTGCGCCATTAATACGTGTCAGGTGAGATCCCTGTATATGTACGACCTTGTCCACCAACCACGTACACGGCTTTTGCACAGCCCGTCAAATTTGCAGATGGCGCTTAGTCACCATATAGAACTCCCGGCACCTCTACAGCAGAGAAAAGGACAATAAAAAGGCCAGCAAAGACAGTATAGTCGACTGATAGATATCATTCGTGTGAAGAGTTTCAAATACTGTCTTTTTCTGCAGGTGCTGGGCTATCGTCGAAACCTCTCCGAATGTACCGTGTGCGCCACCTCGGCTGCCATGGCCTTGTTGAGCGGGGCAGCAGGATGTAGGCCATCCCACCACAACTATGGCCTAGTTAGTTTGCAATACCGAGCTTTCGGGATTGAAGGTCAACTTACACAATACACACCATGCTTGTTTCTATATACACACGACGAGTCCGGGGCGCCATATGCACTTGGATGGTGGTATCCATGTGACAGTGGCTTTGATATGTCCACGACCTCTCCAACCGCATAGGCATGTTTCCGTTTAAATTCTTTCAACTTTTGATATAGCACTTCATTCCAAGTATCGACAGCCGATTGGAGCCTTTGGGAGTTTAGACTATCCATATTCTGAAAATGCGGGCAATAGATGCATTGCTGGTGTCATTAGCATGGCCGAATTCAGAGTCACATTGCTACTCACGTGGTGCTGAAAGAAGAGCGAACTTCTTTATACCAAGGTAATACAGCCTCTCGATCTGCACAAAGTATGCATTCATCACCTGCTGGATCAATATGTCCTCTGTGTACTGGGTATTGCGGAAAAAGGTATGTCGAATGTCGTTTACACCAAAAAGCACAGCGACAACGACGTTGGCTTTTTTCCAGCCACGATTCTGTGGTCCCCTCCCGTAGTGAAATTCAAAAAGGTCTACCTGTCTCTTAAAATCCCGTTCGGTACCGACGATCAAGCTATCAGTGACGGTGGCGCCACTTCTCGCAATGTTGTATGAGACGGTTTGGGTATGCTTCGAGTATGCGATCGAGGTGTTGAAATCAGTTACCATGTATCCCACCCAGTTTCTACCGCCAGATGAAGTATCCCCAGGTAAGACTGGATTACCGAGAGGATTCTGGGACCTGGGTATTGCGTGTAAAGGGTCAAAACCCGTCTTCGACCACGAATCACCGCTGTGGGAGTCATCATATCAGCGAGGAAGACCCTGTAGGAGCTCGATTCACTAACAAGGTGATGAAAAAATTTCTATAGTCGTGCACCGTAGATGCAGTGCTCGATGTGAGCGCACCAAGAGCACAGACAGTTGCTGTGGTTATGCGGGTGAGCCTCATGGTTATGACGAGTTGGACAGCCAAAAATATCAAAATGGGAGGAAGGTACAAGGATGAAACGACACAAAATAATTTATTCCTCCCCTTTCTATGATAAAAAAGCATCAATCATTCCCAAGACTCCAGGTATGACCTTCTCAGCCACGCCCGCAAACCACGGCCGTGTTTAATTGCGTGGTCCAAACATTCGACTGAGCACTGACACATTACGAATTAGCCAAGCGCCGCCCGCCAAAAAATTCAAGGTATCGGAACGCAATTTCATAACTTTTCATTATTGTGAAACAAGCCAATTAAAGCTTTTCGGAGCAACAAAATCATTCCACGTTCTTGAAAACTCACAGCCGCTCCAGGGCGAAACTGCGGTGCATGCACAACCGCAAGATGCAATCGATATTCTTGCCCATGTCTGCGTGGGCTGCCACATATGTTTATCTTTTGCAACAAGATCTGGAACAACATGCGTTCGCATATCTAAAACATGACTTGCGTGGGTCGGGATTCAAGACAATTTTGATAAACAGAAGCAATAAAGCTATACGCGCTGTCTTTGATCCCGTGGCGAGCCCAAATTGGGCCCAGGAGTACAAATGGCTTACTCGCTGAGGAAGAAGAGGAATAAACCCCCAATATCCAGAACGGCGCAAGGGTGGCCCGAATTGGGTCACTGTGTGTCTAGTAATCTAAGGAATGAGAGTGATTGTTGGTGTTTGGGAGGAAATCATCGAACACCAAGATTGTAGATTTATCATCAAGAAAAGACAACCTGAATTCGGTGAACGCAAGAACACATCACAAGGGGGGGGGGTTCACCAAGTTTTATAAGATAATAATGGCATAATACGCCTAGCACATTCGATCACACACGAACACAGGTCACACGAGGGAGAAATTTGGTTGGTTGAAAAGAGAAACATTACAGAATAATTTCTGTAGTTATCATTGGGGTAGAAATATCGGTATCCAACGTTAAAAAGCTTTCATTGGTTTGGAGATACAACCATTGTGAAACAAATGATAGAGATTTTCTATTTTCCGATGCTAGTGGTTCGAGTAGAAGCGGCCGGGAAGGTGGAAGTGGAAATTTTGATAGTGATACATCGAAGGATAGTGGTGTATGAGGACTCGGGGGGATAGTCATTGTTCGCCCACCGCAGTTATAAATGTGAGGTCGAACTGCAACGGTTGAACACCTGATGCCATCCACGCTCTGTGCAAGAGGGCTTTCAGGCAACATGTCGACCTTGACGAGGGTAGCAATGTGCCTCTTGACATTCCGAACGGGCATCGAGTAAGCTCGAGAGCGGCCGGTGCCACAAAGTCGAGTGGTTGGAGGTGTTGAAGGGCTCAAAAGATTTGGAGAGCTCTTATTTTTCCTCTCAAATATGATAACAGCCGAGTCTTCTGAAATTGTTGGAGTGCTTGGGCTGCAAGGATAGTAGAAAGCCAAGGGCGGGAAGCTTCTGCGGAACCCGGCCGACTGGTTGGCATCCGTCAAGTTCAAGACACATGGCCAGCTTTGACGGCGCATCCTCTGTACCACTGGCTGGAGCGGCAAGGAATATGATGGAATTTTGTTGATTGATTTTTTCTTGACCCGGGCTGGGTCCTTTGGGGGAGGAGGAGGAGGACAGAATTTACTCCTAAGGGAGTCTCCCTCCTCCTCTACCTCACACAGGACCGTAGTAGAAGCATATTTCTGGGACATAATGTCTAGGATCGTTGATGGGCGAGATGTGGCCGGGGATTGAAGTGCTGACACAAACTTCTCATCTCCGCTGATTGATAATGATCCATCACTCAATCTGCCTTCTGAGACTGTCGACGGCCGACGAGTGGTCGGTGGTTGTTCGTAGACAATGGATGCAGACTTCTCCTCCCCACCACCAATGGGCAATGATGGATTGCTCAATCTACCTTCAGAGGTAGGTACTAATGTTTCTTGGTCCCGCTTATTTCCCGAAGAAGTAAATGGCATGCAGAAGAATAGACGTAGCGCGACCCCGAAAGAGGGCTTTTCATTATGGGCGTTGGCGATCATGATGTCGTTGAGGGTATAATACGTAAAGCGAAGTGGAGACGGAAATGAATCACAATGGTCCGGCCAGTGCGAGAGCGAGTGAGAGAGAGCCGCCAGGGATGATTTGAGTTAAAGAAAGTGAATGCAATGAAATCCCAACCCTGGGTAGAAGGGAAAGCTCGATGGGGAATAGAGAAGGCCAGGTTGAAGGGGAACACCCGGTCCCTTTATGGCGATCGCAATACGATCTGACGGATTGGCTAGCTGAAAGAAGGCAGACTGCAGACAATAATGCGACAGCCAGGAACAGACAGTGCTGTGACGCTCTTTGAGCTTAGCGGCAGCCGTGCTGAGCCTCTAGGACACATCAGAAGCAGGCTGGCAAATAAGCGGCTGCGTGCTTTGGGCCACTCGCAACACCCTCGGCCCTTTCCCCTTCAACGTTGAGCTTCCCGTCTTGTTAGTGTCGATTTTTCGTCCGGACCATGTCGGCACAGTCTCGGCCATAATCTTTTGGAGAAGAGCCGACCGCAAAACCACGACGAGCTTCGACGTCCGAACAGGCTTGCAAGTCGTCCCCCCCCCGCAAGGACATTGACAGTCCCCTCCCCCTCCTCTTCCTCCCGAATATCGATTGCGGAGAAGAAAGAAAAAATTAGCAAGGGCCGCTTGGACAATCACGCTCGGGGAAAAAGAAGAAGAAAAGAAACACCCATCTCGCACCCGCGACACGGACAAGGTTTGCGACAAGCGCGCAGGGTTTTCGAGACAAACATGGATTATGCCTGCCTGGCCTTTGTTTGTCTTTTTTCATCACCATCCCGTCACAATGAGGGACCTGGAGGAAACGTGTTGAAGGGTGCCCGAGCGCGACGTTTGATTAAGGGCGTTTTATCAGCTAACCACGTTTGTCTTTGCGAGGGCCGTGCCACCAGAAATGGGTTGGCACCACGGATGGACGCGAACGATGAACCAGCAGACGGACAAGCAGACGCCGTTTTTCGTCATTGTGATACATGAAAGAATGGGATTGCAAAATATCGAGTTGTGGTGGCTGTTCCATAAATAATCACTTTTTGGTTGGCAGAGCTTACAAGCTAAGAGCCAAAGCTACAGTCGAGTCGGGAGCTCCGAAGCTCAAAGCAACCCACATTTGAAACTTCCCATTCCCCTCACTACCATGACTCTCTGGAGCAATGTGTAAAGTGTGTAAGTGTGTGTATGTGTGTATGTGTGTATGTGTGTATGTGTGTATGTGTGTATGTGTGTATGTGTGTATGTGTGTATGTGTGTATGTGTGTGTGTGTGTGCGTGTCCCGTATCCCGCATCGATCACACAAGCAGCTTTGCTCAAAATCTCAATACATGCCCGTTTTGAAACCATGTCTCGCTGTTTAGATTCAGGTACCCGGGGTCGCAGCTAGAGAGAAACCAAGGGTCCTTGCTCCGGGCAATAATCTTCCAATCCCTGTAGCGTGGGCTGAGAGATGTGTTGGTGGAGTACCCCACGGACCGCTTTGGTTGATGACGATGGCACCCTTAGTTTGCGCCTGGCAAGCAGTGCGCGTCATCTCATCATATCATGTTTGATGGCATTCTTGCAGTACGATGATGGATGAATTGCGGCGTCTTCCTTTCATCCGCATCCACGGAGAGACTTCGTCGCGTCGTGTCGTGTCATGTCATGATGATGGTGGCTGCCGGTTGAATAGGCTTTGTGGCTTCAATAGCATTTCGACATTTCCATCTAATCTACAATGGTTACCTAGACTACCAGCCGTGCCAGTGTCGCGCGATTGGCTCAGGACAGTGGCTACATCGCGAATTGATTGAGGGTTTCATGCTCCCAATCTGTTCGTGTGTGCCCATAAGGCTCCCAGTGGGTCAAACCACCAGGGCAAAAAAAACCTGTCAGGGCTCAAAAAACATACAACAGCGAGGATTCCCCGGTCATTACTGACCCAAGTACTAATTCACTGCTTCTTATGCTACCTACAAAATAGGAATAATGCGCTCCCACAGCCCAGATGAAAATAACTCACTGTTTTCTCGCGCAGTTGTAAAAATCATAGTCATGAGGATGGGTCTTATAACCTTGTGACAGGATGTTAAAACATCTGCCAAGGCTTGAAAATGCAAAATAATTTCTCTAATGTTGCTGATAATTGCCGGTTTATTTGGACCAACACCTGCCAGATGATGCAGTGGTGTAGCGTTTGCACCCAGCCTTTGCATTATCAGAGAGCATTGTAAAATCTCCCCCGACATCATATCATTTGGGGGCTTCTCCTTAAGCACTAGGCGGCCATTCTTTCCTACATAACAGCTCAAATTCTTGACATCATCGAGGAAATGACAAAAGATTCGTAATACTTCCGCATTCCGAGCCCATTCATCACCGATGGGGGAGCCGTTGCCAAGTTGGTCATGTTCACCCTCGGGGATCATGTACCCGAATATACCTTGGAGAATTGTGTGTTTAGCACCTAGGAAAGCCTGCGTAATCATGAAGATAAAGCTCACCTCGCTATTTTCTCTAGCTCGGCCATAACCTATTAACCATTTAGCTATTTGCATTAGTTGATCCAATTCTTTGACTGCCCAAACCATGGTCCTATTCAACACAATGAATACTTCACGTGTCAAAATGAATAGGTCGACATATAAATTACCATAGAATTATAGGTCATGAAGCAGAGGATTCATAGCAACAGGTTCCTCAAATGACCAGTAATCTTTTGCCCATACCAGGAGCTATTTCTATCGTAATATCTGCAACAGTATTGCATCTCCGAGCCAAGTCTTTCAAAAGAAATGCTTTTCGGCTCGCAGAGCTGTCAGGCATCAGACCGGAAATCTGCTTATTTTAATGATTTGGATGGTGAGAATGAAAGCGAATCTCACTACCACCCAGTGGAAATGGCAAAGTTACTTGTGAGAAATCAACTAACCCTCAAGTACACGAACGGGATGCCAAAGCCAGGTCACAAAATGTAGGTTAAAGAAGCTTATGAAGCCATAATTCGAGCATATAAAATTTATATCATCACAGACAAAACCACGCTCTCACGTGACCTTTTCCGCCGCGTGTACTCACATCAGCATACATACACCCTGGTACTTACGCAATAAAATTGCCACTTACGTGATAGCATTTGATAACCTTGAAGTCGACTTCGTCTTCAGACAGGCATGTCAATTAGATTTCAATATGGGATTTTCATAAGGCAATATTGATGAATTATTGATACAAACAATAATTAGCATTACAATTTCTGTATTTAATTAGAAGAAATGCCAACCCTTGCTCATTGAAGAGTGTCCAAAACGGCTGCGGCGGCTCGAAACCTTGAATTTTGAAAGTCCACTTGCGCTTCATTGTCCGACGTTGGCGGACCAAATATCTTCACCATGGCAACTCAAACCTCTGTCTTAACAAAGGATGCGTCAAGTTTAAGCAGCCGCTATTCAACCTCTGAGTATGAGGATCTCGGCAGAGATCTTTTGCAATCAATGATAGACTATACCAGCTGTTTGCATAGGGAAAATTTGCCCATGCCTTCGCTGTCTCCCAGCACGATGGAAACGACGCAATTGAAAAATGAAAAAGGACTGCAGGAAAAGGCCCGGATTGTCAAGCTCGCACAACAGATCCTGGTAGCAACCCAGGATCCAGGAACAAGCCTTTTTCTTTGTTCTCTTCAGGTACATCCACTTCTTTTGTTTGGGCTCATATCTCCAGTATCACGCCAGCGTCTAATTTGTAAAAAGTTCCACTTCTGCTCGTGCTTGAAGATCATCATTGACCTCAAGGTTGGAAGTCACATTTCAAAGTATGGACAAATCTCGGCGGAGCAGTTGGCCAGTGCTACGGGGGCAGAGCAGGCATTACTTGTTCGTATCATGAGGGTTGTCATGACCAAAGACGTCTTCATGGCTCCCCAGCCGGGTTTCTACAGTCACACCTCCATTTCGTGGGCGATGCAGGCACCTGATATGCAGCACCTCCTCATACACCGGCTAGATGAGGGATTCCGATCTGCCAGCCGGGAACCTGACGCCCTCCGTCAAAGTGGGTATCGCAATCCCACGCCCGATGACGCTAATGGGTTCAACCTGGCCTTTGGGTATGAGGGAGACTACTGGCATTACATCACAAATTCAGATGCTGAACGTGGGCATAATTTTAACCAAGCCATGAAAGCCGTCACTATCAACAGTCTCGGTAACATTCCTAAGCTGTACCCATTCGCGAGCCTGGCGCAGGACGGGGGATTGGTCGTTGACGTTGGTGGCGGTTTGGGCCAAGTCAGCCGAGAGATTCTAAGGAGCTGTCCTGGGTCAGGGCTTCTTTTCATAGTTCAAGACAAACATGCGACTCCATCGGCTGATGAGCACAATGGTATCAACGGCTGCGACAAGGAATCTTCGGAACCGACATTGACGCTCCAACAACATGATTTCTTCCAGCCTCAGCCCGTAATAGGTATGACTATCCCATTTCCTCTTGCTCAAACTATTCCTGTATTTCACATGTACCACTACAATTCTTGGTGCTGACTCAAACTTCAACAGGAGCTGCAGCATATCTTTTCCGCCACATCTTTCATGACTGGCCCGACAAGAATTGCATTGATATTCTAAGGCAGACTGTGCCTGCAATGGATGAAAGCAAGAGCCGCATCTTGATTTGCGATCAGGTTGTTGAAGACGAGACGCCGTCAGTTGCGTCTGTGCTTTACGATGTGGACATGATGTCGCTATTCGGTGGCAAGGAACGTAGTTTGAACGAATTCCGTGCCTTGATCAAGGAAGCTGATGCAAGACTTTACATTAGCGACGTGAAGAAGTTGCCAGAGTCCACCACAGCGATGCTGGTAATTCAAATTGCAAAGGAAAATTAACCGCAATCACTTGGGTAAAGAAAGGCATATATGGCTTCTGGATAAGAACGACTTTGTATTATGAAAATCAAGACGTATTTCATTGATGTTGCTCGTTGACTTAGGGCGAAGACAACACAAGTTACTCTAAAGTTACACTAAGATGATAGAACTCAGTCTGAAGGCTCCATTTTTACTATTGCATCTTTTCATTATTATTCATTTGACCATTTAACTCTTACTATTACAACGCTATTGAAGTTTTAGCAATGTCCTTCAACTGCTGCTAAGCGCCAGACTAACTGTAACAACACCGCAATCCAATCTTAACAGCTACACCACCCCCTGGATAAATAAATAATCTAATTTCACAAGATTTTCCAGACTTCCTCCTAAATTTCGTCAACTACTGTTCAGTTGAACAGGTTTGCAGGCTTAATGGTGCCTACCCTAGACTATATTGGAAGTCAGACGTTTGTGGGTAAGTTGATCAAAAATAACCCAAATGTCTCCAAATTTTTTTTTTTTTTTCAATAAATTGTGAAATTACAAGTGATATGAGAATTCTACACACAAACAAATGATCGAAAGGATATCTTGCCCCTTCAAAGTGGAGTCAGAGTCGTGATTGGAACTGAAAACGCGAACAAGGCCTTCACTAACAATGCGGAGGTGAGATGACAGAGCTGTAAAAAAACTCTCAAAGACCAAATAATCTATTTTTACCCATCTTTCTTTCTTTCCTATTCTCCGAAAGATAACCTCACCGTGTGCATGCACCTGCACGCCTTCATATAAGGCTATGCGTTGCTTCGGAATAACCCCGGTTATCTATCTGTGCTATCATGTCAGCAAGCCCCTTTTTACGTGAGATTGGCCAAGAGGCTTGGCCGCTGCCATTGTCAGCGCACTAAATTTGGTTGGGACCGGCGACTCTGGCTAATATGGCCGATGCTGGGCCTCAGATGAGCAATCTGAGCCTGCAGAACCAGAGCCACTATTGATTCGTATTCATATGCCAAAACGCCCAGCATCTGCGGCGGACCTTACACAAGATGGTGTAACGAGTGAGACTGACGAAGAAATCCGTAGAATTCATCAGTTCAGAGGAGTCTTCAATGAAAGAAATACTGGCGGGGAGACGTTTTGTCTTTTAAAACTGCCGCTGTAGAATAACAACGGCATCACGAATTCTGGTCAAGATCAGTCGAAATAGAGCCCCCCCACTAAGCAGTCATACAACGATGGAGAACCACACTTCATTCATCGCAGACGACGTTTACGCCTGCCAGCTTCCCCCATTTCCTGGTGCAAGGAAAGAATCGAACAGTGTCAGCTGTCAAGACTTTAATTATTCTGGGCCCATTCTCTCTCCATCTATAATTCATGCAGCATGGAGCATCGTTCTCCATTTTTACACGGGCCGTGCCAGAGTTTGCTTCGAATCTGAATCTTCCGGCCAAAATCGGAGCATAGTGGCCTGTGATGTTGGCCAAGATGACAGCCCAAAGAGCGTTGCTGCTCGTGTGACTTTGTTAGCAGGACCAGACAAATCTAGCAAGCACCAATACAACACCGCAATCATTTTAGATTCCTCCGACTCACCTGAGAGGATCTCCAATGCAAGTCCCGAAGAATCACTCATTCTTACGCCAGGAATACGGCTTGCCGTTTGTTGGAGAAGCACGGGATACAGCATTGTCTACCAGAGCAGTATTATGTCAAAGGTTGAGGCAGAGAATGTATCCGCATTGTTCTCTCACGTACTCACCAGCCACACCGACCTGGAAAAGGCCGGCCTGACTATTAGAGAGATTAGCCTCAGCCCTAGAGACTTGGATTCCATCACGCGATGGAATGCTCGTCTCATAACACAGCGAAAGGCACTTCTTCATGTCAAGTTCTCCGAACGAGCGCGTTCAGGACCAGCCGCAGAGGCCGTCAACGCCTGGGATGGAAAAATGACCTACGACTCCCTGGAACGGGCGTCTGACCTGTTGGCGGGACGATTGCAAGGCCAGGGTGTAGGCCCAGGCTCATGGGTGCTCTACTGTTTTGAAAAGTCCCGCTGGGCTGTTGTCTCAATCCTGGCCATTCTTAAAGCTGGTGGAGCCTGCGTGCCAATGGACCCGAGAAACTCTGCCGGACGCGCTCTTCAGATTATTGAGACCACCAAGGCTAGGCATGCGCTCTACAGTTCCCCGGAGATTGCCACACTCCTCAAGGAACCATGTCCCGATCTCCTCCTAATTGACGTTGCCGAAGAGATAAGTGGCGATACTGGCGCGTTTAGCCCACCAAATATCGGGTTTGATGACCCTGCTTTTGGCATATTCACCTCGGGCAGCACTGGCGTTCCCAAGTGCATCGTCATCACACATTCGCAGATGTGGACTAGCATACAGGGATATCCACAACATTGGGATATCAACGAAAAAACACGTGTCTTGCAGTTTGCTTCGTATACTTTTGACGCTTCCGTTGCAGACACATTCTCTGCCCTTTTGTATGGTGGCACGCTCTGCATCCCGTCCGAAGACGACCGGATGAGCAATCTTCAAGGCTACTTTGTTGAGAATTGCCCAACTTGGGCGATCCTGACCCCGACGGTTGCTCGACTGCTCGATCCTTCGGCGCTCGAACACCCCCCGGCACAGATGGTCTTCGTTGGAGAGCCACTCAGGGAAGCTGATATTGCGCCGTGGATAGACGCGGGTGTTGAGGTCTTTAACGGGTACGGCCCAGCCGAAAACACCTTCTGCTCGACCGTAGACCGAGTGGTCAAGGGTCGGAGATCCAATATCGGTTATGGGTTCAATACGCGAACCTGGGTAGTTGCCGTATCCGACGAGTGGCTGGTGCCGGTTGGAGCAGTTGGTGAGCTTGTTGTAGAATCTGGTCACCTTGCCAGTCACTATCTGGGAGTGCCGAGTGCACCAAACCAGGCTTTTATCGGTGATGTGTCGTGGATCCCAAGACATGCCGAGGAAATATCCAAGACTAGAAGGTTCTATCGAACTGGCGATCTCGTCCAATACTCTGAAGATGGCTCTCTTAACTTTATTGGCCGAGCAGATACTCAAGTCAAGTTGGGCGGCCAGAGAATTGAATTGGGAGATATTCAATCGCATATCCAGATGGAGGAGGAGACGCGTGAGGCGTGCGTCTTCCTCCCCAAGAAAGGTCCGCTGGAAAACCGGTTGACGGCATTGGTCAAGCTGAGCCAGCCAAATGTTGAGGATAAGAAGGAGTCCTCCATAACTCGCTGCACATCAGATCTTGTGGAGCGTGCCGTAGCGGCGCTGCGCCAGAGGGTACCGTCATACATGGTTCCGTCGGTTTGGATAGGCATTGACACTTTCCCGACTTCGGCAGCAGGTAAGCTTAATAGAGTGTCACTTCAGACACAGCTGGAGGAGATGTCTCTCGAAGGGTATGAAGAACTTTTGTGTGTCGATGAAGAGATAGTCGAGACAGCCAAGGTACCAGGCAGCGAGGAGGATGGTATGCTGGCACTTCTTTTTCGCGCATGCAGCCATGTGATGAACATGCCCATTGAGAAATTGCCAGCTCAAAAATCTTTCATTAGCATTGGTGGCGACTCCATCACGGCAATGCAAGTCTCGTCCTATTTGAGGACATCGGCCAAGAAGGAACTTGGGGTGAAGCATTTGTTGTCATCTTCAACCCTCGCCGAAGTAGCACTACGCATAACTGAGCAGAAAGGACAGTCGGTCGTACCCGCAGTCCAGCCGGGGCAAAGAGTAGCTTTGACACCTATTCAGCGTCTATTCTTCGAAACTGCCGAATCGTCAAAGTCATGGAATCACTATCACCAGAGTTTCACCTTCCGACTACAAGAAATCAGGGAGAGCTCCGTTGTGGAGGATGCTTTACGTTGCCTTATCCGAAGACACCCAATACTGCGTGCGCGATTCGAAAAAATCTCGGACGGCGAGTGGGTGCAGTATATTCCACCTGCAGATGACCGCGCTCTGAATGTGGATGTCCTGGGGGTCTTGAGCCCTGATGAGCAGCAGGCTGAGATGCTCAGAGCTCGTCAATCTATCAACGTTGTTGATGGACCACTCGTTGCTGCTCAGTTTTTTGCCGATGACAAGGATCCTGGGAAGCCTTCCATCCTTTTCATCGTCGTTCATCACGCTATTATAGATCTCGTGTCCTGGAGAACTCTGATGGAGGAGCTGGAGGCTTTGTTGGGATCCAATCCCAGATTGGCCAAGGAGGCATACCAAGAGCCTGTTTCGTTTCTCGCATGGTCTCAGCTGCAGTCAGAAGCCGCAAAAAGCTTTGGGCCAAACAACACGATCCCAATCGAACCCCCCGTACCCGAGACCAATTTTAGTTACTGGGGAGTCACGCCGGAACAGAATGTGCACCGCGACGTGTGCGAAAGGCGCGTACCGCTGGGCTCAGCGCCGACAGAGAACCTTATGTATGACTGCCACAAAGCGCTACGCACTGAACCCATTGATGTTCTCCTTGCTGCTATCCTCATCTCCTTCCGCAGGTCTTTCCCGGATAGAGCAATGCCGGCAGTCTTTAATGAAGGTCATGGTAGGGAGCCCTGGGCCAACAGCCACCTGGACCTCTCTCAGACTGTTGGATGGTTTACAACACTATCGCCCGTGTGTCTCGTGGATGTCAACCCAGGGGATGTGGTCGAAGCGGTCAGACAGGTCAAGGACTACCGCAGAAAGACACTACGCAACGGCGTTGAATATTTCTCAAGTAGACACCTGAACGAGGAGGGTCGTGTGGCTTTCAAAGATCTCATACCTGCGGAGATTGCATTCAACTATGAAGGTAGGTATCAAGCCATGGAGCGGGATAGCTCCATCCTGAAGCCGCACAAATGGCATGCCGGAGAAGCGCTGGCGGACCAAGCACCCGACTTGCAGAGATTCTGCCTGTTTGAGATTTCCGCGGCTGTGCTACCAGACGGCCAACTACATCTCAGCTCCTCTTGGAACACCCGCATGGAGCACCAGGACAGGATCGGTCTGTGGTTGGGCAGCCTGCTTCCGGCCGCACTGATGGAAGTGGTGTCCACTCTCATGTACGCAAAGCCGAGACTCACGCTGGCGGATGTGGACTCGCTCCAGCTCGAAGACTACTCAGCCCTCGAAAGACTTACGGAATCCTTGCTTTCCATACCCGAAGTGGAGGGCGTGGAAGATGTGGAGGGAATTTGCCCTGGCTCTCCCATGCAGGATGCCCTCGCCATCAGCCAGTGTAAGGCCTCTGATGGAGCCTACGAAATAAATTTCACCTGGAGAGTTACTGCAGGTGATGGAAACGTAGCAGTTGATGCAGATAGCCTTGTGGCAGCATGGAAAGCGACCGTTGTGCAACATGCAGCCCTGCGGACAGTTATCCTCGAGGACACCCTCTCTGATATTGGTGTCATCCAGCAAGTGATTCTGAAGAACCATGAGCCCCAAATCATCCGTTTGAATGCAAATGATGTCGTCTCGGCGCTTTCTATGTTGGAAAATTACCGCCCGCTTATGAAAGGTGGGTTGTTTGCGGATAAACATCCACTCCACAGACTCTTTATCTGCACGACTCTGGGTGGAGATACTCTGGTCAGACTTGACATCAACCACGTGGTGGTTGATGGCATGTCGACCACGCATTTGATACAAGGGCTTTCCAGATTGTATGCTGGTGGAGCTGACAGCCAACAAATGACACACGGATCGATCCCAATCGAGTTTGTGCAGTACATCAGAGACGAGCAGCGAAAGCAAGAGAGCTTTGATTATTGGAAAACGCAGCTTGCTGGTGCAACACCATGCATCTTCCCCAACCTTGTTGATGACATTTCTTCAGCCAAGACACAGCCTGTTGTAACACAAAAGCTTCGAGATTCAGTGGATGTACCACTAGGTATTAATCATTCTACCCTTGCCAAAGCCCTAGCAGAGTTAGGAGTGACCATACCGGCTCTTTTCCAAGTCATCTGGGCTTTAGTCTTGCATGTATACACCGGTGACGCTCAGAGCGTCTTCGGATGCCTGGCCTCCTGCAGGGACGCTCCCATAGAAGGCATAGAGACTGCGGTGGGAAACTTCATCTCCATGCTGGCGTGCCGCGTTGATTTCAACGGCAGCGGCAGTTCAACCGTGGCAGAAATCCTTCGCCATGTCCAAGATACTTCGGCCAGCTCCTTCGGCTATCAGGCTAGTTCTCTGGCCGATATTCAGGAAGCGATTGGATGCCCTGGGCGTCTCTTCAACACTGTTCTGACCTGTCTGCCAAAGGTCCCCAGCCGTGCATCCACTGGCTCAGACGCCGATCTCAGATTTGAAGAGATTTCTATGAAGGATCCCTCGGAATTTGACGTGTGCTTGTACGTGGATATTGGAGAGGAAGACGGAGGAGTCTCCGTGCGCCTGGAATACCGTCGTCTATCAATCGACGACGAGAACGCGATGAATGTTGCCACCATGGTTGGTCATGTTTTGTCGGAAGTGGTACAAAATCCTTACCGAACTCCCGACGATGTCCTGAGCATTAGCCAACATGACAAATCAAATATCATAGCATGGAATCAGAACCTCCTTGAGCCCAACGACGAATGCCTCCACGAAATGTTTTCAAGGCATGTTTTGGAACATCCTGAGAGGAAAGCCATCCACAGCTGGGACGGTTCTCTGACATACCAGGAGCTGGATGATCTGGCTCACCGCTTGGCAGTTCATCTTACGTCTATTGGAGTTGGCATTGGGTCCAAGATCCCGATATGTTATGAAAAGTCAATGTGGACGGTTGTAGGTATCCTTGCCGTCGTGAAGGCGGGCGGCTGTTTCGTTCTCTTGGATCCTGTTCATCCTGAGTCACGGCTGTGGTTGATCATCAAACAAATTGAGGCGTCCATTCTCTTGTGCTCTCCATCAACAAACCTTTTGCGAGGATTCACGACAGGCTCCAAAGATAATCTACCCTCGCTTCAAGTTTTCGAGGTTGATGCCGCCTTCATCCGAACTCTACCCTCAACCACGGAGTCAGGGGGGATAACGCTTCCCTCGGTTAGCCCTCATGACGACCTTTACATTGTCTTTACCTCAGGCACCACAGGAACCCCCAAAGGAGCCGTGGCCACTCATCGAGCATTGGCGACTGGCCTCTACAACCACGCGGAGGCCTGCGGCATGATTAATCTGGGCGCGTCACTCCGGTCTCTTCAGTTCGCATCATACAGCTTTGACGCCTCCATTGGAGACATCTTCACTACATACATGTCAGGAGGATGTCTCTGCATTCCAAGCGAGGAATCACGCAGTCCCGATGGGATTGCAGCATTCATCCGCCATGCTGGAGTCAACTGGGCTGGTCTCACGCCGTCCTTCGTTTCGCACCTCAGCCCCGACTCGATCCCAACCCTCCAGGCCCTCTGCGTAGCGGGAGAGGCCCTTGCTCCTTCTATCCTGCGTGACTGGAGCCACCGCGTCAATCTCATCAACATGTACGGACCGACGGAAGGGACTGTTGCTTGCATGGCCAACACAAATCTATCAAAAGGTGCTTTAACAACTACCATCGGGCGTGGGTACCGCACAACCACCTGGGTCGTGGATCCGAATGATCACCATCGCCTAGCGCCCGTTGGTGCTGTGGGTGAGCTCCTCATTGAAGGACACATCCTCTGCCGCGGCTACCTTGGAGAACCGGAAAAGACGCGAGAGGTTTTCGTACCCAGCCCAGATTGGCTGCGGGATCTGCGACCGGAGAGCATGCTTTACAAGACAGGCGACCTGGTTCGGTACCAAGCAAACGGGAACATAAGCTTCATTGGCCGCAAAGATACTCAAGTCAAGATGAACGGCCAGCGTTTTGAGATTGGCGAGGTTGAGAATGCCCTCAACTCCAGTCTACAGTCGTCTGACGGCAACATTGTAGTTGACCTCCTAAAGAGGGGCCACCTGCATGAGCCAGACCTCCTAGTGGCGTTTGTGCGAGTTGGGGACTCGGCCGAACACTGCAACCAGCAGATCGCTCTCGCCGAGGGTCAGCAGTCTCTGGCCAGGTTCTGTGCCACGCGACAAAAGCTGCAAAGCGCTCAGTCTGCAGCGAAGGCTTTGCCGAGCTATATGATCCCGCAGACCTACATTCCTTTGGAACGGCTGCCAATGTCCGCAGCAGGGAAGGTAGACCGAAAAGCGCTTCGCAAGTGGTGTGACGCATACAGCCGAAAGCAGCTGATTAGTTTCGCATCTCTAGATTCTGAAGAAAGTGTGCCCATGCCAACCATAGCGAGTGAAGGCGAAAGCATCGAGGACCGCCTGGCCCGGATTTGGGAAAAGGTCCTTGAGGTGACAGGAGTCGACAATGACAGTGACTTCTTCCGCCTCGGAGGTAATTCAATGGCCGCCCTGGCTCTGCGGTCGGAAGCGCGAAAGGCGGGCCTGGCCTTGTTCGTCGCCGATGTATTTTCCCATCCCAAGCTCTCAGACATGGCCCGACTCCTCGGCGGAGAAGCACCCGCATCCTCATCGGAAGACTCAACCACGGCGGAAGAATTAGCCACCATTTCGGGAACGACGGCAACTACAGCCTCGAGTCCTCCGCGAAGTGAGAAGGGGAGTGACAGCGCGAAAGATGAGGCGGCTCAGATTAAGCAAGTACCCACTTTGAGTGAGCTTGATGAAGCATCCAGCGTTTGCAGCCTGCATCCCGATAAGATTGAACAAGTTTTTGAGAGTACCCCGATGCAAGAGGCCCTGGTGGCTCTGTCCTCGCTACCTGGGGCGCAGTCGTCGTATACCGTGCATGCACCATTTGAAATCCTCCCTGGTCTAGATAGAGGTTGCTTCCAGGCGGCCTGGGAGAGAGTTGCCGAGGCGCAGATCATGCTGCGAAGCCGCATCGTGACAATATCCACGGGAACAATGGTTGTCGTTGAGCGAGGTCCCAAGCCTATGGCCCGTCTCTCAGTTGCCACTCTGGACAACCATTTAGAGAAGCTGCTTCAGGAGGGATTCGCACCTGGTTCTCCTCTCTGTCGCCTATCTCTTGTGTATGACGCTTGGGATGGAAAAAGTTACTTTGTCTGGAGCGCTCACCATGCGATATACGACGGATGGTCGCTGAACCTGATGTGGGATGCTGTCGTCGCGGCGTATCGTGGCACCGAAGCTCTCACAGTCGGCCCTGCATTCCCAGACTTTGCCAGACTTCTCAGAGAGAAGATGCAGACGCCTAAGTCTGAAAGGTTCTGGCGGGACACGCTGGTGGAGCAGGATGAGGATGGATTCCAGTTTCCGGCGGTGCCTGTGGCGCACACGCCGGGCACCCGGTGCACGCGAAGCCTTCACTTCCCTTCGAGCTGGACGTCGGCCGTTGGCGCTACATCTGCTACCTGCATCACGGCCGCATGGGCAGTCACTCTGTCGCAATACTCGGCGGCCCAGTCCGTCACGTTCGGCGCGGCCTTGTGGGGGCGTGATTTCCCAATGGCAGACATTGAAAACATGCCCGGGCCTACGGTGACATCCATCCCGCGCCAGCTCGAAGTCGACCCCGAGATCAGCGTCAAGGAATACCTACGGTATGTCCAGCGCACCGGCGCCGCGGCCTCTCCTCATCAACACCTTGGACTAAACCGCATCCAGGCCTTAAGCCCTGCGGCCAAGAGCGCGTGCGACTTCACCACACTCCTGGTCATCAATGGGGGAAAGCCTCTGGAATGGGCCCTCGACGGACTCGGAATCCAGGCTGTGCCAATGGACGGGACTGCGCTCTACGCATACCCCATGGTGGTCGAGGTTGAGAATGCAGACGGCGACAACCTCCACTTCCGCGTGCACTGCGACCCCAAGTGCATCGACGAATCACTCATGAAGCGTGTCATATACCAGTTTGACCACAATCTACGAGAAATATGCCGGCTGGCGTCCTCCACTCCCTCGACAAAACTGAGCAGCATAATGTCCAGCATAGCTCCAACCCACATCCAGGATATCTCCGAATGGAACAGCCCTCTACAAAAGTCAGATGCAGTGAGCTCGAAACTTAGGGTTCACGAGTATGTAAAAAACAAGGCGCTCGAACAACCTGAGCTCCCTGCCGTCGTTGCTCACGACGGTCGCCTGTATTATGGTGAATTCGACCAGCACATAAACGCGCTGGCGAACCGCATCAAGAGGACTGGCGTGCTATCTGCGGAACATCCATTTGTCTGCATCTACCTCCGCCGTTCGGCTCTCACGGTCGTGGCCGAATTAGCCGTGTCTAGAGCAGGGGGTGCCTTCATGCCTGTCAACGTCTCTGACCCAGACACTCGCCTGATAAGCCTGGTTGAGCGGGCCCAGGTCAAGCTCGTCATTGCTCTACCCGGGGAAGACCAGGTTCTTGACGCCATCGGTCGTCATGCTCGAATACTCCGCGTAACCTTGGCGGATCTCTCCGAGGCACATGCAGATAATCTCCCTGTCGAGACGGACGAGAAAATGGAGGGCCCTGTGAGGGAAGATGAGCCAGCATATCTCTTGCACACCTCAGGCACAACCGGAATGCCAAAGGGGGTTGTTATGGAACATGGTGCTTGGTCCTATGCGGTCAAGCGCAACGCCGATTACATGGCCTTCGACTCGTCCACCCGCATGCTGCAGTTCAGCACCATTGTGTTTGATGTCCACCTTATGGAGATATTCACCACGTTGTATGCAGGAGGTTGCTTGCTCATACCGTCAGAGGAGGAGCGAATGAATGATCTCCAGAACTACATCCGCTCCAACAATGTCAACGGCGTCATGCTGACCCCAAGCGTTGGCAAACTCCTCGCGCCCCAGGAGCTGCCCTCCATCACGTTTGCATTTTTCGGCGGTGAACCGTTGACCAAGGCCTTGGTTGAAACCTGGGCCCGACCGGGAACACGCGTGCTGAACGCCTACGGACCCTGTGAGCTGTCCGCCTTGGCTACGGGCCGGTACATATCCCCGGAATCACCGCATGACAAGCCAATCACCAGCATCGGTGAGACTGTAGGAATTTCAGCATGGCTACTGCACCCAAAGAATGCGACGCTGGCCCCAATTGGTGCAGTTGGAGAGCTTTGCCTCGAGAGCCCGGCACTAGCCCGGGGCTATCTTGCCGACCCGGCCAGAACATCCTCCTCCTTCCGAACTGACATCCTAGATCATGTGTCAGGAAAGGAAGGCAAGAGACTATATCGCACGGGAGATATTGTTCGCTATGCCTCCGATGGCTCACTGGAGTTTGTAGGCAGAAGCGATGGTCAAGTCAAGCTGCGGGGCCAGCGTATAGAAATTGCCGAGATTGAGCATCACTTGCATCGCTTCATGTCCAAGAGGCCCGGGTTTAGTGAATCTGCTGTCCACCTTTACAGGTACAACCCGGCCACGGACTCTGGCAGTCAGAACCGCGAGCCGTATCTTGCAGCCCTGCTTGTGATGGATGTCCCTTTCACGCGAGATGTACAGGGCATCCCTTGTCTGCATCTGGGATCGGGTGATGTGGACGCCCGTCTCCGAGCCATGGTGGTCGGCCTGAAGCGCAACCTTCGAAGTGTGCTCCCTCACTACATGGTTCCCTCCCAATTCGTCGCCGTCGGCCGACTTCCCATGGGCGCGACGTTGAAGCTGGATAGGAGATTTGTCAATAGCTTCCTTCGAGACCTGATCAGCAGTCCCCACACCCGCCTAGCGCCAGCTCAGGAGAGTCTTACTACGACTGAGAGACTTGTATGTGACTGGTGGTCCAGGGTTTTGTATGTCGATTCGGAATCCATTCACCGTGCCGACGACTTCTTCTCCCTCGGAGGCAACTCCATTTCCGCCATGAGGCTTGTCAGACTGGCTCGTTCCTCAAGCTACAGGCTTCAGCATGAAGACATATTCTTGTGCCCAACGCTTTCCGAGATGGCGAGCCGTATTTTCCAACTCGGAAATGCCGCACAAGCGCGTAAGCACGCCACCTCACAGTTTGATCTCATGCCCAGCGGTGACGTTGATCAAACCCTCAAATATGTTATTCCGCGTCTAGGAGTGCCTGGCAGCCTCGTGGAAGATATGTATCCTTGCACTTCACTTCAAGAGTCTTTAATGGCTGCCACAGCCAGACAACGGGGAGCTTACATTGCCTTCGAAATGGTGGAAATTCCAAATTTCGAACTCTCCTCATTCCAGAACGCTTTGAGGATCGTGTTCCAAGACTTTTCAATTTTCAGAACGAGGATCGTGCTCGACGACAAGCAGCGAGCTCTACAGGTTGTACTGAGGGACCAGGGGCAATTAGAGGACTTCTCCAATTCTGAAGCCTTCAAGAAAGACTTTAACGACTCGTTTGGATACGGCAAGCCTCTGGTGCGCATTGCCATAATTTCGTTGGGCCGAACCGACAAGTGTCAACTTGCATTCGGTATTCATCACGCCGCATACGATGGCACCTCAATGTCCCTATTCTGGCGAATGCTTCAACAAGAATTCTTCAGGGCCTCCCCGAGGAGCCTATCGAGCCCAAAATACAACATCATCCCATTCAAGGTATTTGTTCAGGCATTGCTAGAAAACGGCCAAGCCAAAGAATGCGAATCCTTCTGGCGTAAGAAGTTCCAGGGCCTTTCTTCGCCCGAATTCCCAGCAGTCATTCCATCGGGGCACCAACCAACGGCTTCAGAAACTATCCATGCCTCGATACCATTACTTGGCGGTATCTGGCGACGGACCGGAGCTACAGCAGCTACCGTAGCATACGCGTCTTGGGCACTGACAATTTCTCACTACGCGGCCAGCCAAGACGTATTGTTTGGAGCGACACTCTCGGGTCGCGAAGCTGTTGCAACACATGTGAGCGACCCGGAGCTGATTGCGGGACCGACAATAATTACTATCCCTTTCCGCACCACCGTCGACTATGTGTCGACTGTTGCAAGTTTCTTGAGCACCCTCCAGAAGGACGTGGCGCGTGGGGCACGTTTCGGTCAGATGATGGGGCTCGGCATGATTTCTCGCATCAACGAGGAATGTCGTTCAGCAAGCCGGTTCCGAAATGTCATTGTTGTTCAGACCCAAACCGTCGCCTATAGCGGTGACTCGAAAAGCGCGGCTGACAACGTCAATGATAACATTGTGCGGACACCACTAGAGTCGCCCGGCTTCTTTCCGGCGCCTCTGGTTATTCAACTTAGTCCATCGGTGGACGGGCAAGAGATGACGGCCAGTTTGGGTTACGATCCGGTGGTCTTGGGAGGCAAGCTGCCACATTCAATTTTGGATACCTTCACCACCATTATGACAAACATGTTCAGCGCGACCCCAGAGACGCCACTTCGCCATATATCCGCACTTTCTGCTTCTCATTTGGCGCAGTTCCCAACAAAGTGCCCTGAGCTAGAAGCTGATTCCCCCCTTGAAATGTCTGCATTGAGTCCCCTTTCCCAACAACAACAACACGCGAACCGCTGCCTCCCAGATGTCCTTCAGGAGGCAATTAATGACGCAGGCGACAGGCAGGCAATCGACTCATGGGACGGCTCCATAACCTACGGGGACCTGGATAATCTCTCATCCTCACTTGCTGCAAAATTAGTGAGCCTAGGAATTGGACCTGAGAAGGCTGTTAGTTTCCTCATTGAAAAGTCAAAGTGGGCCGTTGTTACAATGCTCGGCATCATGAAGGCTGGAGGATTCTTCATACCTCTCGACCCGACTTGGCCCGAACAAAGGTTGAAACACGTCATTGAGGCGGCGGGTGCCACTGTTGTAGTCACATTGAGCAAACAGGCCCATCTATGCTCTTCTCTACCCAGCACCCTTGTTATGGCAGACGACCTAAAGGCAGGAGAGGTATTGCCAGTCCCAATTCCCGCGCAGCCACACAACGCAGCATACATCCTATTCACGTCTGGCAGCACAGGTACTCCCAAGGGAGTCATTGTCGAGCACCGCTCGCTTTGCTTGGCACTTACCGCTCTCGGCAGGCGCATGGGGTATGGACCGCACTCTCGAGTTTTGCAGTTCAACGCTTACTGGTTCGACGGCATGCTCCTTGAGATTTTCGGCACCCTTATATACGGAGGTTGCATCTGCATTCCCAAGGAGGAAGACAGAATTTCGAAGCTTGCCCCAATGGTGAATTCATTCAGGGTCAATAGCCTGTTCCTGGCTTGCTCGGTCTCGAGGCTACTCGACCCCGAGGCGGTACCATCGCTGGAGTCGCTCTGCATTGGAGGCGAAAAGGTTTTGCAAAGCGATGTAGACAGATGGGCATCGAAAATGAGGTTTCTTGTGGCATATGGGCCAACTGAAACCTGCGTTATGTCGACATTTGGGGATATGAAGCCGCATACTGCGCCCAGCTTCATAGGATTTCCGGTCATGTGCAGAACGTGGATTGTGAACCCTTTAAAAGATACCGAACTTGCTCCATTTGGTGCCATCGGTGAATTATACATTGAAGGCCCTACACTTGCACGAGGCTACCTTCACGATGAGGTAAAGACGCAAAATGCCTTTGTTTCCGACACGGAGTGGATGAAGATGGCGAGTGCAAAATTGGACGTCAATCAGAAGAGTGGCCAGGGTATTCGCCGAGCGTACAAGACAGGCGACATGGTGTGCTTGGATGCCGATGGTGCCATCCGCTTCGTCGGGCGCAAGGAGTCTACTCAGGTCAAAATTAGGGGCCAACGCACAGAGCTCCTTGAGATTGAAGAGGCTATTCGACAGCACGTCCCTGCTTCAGTCACAGTCTGCGTAGATCTTTTGTCTCCAGACAGCAGTGCCAGCAGAGTCATCCTCGGTGCAGTGTTTGGCCTCGGCGAAAAGGCGCGCAACGGGCCACACGATCATGAGGTCCAACGATACATGGAAGAGCTCACAGGCCGTCTCATTCCAGAACTGGAAGCTGCTCTGCCACATCACATGGTGCCGGAACTGTATGTGCCCCTCGATCGGTTGCCGTATCTGAGCACCGGCAAGCTGGACCGCAAAGCTCTGCGCAGTGTCGCCGGCCCAGTAGCCTTTGCATCTCCGTTGCCTACAGCAAGGATTCGGACGGCCGAGCAAAACACGCTTACAGAAAACGAGGCTTTGATGCGCTGCGTGTGGGCCAAGGTGCTGGGTCTCCCAAGTGAGGCGGCGATAAGCAAGCGAGACAATTTCTTGGGGCTTGGTGGAGATTCCATCGCGGCCATTAAGTTGTCCGCATTGCTCAGAGAACAGAGGATTATACTGACAGTCGCCCAAATTTTTTCTGCGCCCACTCTTGAGGCCATGTCCGTTACCCTGCAGAGTGCAGAAGATGACAATGATGCAAACTCTCAACTGGTTCCCGCGCCACATGCAAGCCAGGACATGTCTGTCGAACCAGCAGCAGCGCAAATGTATCCAGTCACAGAACACCAGGAAATATTCTTACATGGTAGCCGAACATTCTATGGCGCGCACGTAGTACAGTTCATCTTCAACTTCACAAGAGAGCCTGATCTGGTGCGGCTTCGGGCGGCCTTCAACCATTGCGCCGACTGGTTCCCGACTCTAAGAACGCAGATGCACCGCGACAAACGGACAGGAAACCTTGTACAAGAATTTGCTCCAGTGGGTACCCAAGTTCCATGGGGCCAGGTGGAAAGCGACGACTTCCCGTCCGCGTTGAAGGCAGACAATGACTTTCCCTCGGAATTTCGCAGGCTGCTGCACAGAGTCACGGTTGTAACGAACAGCGATCCTGCCAAGAGCAAACTAGTTTGGACATTGAATCACGCTCTCTACGACGCTTGGGTCCTCAAGCTGATGTTGGATCACATTGCCAAAGCCTATATTGATGCTGGATTCCAACCGTCTTACGCCCTTGGCTGGGATACCTTTGTCGAGCATGTCACAAATATGGCTTCGCAGTCTACGGACTTTTGGGAATCATACCTGGCCGATTTCCAACCAGCAAAGCTTCTCTTCAACTATGCATCAATCAAGGACCCCCGACAGAATACCATGGCCACTCACCATGTCGTTCTCCAGAAGCGGCAAACTAAAGGTTCGACATTGGCATCTGTGTTGTTCGCAGGGTGGGCGCTTACACTGGCCCGTCTCACCGGCCGTCACGATATCGTAATCGGGCACCTATTGACAGGACGCGAAACACCCCTTTCCGGAATAGAGACATGCCCTGGGCCAACCATTGCACGGGTGCCTCTGCGTATAAGACTACCTGAACAGGGACCTGAGCCAGATCTGGCCTCTACCGCCGAGTTGGTGGCAACGCAGATTATTGAGACTATGCCCCATGAGCATTCGGGCAATGCCGCGATTCGGGACCTCATACCGATGCCGATGAATGCCGAACTAGACGACAGCGCCCCTCACGCCGGCTTCGTTCTCGGGCGTAACGTGATGGACCTCATCATTCATCCAAAGGGCGGTCTCGACCTGCTCGCAGATTCCAGTCTGGGCATGCACCAAGATGGGTACAGACTTGGAGCAGACCCCCCTGGAGGTCTCGCGGTGGAGTGCCATATTGCAGATGATCAGGGGGACGAAGACGAACTACAGATTGAGCTTGTCACATTCTTTGATAAGAGAGCTGCGACAGAAGAGGACATGATTGGTCTGGTAGCTAATCTCCAGGAGGTTTTGGCCGACAACTAAAGGAATCCATTTGGCTCTTGTTTTCTATGTTTTAGCATGTTAAGTAATCGTTTGTAGAGATACCAAGTTTAAATTAGTTCTATTATTAAGATACTCTGGGTCTTTCCTCAAAGCTATTCTATTTTCGGTATGAATCTTGGTGAATTGAACAATTGGGATTTTTTATAATGTAAATTATTTTGGGTTTGATTTAGGTATATCAAGTTGTAATTTGAAATTACCGTTTAGCAATATGTATATTTAAATATCTGTACTTAGGGTTCGTCTGTACAACCATACCTCTACCTATTGCCTTTTAAATAAATTTCCATGACCATTTCCGTCATGCATCCCTCAGGCCCGGACAAGTGTGGATTTGGGACATAAGATCAAAGCTTGTATCTCCTATAACATACTTCCTGTTTTATAATTTATGAAGGCAAATATGTGATAGAATTTCATAATATTACTATCAGACATCTCATGTCAAATTTAGACCTGAAAATGAAATGTCGGTTCATAGTGTAAGCATCGTCGCTAGCTTATGCTAGATGACGCATTGTCCTCTAACACCACCTTCCCTCCTTAATCTACTAAGTTCACGTCATCAGAAGTCAAGATCCAAAGCTAAACCGACGCATGTCCTTCTTCTGCATTCTTGCATTGCAGGCTTCTAGCAATCCTCAAACTGATTCCGAATAATACTCGTATAAGGACCCTCAGCTCCATTGCACTCTCGATCATAGAAACACATATTGAGCTTCCTAGTATCAATTATACCTATACATCATGGTCGCCGAGTCAAAACCAAAGATCCAGTTGAGTGTATTTGGATGTGGTGTTCTTGGTTGCGCCATAGTAGATGGCCTTGTATCTGCGCCTGATCTGGCCAAATACTATCGAATCTGCCTGACGGGTCGAAGGAACGATCATGTCAATGACCTTCGCAGAAAGTACCAAAATGCGTACATTTCATCCAACAATCAAGATCCAAGCATATGGGCCCCATCAGCCGACTCTGAATTGCACATTGCTATTGTTGGTGCCCAACCGGACAACACCCAACAGGTTTGTTTGGACATCGCAGCATCGGTCAAAAAACATGTTCTGCCTAATAAATTAGTTGTCTTGACGGTATGCCCCGGCATCACAGTCAGACAGCTCCAAGAGTGGCTGCCGATGGAGACGCCAATTCTCCGATCGATGCCAAACACACCGGTCGCTGTCAGCCAGGGATCAATCGCCTTATTCCAGAATGAATTTATAAAACCCAAATTTATGGATGAAGTGAGAGTATTGCTGTCTTTGACCTCACCTTGCATCGAGACTCTTTCGGATGAGAGCCTTCTAGATGTGGCTGCATCGATATCTGGGTAAGAAAGAGCTTTTTTCCGTTTTTCTCAATTATACATCCATTGAACGGGAGGTGTTGGATCATTTGTTTCAATGGAATATTAGACTTTCAATCGCCTAAATACAAAAATGCTAACAAGTCTTGCCTGCAGCTCTGCCCCTGCGTATCTCTTCTACTTGATGCGCTCGATGATTCATGCGGCAGTGGGGAAGGGAATGTCTGAAAGTCAGGCCACGTCACTCGTCGTCCAATCCATGATTGGTGGGGGATTTCTCTCTCGGTGTTCTCAATCCACCATGACCGAACTGTTGGGTGACGTCTGTGTTCCTGGGGGAAGCACGGAGAAGGCCATGGCAACATTGAACAAGGCTGGTGTGAATGGCAGCATCATTGACGCAGTACACTCTAGTTGGCAGGCCAATGTTCAAATGGGTAGATAGATGTCAATGAATGATGCATTACAGGATAATATTGGTTTGGTTTAGTTATGCCAGTAAACTGCTCATCACCCTACGTGACTTTATTAAAATACAATTCTTGCTCACGAGAAACCTATGCTTTACAATGAGTGTTTGCAAAATGTTCCACAACGGACGAACTATTCTGGTACCTCTTTTCCAAAAAAAAAAAAAGACTATCGGGTATTTTGCGACTCTGCTAAATTCCTTACATGACGGCAGAGACAATTGTCTCGTCAAACAAATCGTTATTTTAAATGACGCTCCAAAACGAGGCCCTCGATCCGTGACAGCCAGAATAGACCCACTCACAAATACAATTATCATCTTCTCACCGTAAAATTGATTTCGATCCAATTCACGCCAGGTTCTTTCTGATCCTGCTTGATAGTTTGCAAGCTTCCAAGCCTTGCAACGCTCAACTCTCACCATGTATTTTAAGGAATGACTAACTTTAGGCAGCCGACTTGCTCCCACCCCACCCAGTTGGCCATCGTCAAAGCGGCTCGCAAATTCCATTCCCAGCATATTGAACTACAGAAGCGTATTCGTGGGCCTATGTTTACTTGAGTGAGATTGTGCCCCAAAATGACAGGGGGGCGTTACCTCACGTCATATTACCTCACAACGATATGTGGCTGCAGACAAAAACACAGCCCCAGTGCTGTTAAAAAACGCGCCAACTATGGTCATAAATCTTTCGAGAAGGGAGCTGCAACTTTGCCGGAGAGTGTCTCCAGTTCACCCAGCCTATCGTTCATTCGAGCTGGTGAACCACCTATTGCGACATGAGATTACATCTCTCGACGTGGGGCTTTGGCCTATTGGGCCTCGTGCATCTTGTGCAAGGCCAATGCAAATGCGTTCGTCGTCTCATATTTATTTCGTTTGAGTTCGACTACTGAATCTCTGTATTACAGATGCCAGGTGAGGAATGTTGGCCCTCGGATAGCCAATGGTCAAAATTCAACAAGACAGTGTCTGGCAAGCTGATTGATACATTGCCTCTCGCTGCCCCATGTTACAAAGGTCCTTTGGCAAATAAAGAAGCTTGCGACGAAGTGAACGAGGAGTGGCAATCGGCCGTCTTTCGATCATCTTACCCACTGGGGTACGCGTATCCACTCAACGATTCGTGCTCTCAGACTACCTTTGGCGCAAACAATGCATCAGCACAATGCACCCTTGGTAACTTGCCGGTATATACTGTCAACGTTACCACCGAAGACGATATTGTCAAGAGCATCGCCTTTGCCAAGAAGAATAATTTGAGAGTTGTCATCAAATCCACTGGACATGACTTTCTCCAAAGGTACGTCCACGCACTGAGCCACCTCTAACGTTGTTTTACACGATCGGTATGCTAATTCGAAACAAATAGATCAACAGGACCCGGGAGCATCTCCATATGGCTTCAGCATCTGCGCAACGGCTTCACGTTCAATGACTTCAACCCGGTTGAAGATCAGTGTGCCAGCACAGGGTGGAATGGAACCACTCTCACAATCAAGGGGTCCTATGCTTGGTCCGACATCTATCCCACAGCAAGAACGCGCAAGGTTATTGTCGTAGGGGGAAATAATGAAGTCGGTTTTAAACATCCTTGCTCCCCGCAGGCTAAATGCAAGTTGCAACAAACTAACCGATGGCACAGGGACCATCCAGCACTGGTGGGTGGGCTCAGGGCGGAGGTCACAGTCCCGTCACTCGCCACTATGGCCTTGGGGCCGACCAGATCCTGTCCATGCGCGTCGTTCTCGCATCAGGAAAAATTGTCATCACCAACGCATGCCAAAATCAGGACCTCTTCTATGCTCTTCGAGGCGGAGGCGGCGGGACCTATGGCATCGTCGTCGAATCTACTGTCAAGACGTATCCCACCCAGTCAGTAACAGTTGCCACACTGGGAATCATGTCCGCCGGCAACGACACTGCTCCGGATTTCCTAGACGCAGTCACTGCTGTATATGCAGCATACCCTGGTATTGCTAAATTGGGCTTTGCTGGCTACGGATTTTGGGCTGCTTACGCGCCGCTCGGCTTGGTATCCCCAAAGTATACCAACCTTTTCCAGGAATCCTTTATAACTCTCAACACCTCTGGGAGCGAGGCCAAAAGGTCGTTTCTACCATTTGAAAAAGAAATTTCAAAGTTTAACAACACCAAGACTGGTGTTGAAGTCGTCATCTCATGGCAGTCCTACCCTGACTACGCATCCTACTACTTCGGGAAGAGCGATACCGTCGCCAAGGTCGGCGCGGTCTCAGCTATTTCCTCCCACCTACTTGGCGCAAAGTCCCTGGAGGGGGACAAAGACTCTCTTCGACAGGCCGTCGGAAAGTTTGCCGGAGCTCCTGGAGACCCAGTGTTCCATACCCTCGTACACCACGGATTGGAGGTATCTGACGCTGGCGCCAAAGCAAAGACTGGTTCAGCTGTGCACCGGGGCTGGTACGACTCTGTCTTGCTGGACATATTTGAGAAGCAAGTGAATGGGACACAAGTGAGCGATAACCTTGAGGCGTTTGCCAAGCTGCGAGAGGACGTTGTGCCTGAGTATCACCGCTTTTCACCAGATACTGGGGCGTATATGAACGAGGCGGACTGGGGTACTGTAGAATGGCAGGAAGATTTCTTTGGTGCGAATTATCAAAAGCTTAGCAACATCAAGGCCAAGTACGACTCTGGTGGAATCTTCTACTGTCAGACTTGCGTCGGGAGTGAGAAGTGGGTTGAGCACGAAGATGGTACATTGTGCAAAGCATCGGCTTGAGCCCAAGAAGAGTATTCTCAGTCGATCGGTAAGGTTTCAAGTAGCATTATATTTACATATAATATTACGTATACACAAATCATTAGAGCGCCGTAGTATATTCAACGAAAAAGTGCATTCCTTGAAGTGTGTATGTCGTGGGGTGAGCATGGATTCACCAGATCAGGCACAAAGTTACCGAATGCAACACATTTTCAATTCTTATCACAAACAAAAAAAAATTTATGTTGCGATAAATCATTCCCGCAATTTTTCAATGGTTATGCGTGATTCATAGGAATCCCCCGAAATGGAAAACACCACAGGCTACTTGAGACTTTTCACAGTACTCATTTTAAGGCAGCAGGAAACATCATGATTTCACTGAAGAATATGTCTTATATGTGCATTTCTTTTTTTCTTCTCCTTCGGGCATCACTATTTATGGTTCTATCTTCTACTTAGTTAATTGTTCAAAAGTTGCTCAAAATGGAGTTGCGTTTCATCCCATCCGATGTGACGTAGGCCTGCCATTAGTCAGTCGATGAACACACATGTACAGATCAAACGACAGGACTTACCTTTGTCAAGCCACCATCAACAACTAGCTCCGTAGAGTTCACAAAGGCGCTTGCGTCGCTGGCAAGAAACAAGGCCGCGCCAGCCACCTCGACTGGCTCTCCAAATCTTCCCTGGGGGAGGTGCACCTCCCGCCTCTGTCGCCGACTCATCCTGCTAGTCTGCGAGCCAGCATCCTCGTCGGCAGTCTTTGTTGGCTCATCTTCTTTATCCAGGAACTCGTTAAGCATTGGGCTGTTCAACGGAGCGGGGCAGAGACAGTTGAACCGATAGCCTTCCCTGGCATGAAAGATGCCCAGTTCCCTTGTCATGGCAATCACGGCACCCTTGGAAGCCGTGTAAGCCAGTTGGGGTGTCGCACTCCCCACCAGCCCCGCCACGGAACTAATATTGATCACGCTACCCGATCTCTTGTTATGCCTGCGCATGCTGAGAATGGCGTGTTTGCACCCCAGCCATGTTCCGAGGACGTTGATCCTGTGTGTCAAGTCCCAGGCTTTTGGGTCTACCTCGACTGCATCACCATCAAGCTCTGTGGGAAATACGCCCGCATTGTTGACCATGACATCAGCGCCTCCCAGAGGGTCAAGGTGGGCCAAGAGATCGTTGACTTGTTTCTCATCTGTTACGTCGCAGACTTGGAAGATGAGGCGGCACTCAATTTTCTTGGGCTGTTGGTCAATCCTTTGGCGGAGCCTGTCGAGAACATCTGCAGAGATATCCGCCAGCAGGAGGACACTTGCACCGGCAAGGGCAAACACAAGGGCTGTTTGTGTGCCTATAGCCCTGCTCAATGTTAGCTCCGCATCATTTGTTTCCCCCCAATTTTCAATTCCCCTTGTTCGGCTTCTAAATATTGAAAGGTCAAATATCCTTGGAGTATGTCTTACCCGCCAGCGCCTGTAATAACAATATTCTTCCCTCGCAAAGATTGCAAGTCTGCCATGGCGCTCACTAATTTCTTTCTAGCTTTGGAAATATTTTCTAATGCCAATTCAGCTGCATGCAAATGAAGTTTTATCAAGACCAGTGAATATGGCCACAAATTTTCTTGACTACTACCAACCCTACCGTTGCTAAAAACTAGCTTTTTTATATAACGGCAAGCAAACCAGACCAGTCCAGTACCGGAGAGTAGCAGTGATTGAATCCCATAAAATGTAATATTATTCGAGTCTTTTTGTGTTGAATTTTACCTTGTTCTTCCATGCCATGAGTGTTGCGTAGCGGTTGATGCCGTCAGCATAACAAATGTGCCAACGTCAGCAAACACATAAACAAAGGCACGCACCCTCTGTTCGCCCTAAATCCCAAGTCAATCCAAGATGTGAGATTACCCTGGAATATTACAGAGAATTTCTTGTCAATATTGAAAGTTTGCAGGCTGTGGGCTGCAGAGTAGTTGTGAATTCCAAATAATTGCTCCAAGTTTTGTCTCCATCCTTCCATCTTATCCACGTGAAGCCTCCGTAAATTGTAGTTCTTTCCATGGCCGCGTCCGCTGATAAGCGCGGCAGAATTCGTCAGAATGGCCTCTTCAGCCACTGACATGCCGATTTTATTCCACTCGGCAAGAAATTTTGCCTTCTACCTCAGGGGCCGTGAATGCCCTCGCGATAAAGTCGTGGACACAAATTCAGTTCCCTACTCGAAGTTCATCGTGAAAAGCATCTAAATATGAGAGTGCCGAAGAGACCTTGTAATCAATCCTCTTTGGGAACTCAGTTCTGGTTCTATATATTATCTACCAATTTAAGCCCGCTCTTTTGATGAATGAAACATCGACCTTGGCTACATAATACAAGAACGGAATGCATCTACTCTCTACTTTTAACCTCAATCAGAGGCCCGTTTTTCCACGACGTGAAAATGTCCACCAACTCGTATTCAGTGGTCGGGTCCGGGCCGAAGCCGCTCCGCTTCCCATTTACCCATCGAGCCTGGCAGAGTCGCATGTCAAAAGTCCACATCAACGTCGCATAGAGTACCTGCATCTGCATATACGCCAGCGGCTTTCCAATGCAGCTTCGCGTGCCGGCGCTGAATGGCAAGAAAGCACTTTGCGCACGCTTCACAAGTTCAGGCGTCACATACGTGCCATCGGCCAGTGTCTCGCCGGGGATCCAGCGCTCGGGCTGGTACTTGAACGGGTCGGGGAAGTACTCTGCGTCGTGGTGCAAAGCAAAGACGGGGACGCCAATGTTTGTTCCCGACGGGTAGACTTCGTTGTTGATGACGACACCGCTGGGCTCGACTTGGCGACGAAGCACGGAACCCGCTGGCGGCGCCATTCGCAGTGCTTCATCGATACAAGCGCGAAGATAGACGCAGGATGACGTTCCACTGGCGAACGAGATGTCTTCAACCTTTTCAAAAACACTGCGAACTTCCCGCTGCAGTCTGTCGAGCTTGGCTGTGTCATGCAACAGATAGTACATGGCGGCAGATATCGTTGTAGAAGATGTGTCACCACCTGAACCAAGTGTAAGCGACAAGGAGACATTTTGGTGTGGTTTAGGAAGGCTCACCTGCAGTGATCAACAATATGATCTCCTCCTTCAGTTCGTCCATTGTCAGAAGCTCTCCCTTTTCAGTGTCGATCCGATCGGTCAGCCAAAAAACAAAGTCCTTCTTGTTCTTGTCGGAGCCTTCAATCTTTTCGCGGACGCGGTCTGAGGCACCGGCTTCGACAAAGTCGTCAAAGGGCTTTGAGGAAAGAATCCACTTGTAAAGAAGAGGTCCCTTGAGCTTCCATTTCTGGAGTAGGGGAATTGCAGAACCAGTCTAAAGGGGAGAGAAGGCCATCGTCAGCACACACGTCTTCGGCATGGTTGGCATTTGGAAACGTACCACATTCTCGGCCCACATGTTTTCATGGATAACATCGACAATGTTTCTATTTTGGCCGGACTCCATCATGCTGAAAGATCTTGACAGCGACAGGTCGCTAGATAGATCAAAGGAGTATCTGTTAATCCAATGTGAGTAATTCTTGGGTGTGCTCCAAGCCCCAGAAGACTGCTTGTCGAATGTAGTGCGCCCTTCGCCATCATCGCTTTCTAGAAACTCCAGGCACCGGCACAGCATGGCAACATGCTTCTTGACAGTGACCTCGGCGTCTCTAAGGGCCGAGTCCGAGAATCCGTACCGGAGGATGCGGCGCTTGCGTGCGTGCACATCTTTCCTGATGCTGGAGAACAAACTAGCATTGTCGGGGTTTCGGGGAAACGCTAGATAAGAGTCTGCCTTTCTTGTGTACGTGCTATTAGTGTATAACATCCTGATAGCCTCAGGGCTCCGGATGCTGATGTGATTGGGGCCATATCGGACAACAGGCCCATACTTCTCATGAAGATTATGAAGATTCCGGGCCTCGTCACGTTGCCAAATATGAAACGTGTTGTAGAGGCTGGATATTCTGGCCAGGAACGGCCCGGGGCTAGACCTTAGGGAGTGGAAGAAAAGATTGTGCACCGCCGACAACAGCCATGTTGCCTATTACACTCAATCTCAATATTAGATACGAGACACTCCATTGCATGCAATTGCTAGTCCACACTTACCACTAAGCCAACTGAGACAGCGGCAATAATGAAACCAAGGTCCGCTGTCTGTCCAGACCAGACACTGCGGGCGAGCAAAGTCATCTTGGCAGCCTTACTCCGATAGCCTAGCAATTTCGAGTTGGTGGGCACATGAGCGAGAATAAACACATGATAGCCGTCTTAAGTATATAAAATGCTTTATCCTGTCGGTATTTTTGGGGAGAAACCACGCAGTGTGGTAAGCAAACACCGTGACGCGCATGTCCACGCTAACCCATTAGCTTACGTTAGGGAAATAGGGGATGATGCTGGTGACAGCTGCCAGTCGAAAAAAACAGATGCAGATTTCTCTCTCCAGGTAAAGGGAATCCCAATCAAGGTCGAGGAATCCGAAGTATCCGGTTCTCAAGAGATATCACCCCGCTTCTCCGTGTCAACAACACAGCCTCACGCGCAGTCAGAAATTCCATTTGGCTAATCGATTATTTGATCAAAAGATATAAGTATTGTTTCAAGCTCGTATTCTAATATTTCCAAACACGTCTTCCATCCGCCTTCGTGATTGTGGTCCGCGACGCCAGACGCCTCCAGAGAGCACTTTCAGATGCTCCCCCTGAAGCTTGCATTTGGGCAGTGCTTTGGGATTGGCAAAATAGTCACAAGATGAGAAGGGTATCATTCCTTTCGTTATGTAGTCAAAAGCATGAGTACCACGGACCATTTCTACCGACTTCATGGCCGCATCATTTAGAATATGGATCACACAGAGGATTCTAATCATATTTATTCGTAATTTAACATAAAACAGCATCCGAACCAAATCCGGGAAAATCACATGAAACAGAAAGGAGGGTCCAAGGGCTCGATCGAGCCTTTGATACATGAAATGATCAGCACGTTGATCCGCAGAGAAGCCCAACCAACGGCCAGCCACATGCTACCCCGCGCGGAATTATGACGTGGCATCTCTGATTAGGCGATAAATAACGTGTAATTTATTTCTTGGCGGGTTTTGCTCTTCGACTATAATTACGGGGATGCCCATGGCCGTGAGAAAGCTGATCTGCCCCTCAAAATTTCATCATTTGCTGTATAAGACACGAGGCTTCGACTGCTTGGTGTAGCTCTCCCCACGCGACTCTCATTCTATTTACGCTTCTGCATATATTTTAAATAAAAAAAAGGTGCACGTTCTCAGCATCTCTGTTTCTTTTATATCCACCCAATCAACCATGGCTGGCAACAATGTCTACGTCGTGACAGGGGGCAACCGAGGCCTCGGACTGGGCATGGTGAAGGAGCTCCTCGCTCAACCCAGCACAACAGTCATTGCGACAGTTCGTAATGGCGAGGCCGAGGCAAGCCTCAAGGCAGAAAAGATTTCTCCCGGCGAGGGCAGCAAGCTTCACGTCGTCGTGCAAGACTTCACGACGGCCCCGTCCCCAGATGACTTCCGCGCCGCCGTGACCAAGGAGGTCGGAGACGTCAACCACATCGACGTGCTGGTCAACAACGCCGGCATGTGCCCAACCATGGCCGTGGCCGCACAGACGGCGGCCGAGGACATGCGAGCCGCGTACGAGACAAATGCCATTGCGCCACTGATGGTGTTCCAGGCCGTGTGGCCCCTCCTGCAAAATGCCGCATCGCCCAAGCTCATCAATGTGAGCTCATCGGTGGGGGGCATCTCCTCGCAGGAGCCCGTCCCCGGCGGCGCGTACGGCCCCAGCAAGGCGGCGCTGAACTGGCTCACGCGCGCCCTGCACCTCCAGAACGCAGGCCTCACGGCCGTGGCCCTGCACCCCGGCTGGGTTCAGACGCGGAACGGCGACTTTGTCGCAAAGGAGTGGAACTATGCCCCTGGGCCCCCCGATACAGTGGAGAAGAACGTCAAGGACATGCTGAACATCATCGACGGCGCGACGAGGGAGTCTGTGGGGGGGAAATTCGTCACCCAGACGGGCCACGAGCTTCCTTGGTAAAAAAGAAGAAGAAAATACTTAACAAGGGTAGGGGGTGCCGCGTAAAGGGTTGATTCTTCCCCCTGGAAGCACATCATGTAGAGAATCTCACGGCATTTGATAATACAAGACGTAAATCAATCTTCACGCCAAACGTGCCATGTCTCATCTCGTCCGTATTTTACCCCCTGTTGCCTGTAAGTGATGACCGGAACAGAGGAACAGATAGCCGGGCGGAAGCGGCTCTGTGCTCCATCCTCCAGCCACTCCAAGGCCCTCGGCCCATGATCAAGGAGCTCGATTCCGCGTTTGCGAAAAAAGAAAAAAAGAAAGAAAGAAAAAAAAAAAGACCACCACATAGTTACTCCGTACTTCTGCCTAAATCACAGCTTGGTGGGTATTCTCACAGACCACATGTCCTACGCCCAATCAGTCAATAGCATCTGCTGTAAGACAAAAGGGCCGTGCAGGGACGGCTCGCTTATCATGTCATCCAGGGTCCGCGCCACCATGTCTAGGGTATGTCGCATTTCAAGGCTGAAAATGTTGAACCCGACGTCATGTGTATACATGGCCAGGTAAAACTCATTTATTAAATTCGAGATGCTGCCACCATTTCACTCTGAAAGGTTCAGGAACTTTTGCTTGGCAGAACCAGCAACGTTGAGTTTTAACTACCAAAGATGCCAATGTCAAAGCTATTTTTACTCTAGCTACTGGCCATCTTTTGCCTTCTGCGCTCCGCCATGACTTGGCTTGTTCGATTTTCGGCGTTGCGAGATAGTTAACCGATCTTTGGTGGCCTCAACTTTAATTCAGCCAATCGAAGCGCGCTAATAAGCTGGCATATAACTAGTCAGACGAGTAGTTACTCGCTGCTTACTCTTTCATGGTCTGTGCACGCTCACCATATTTGCTTAGCTCATTCGGCCGAAGCATGTCCCCAATAAAGCACCTACAGCGTCAACTGGGACGCGCCGTGAATGATCAATTGTGGACACTCGTCAAATGGATGATTATAGCGCTGTGTGATGTGCTCATGGACCCTAGAGCAGACGCTGCAAAATGTCTGCTTGGAAGCTGTGAAGGGGATACTGTACACTTCTCCTGGTTGAATAGCTCGTTCCTCAATTAGCCCAATAGACTTCCCTGGCCATTAGAAAAACCAATTTCGAGACGAGTGCGTGCTCGGTCAGGGAAGTAGACATGATGCAATCCTCGGATCAGATCCAGCGCTATGCGCAAAGTATTCGTGGCATGATTGGTACTGGCTTTCCTCAATGGATAGGAAACCGAATTGTGTCGTACCCATCCTTTGGGCTCTACACGGTCCTCGGAGTATTATTCTTGTCCATAAATTTGAAAATGATGCCGTTTGCATGGCATGTAAGTATGAACAAGAAATTAATTGCTCGCGTCCTGTCTCTTTTTGCTCCTGTCCACTAACGATTTTGCAGCTTCGAGTCATCAAAAGAACTTGGTCGCCAGCCACGGGACACTTCGGTACCGAGCCCGGCTCCGTCTTCAAGCAAGTGGTTACCCGCTCCAGGGTTTCGTTGCTGGAGACGGATTATAATATGCACAAGTCCAATAGCACCTTCTTCTCGGATCTTGATGTCGCCCGGACGGAGCTATTGGCTGTTTTACGGGCCGAGGCGAACCGTGGAGGCATCCTAAAAGAGTACAAGAAAGGAGTTGCAGTCATCCTCGCAGAAGCGTCCTGTTCGTTCAAGAAAGAAATGAAACCGGGAGCCGCCTTTGACATGCACAGCCGCGTTTTGACCTGGGACAAGAAGTGGCTATACGTGGTGACTTATTTCGTCCAAAAGGATCGAAAGGCTCGAAACTACACATTCCAGCCGTGGAAGGCGTCGGAAAATAACGAAGATGGCTCGAAACGCCCAATAGTGTATGCGACGGCGATATCCAAGTGCGTCGTCAAATGTGGACGAGTAACAGTGCCCCCTGAGAAATTCATGAGGGCGGCAAACTTGTTGGCACCTGAGGCGGAAGGGCAGCTGGAACCAGCGGCGGAAGAAGACGAAGCTAAAGACGGTGCGGTTCCTGGGCCAGGGTTGTGGAATGAAACATCGTCTTGGAGCTGGAAGAAGGTGGAGGAGGAGAGGCTGCGAGCACTGGAATGGGCGGAAGGTCTATCTGCGGGGCTTGACATGGCTCATAGCGAGTTTGGAGGGTTGGTTTGACTCCTGCCGTGCCACCGGTAGCTATAATATAGGCACTAGGCTATGTCGTTCTTGAAATAAGCCCTACTACTATCTATTTTATCACACTGACCATCAGCGGGTGGTGAAGCAGAGAGCGAGTTCTTTCTTTGCCCCAGTAATGTGATCACTCAATAAAAACTCCCCCGTTCCTCCTGGCCCATCTGCGGATGTAGGTGAACTGTATGCGCCAGGTACATGGGAAAAGTCGAACCTTTGGATAACGTGCGCTAGAGTTAGAGTCATTTCGTGATAGGCAAAACCTTTTCCCACGCAACTTCTAGGGCCCATAGAGAAGGGTGCGAAGGCGCTCCGGGATCTTTCAACCGACTCCTTGGTGGAGCCCGCCTCCCCTACGATCCATCTCTCTGGAATGAACTTCATGGGCTCATTGTGGTACTCTGAATTGTGGTGAATGCTGTATAATCCTGTTCCCACGTCCACACCGGCGGGCAAATGTATCGAGTCGATAACCATGCCGCCTGGCAAAACCTCTCTCCACAAAGCCCCACCAACTGGGGGAGACATTCGAAGGGCTTCGTCGATGCAAGCCCGGAGATAGGTACAGGAATTAAGCTGGGGCCCGAATGAAATCTCGTCTTGGCTCTGGAATTTGCCTCGCACCTCTTCGCATACGCGCTTGCACGCTTGAGTGTTGCGACTGAGGTAGAAAAGAGTGGCCGCGAGCGTGGAGGATGAAGTGTCAGACCCAGCGACAACGAGAGTGGCGCATTCGGCTCTGATTTGAGTCTTGTCTAGCATTTTCCCGCTATCCGGATCTTTGGCAGTCTCCAAGAAGGAGAAGACATTATCCGAGCCCGAGGCTTTCGGCCTGTCGCGCAAGAGACCTGTGATGAAGCCCAAAAATCTGTTCCGCCCCTGGATGGAATGCTTAAAAAGACGCTTATCCAGCCTCCCAAGTATCAAGATGGGGGCCTGAACCAGAGCGCTGACTCGAACATTGGACTCTTCCAATGCCTGCGCGACGTAGCGGTAAGTCGATTCTTTTAGGGCGTTGTACTTGACGCCGAAGATGGCCTCAGACATGATGTCGAAGGTGAAATAATCGCCTGTGCACAACGGGTTATTATACTGGTCTCATTGTGACCATGTTGAGGCCTTACTTTGACGGGACATGTCCAGTCCCTTTCTGGTACCCGCGGCCTCATTTGCCTTGGCGTTTTCTTCAATGTTGTCACACAAATCCATGATGTGTCTCTTGACGATGCTTTCATATGAGAGCATTTTGGAATCCGACAGCGCTAAGCTGAGAATTTTCCTTCTCCAAGAATGCTCCTCCTTGCGGCGGATTGTGAGTGTGTTTGGTGCTCCATGCACCATGACCTGATAAACTGCAGACTTCAAGTTATTTGCGCTATGCGAATGAATTTCTAGCATATGCACTTTGTTAGCATTACGTGGGATTGCACAGAAACTTCAGGGGAAACCAACGATTCATGGCGCTATTGGTATTGATGAGAAGTCGAGATGGACCGTATCGAACGACTGGCCCTATTCCATTGTGAGCTAAAATTGCGCATTTTCCGACCATACAAGCGGGCTACCATATTTCTGGTGGCACCTATACATGTCGGTGTGCAAGGTTCCTTTCCATGCATGGTATGCAGCATAGAGACTTGTACAGCGACCAAGAAAGGGTCCAGGATATTTTGCTAACGGATGCAAAATAAAGTGTTTGATGTAGATTCCAATAACCTAAAAGGATTTTTAGTCTACCGAGATTCGTATTTCTGAATATGGGATGCTACCTACTGCAAATGAGATGATGCCTATAACGAGGAATGTGGGATCTATCCCATCAAGGAGGAGTTGGATGTACATTGTGAGCCAATCTTGTCGCTATATCTTATTGAATCTGCATCGGGAAATCCAACAACGGAAAAGTCCCAAGATGCGCATGCAAGATATAAACCACCAGAGTTACATGTAGCTATTTCTACTTTTCTCACACCATTTTACCGTTGCGCGGAACTGCTGCAAGAATATTCTGCCGCCAGCGGCGATTTTGTGAATGTGGAACATCATGTGAGATTGGCTAATGATGGACATCGGACCAATGTTGACCAATCGCAAAGACTTTTGAACAACGTAAGCCATAGCAAAATGCTCAAAGGGCTCCAACAATGATTTTCAATATTTCTCATTGTATTGGAAGTCACATCCCCCTAATATGACGGGCTGAATGTCAGCCACGCCCAAGCGAGTGCGCATTTCAATTTTCCAAAGCGGACAAAATATTGGTCCAAAAATCAAGGTTCATATTTTCCCTTTGCTTCAAAGCTGTCAAGCCTCGCTCAAGATTATTTTCATCTTCTTGGTTCCATTTTGATTGCCTATTTCTTTTTATGGGTATATAACCTGGACGTCCGTGTTTGAATGTCTGGGTTCTCACTCAGTGGAATACGAGATAGATTGAACGGCCATTGGAAAAAGTGCTACTTTTGCAAGCAGCCATGAACTTGAATGCGATTCGACCGAATCTCGGTCTCCTGGTTGAGGGCGTATTTCTTGTTAATATTACTGCTGTGGTACGTCAATACCTACGAGTGAATCCTGACCCTTGATCGTATTTTTGGCTGCTAAACTGATGCCTAAGCTTGGAATTTGTATATACCGCCTATATTTCCATCCTTATGCCAAGTATCCGGGGCCGCTTTTGGCGAAGTTGACCAGTTGGTATTCCGTGTACCACACTTACATTGGTGACCTTCACTCGGATATTTGGAGATGCCATGAAGAATATGGTACTGTATTCGGCTCATGCCTTGGGAACAGTTGCTGATTGACGAACAGGAGAGTTGGTGAGATATGCGCCCAACAGGCTCTTGGTTAATACAGAGGAAGGTCTCAAAGGTATGGGTGTGCCAATTGCTGGAATATCCTTTTTTATATCATCTTCGCATGAAAAAGCTAACAGAATATAGGTATTTATGGCCATGGAAAGAATGTGCAAAAGTCCAAGTCATACCTCAGAATCTCTCTCGTCCCCGGGGTACATCCTACCTTGGGCACGATTGACAACAAAGAGCATGGGAAGCTCCGACGAATTCTCAATCAAGGGCTGTCTGACTCTCACATTCGGACCATGGATTCTGAGCTCAAGTCATTGGCCATATTATTCGCGGAATGCTTGGGCGAGGCTCGGGACAGATTCCAACCAGGCGGTGCCGTGAAAGGCGATGGGTGGAGCACACCTAAGAATATGGCGGAGTGGTGTAAGTCCCACTAAGGCGAAGAAGATGGCGAAAGATGAATCGAAATGCTAACAAAAGTACAAACAGGCGACTTCTTCACGTTTGATGTCATGTCACAACTTGTATTTGGTACCTCCTACCATCTGCTCACCAACGCCGACAACCACTGGATTATTGATGGCGTTTTGGGTCAAATGCGACGCATCAGTTTCTTGACCCAGCTTCCAGAGCTGGAACAATTGCGACTTCATAAGCTTCTGTTCCCACAAGCGCGACAAAAGGCACTCAGATTTTCCCAAAAGAGCCGACAGATTATGGAGGCGAGGCAAGAGAGACAGAAGAAGGCAGAGGAAGGAGGCGATGCCAGTTTGGAGAAGACGGATATATTCTCTAGACTGTTGTCGGCCAAGGATCCCGAGACGGGAGAAGGGCTTTCGCAGAAACAGCTCTGGGCCGAGAGCAATTTGTTGATCATTGCAGGTATGTTATTTCCAGGTTTTCCGACCACCTATGGACATCGGAACACATGGCTCCCTGCACGCGAAAAGTCCACAACTAATTAATCGATGGATTGAATAGGATCTGACACGTCATCGACTGGAATGGCAGCAACCTTCTTCTATCTGTCCCAAAATCCCCAAGCGTATGCTAGGGTCACTGAAGAGGTTAGAAATGTGTTCTCTTCACCTGACGGGGTATCACAGGGACCTAAGCTCTTGTCATGCACATATTTGCGTGCCTGTATCCAGGAAGCCTTACGACTGGCTCCCGCAGCCAGCGGCGCCATGTGGCGCGAGGCCCTTCCCGGAGGTCTCCGGATTGGCGGAACCGACATTCACGTCCCCGAGGGACTCGAAGTGGCAACTGGTATCTGGTCTCTGAACCATTCTGCAAAATACTTCCCACAGCCCTTTGCCTACCACCCTGAGCGTTGGCTGCCGGGGGAGTCACAAGAGGCTGATGTTGCAGCGGCAAAAGCTGCCTTTGCCACCTTTTCGTTTGGACCAAGGAACTGCGTCGGAAAGGGCTTGGCAATGATTGAAATGTCGCTTGCGATGGCTGTAGTGATTAGCGGATATGATTTCCGTCGGGCCAAAGCTGAGCTAGGCCGCCGCGTTGGCGAAGGCAAAGGCGATTTGAGAGGGCAGTACAACACATTTTGGGCCTTTACCAGTATGAAGGAAGGACCTCAGATCGAGTTTAAGGCTTTGAATACTTGAGTGCGACATTGCTTAGTTTACGTGGTATTTGGTAGGTGACCCAGGAATCTTTCAGGAGGATTAACGAAATTGACGGATTTCTTGAGAAATGGGAAATATATACTACAAACACAAGACTTTATTATAATATTTGATGCTGCGCGACTCGGTGCGAAAAGAAGACGTGGTTTTGAAGTTGACTCGATAGAATCGATATCGCCTTCTTCGAGCTTCCTTCAAGAAGACGAAAATATTACACAGTAGCAAATCATGGCTTCATATAATCCATCCTTTTGGAAATTGTCTAATTCCAGGCTCAAAACAGGTCGCTAATTCATGGTTGAAATTGAGAAACAAGCAACAAGGATGTGGCACACCCACTGGTGGGAGCATGAAGTCATATGCCAGTGGAGAGAAGACATGGTAACCAGCGGTGGAAATGGGAGCTAAAGCAAACACTAGATTGCAACTGATATCATTAGTATATGTACGAGGAACACCCCCGGAGAGTCTTTGCAGCCAGCGTGAGCGATGAAATGCCGAATTGGCGGATGAGGCAAATGCGGGTTCCGCCCACGGCTTCCTAACGTTGCTGGAGGCGTACACCGGAAAACGCAAGTGAACCAAACTCAGCAGACACAAAGAAACTGGCCTTTGAGCGGCTGCTGGTACAAGAAAAAACTAACTTGGGCGAGGAGGATTGGTGTGGTAAGCGCTTTGGAGCCGATTACGTCACAGAGCAAAGCTGAAGTGACAGCATGCATGAATGGTCATCTTACGCCGAGGAGTGATGCGACGAGGACCAAAACATCCTCTTCACGGGTGCTTAGCGAGATTTCAGGAACAGCAAAGCTACTCAGCATGCAAAAACAGAACCTGATAGAGGAGATAGGCACCTAGAGCGACTTCAGGTACAGGTTGGACTCAATAAAAAGAACAGCTGGCCTTGTTCACCTACATTGCCCGTCCATTCCATCTTGTGCTAGATTCCTTAGTTCATTTCAATTGAAACTTAACTGAAAAATGTATACCGATAGAGAAAAAGACCTGGCGTATACGCTATTGATAGAGTTGCTCTCGTGAGTACCTCCGCTACATCTATACAGCTCCTTGCTGCCGAAATGCAATTTGAAGTTAACGTAGGGATAGCCACCAATTTGCATATCCGGTACGATGGTGAGTACCAAGGTTCCTTGCGCCTCTGGAGCTTTTTGCAGGCTATTTGATTGTGTTTGATAGCCATTTTAGATTATGCTAACGTACAATGCTTTATGTGCAGGATCGAGACGCAAGACCTCATACTCGAAGAGGATGGAGGCGCCAAGAGAGTCGTCGAGATCGGCCCGTCGAACACCTTGACGAATATGATTCGAAGAACTTGGGAAAAGAAGTACGAAGTCAGAGACCGTTCTTTAAATGTGACACGGTCTTTTCTGGGACCTCAAGATGGTCTGGCGGAATTGTATTACGAAACCACACTACCAGCCGAGGAGGATGAAGAAGTTGTGGCGAACGTGGCGCTCCCTGAAAAGTCTGATCAAGGACTTCAAATGAAACCTCCCGCGCAAAGAAAGGATAGTGCTACCTCAAAAACAATAGAGGAACCTGTACCAAGCGCTCCAGTTGCGGTACTTGCCGACGCACCTGTCTCTACGTCAGCTATTGTGCAAGCTCTGATAGCAACGAAGCTACAAACGGGGTCCAAGAATATTGCAACAGATAAAAATATCAGCAGCTTGGTCGGGGGCAGGTCAACCTTGTCAAACGAGATTGTAGGAGACCTCCTTGCTGAGTTTCCTGGCCGAGTACCTGAACGTTCAGAGGATGTGCCGCTCTCTGAGCTTGCGCAAACGTTGAGCGCGAACCATGAAGGACGACTCGGCAAGTCAACAACCTCATTGGTAGCCAAGATGGTGTCGTCCAAGATGTCAGGGGACTATGGAATGTCTAGAATACGCCAGGATCTGAACGATAGATGGGGACTAGGTCCTATGCGGCAGGATGCTGTGCTTCTGTCTGCACTGATGGGGCAGCCAGCCTCGCGCCTGGCGGAACCTGGCGCCTCAGATGCTTTTATCAAGGAAGTTGTGACATCATACTTTCAACAAGAAGGGTTGCCTTTGGTGGAAGCGACTGGGCCAGGGAACAACGCTTCGTGTGGCGCAGCTACAGTTGTGGACGCCAAGGTCTTTGAGGCCGCCAACGCGAAGAATGTTTCTCTAATGAGAGATATTGCGGAACTGCTCAATGGCCATCTAAAAGAGCAGCTTGGTGGAGAGAACTCCGCTCTGTCCACTAGCAAAGAGGACATGGTGAAACCAACCAGGCTCCTGGATATGTGGTTGGCCGAACTTGGCGACGACTTTGTCAATGGAATTGAACCGCAGTTTGACGCAAAGAAACACAGGTGGTATGACTCTTACTGGAACTGGAATTCTGAGGATATTATGCGACTCTCAGATCTATGCCAGACCCTCAACACGGAAATCGCTTACAAAATTGATGATTTGTCGCTCAACATCATGAACCGAGCTGACGACCGTTCGATTGCGCAACTGAAACACCTCGTATCGCAAGCAGAAGCACTCGTCCCAGAAAACAAATTCCGGGTCAAAACATTGCGCTTGGTCTATGAGAGGTGTCTTGAGCTCAAAGACAAGGAGCCGGTATTCATTGACCAGAGTCCCGAGATGGCGCCTTTGACGTCTATTGATGCCGACGGGAAACTAGTAACATCCGAAGTGCTTCGAAGCGCGTACAACGCGGGAGAGACCAAATTGGACACGCTGAACGGGCCTCAAAATACAGAGCCAAGCTTCCCAGTGGGCAAGTTCCGCGATGGGTCGCACGTATTCTCGCCTTACCTCAGCAACCTGTATGCCGAGGATCTCAAGACTGCCAAGAATTCTGGCTTCACGTTTGCCGGTAGGAATGTCCTTGTGACGGGTGCCGGAAAGAATTCCATCGGCTTTCAGATGATACGGCACCTCCTATCCGGCGGAGCAAGGGTCATCGTCACAACGAGCAGCTACTCTACGAAGACGGCACAGATGTACCAGAGTCTGTACGCCAAACACGGTTCCAAGGGATCTCTACTCCATGTGGTCCCATTCAACCAGGGAAGTCACCAGGACGTCAAGAACCTCGTGGAGTGGATTGGCGATAATGAATCCTGGGACCTGGATTTTATTGTTCCCTTCGCAGCGCTCTCAGAAAATGGGAGAGACCTCGAGAGCCTGGACGCCAAGTCAGAAATCGCTCATCGCATCATGCTAATTAATCTCCTCCGTATGCTCGGCGCAGTTGCCCAGAGCAAGCGGTCCAGAGGAATCGTCACCAGGCCGGCGACGGTCATTCTCCCACTTTCTCCAAACCACGGGTTGATGGGAAATGACGGGCTCTACGCCGAGAGCAAGAGATCGCTGGAAGCTTTGCTTGCCAAATGGGCATCAGAGTCGTGGGCCGACTACCTTTCTCTTGTTGGCGTCATTATCGGGTGGACACGCGGCACGTACTTGATGGAAGATAACGATGCCGTGGCCCAAGCGGTGGAGACAATGGGCGTGAGAACCTTCAGCACGGTCGAGATGGCTGCAAATATCGTTACTCTGATGGGCGGAGGCATCAACGTCCAAAGCCAAATGGGGCCACTCATGGTGGATCTTGGTGGAGGCATGGGATCGGTGCGAGAGTTTAAACAAAACCTCAGCAAGGTCCGACAAGCACTGCGAGAGTATGCAGATACACAGAGAGCCATTGCCCAGGAAAGGGCACGAGAAGCTGCATTCACTGGCGGCCACGACGGCAAATTTTCCCAGGCCACATTGCAGGACCCAAAACCTCTTGCAAGAGCCAATATTGAGCTCCAACTACCCACTCTACCAGACTACGATAGAGACATCTCGCCGCTGGCTTCCTCTCTGGAAGGCATGGTGGACCTCAGCCGAGTCATTGTAATCACAGGCTTTGCGGAGATCGGGCCCCATGGGAACAGCCGCACGCGCTGGGAGATGGAGAAGGAGGGGAGACTGTCCCTCGAAGGCAGTGTTGAAATGGCCTGGATGATGGGACTCATCAAGCATCACTCAGGCACAGCCAAGGACGGCTCTCAGATGTCGGGCTGGGTTGATTCCAAGACTAAAGCGCCCGTTGACGATGCTGGTATTACAGCTCGTTACATGGCGACAATTCTCGAGCATTCCGGCATTCGCAAGATTGACCCCGAGATATGTGATAACGGCTATGACCCCGAGCGGAAGGAGGTGCTGCAAGAAATCGAGCTCCAGAGAAACCTACCCCCGTTTGAGACGACAATTGATGTGGCGGAAAACATGAAGCGCAGGCATGACGACAAGGCACTGGTGACATTCCACCCTTCTGGTGACGGGTGCCATGTCCAATTGATGGCCGGAGCTACCATCATGGTTCCTCGTGCGACTCACTTCAATCGCACAGTAGCGGGGCAAATTCCCGCAGGATGGTCAGCAAAGCGATACGGCATCACTGATGATATCATTGACCAAGTCGATCCTGTGACACTGTTCTCGCTCGTCTGTGTCGTTGAAGCGCTCCTGTGCTCGGGGGTTACAGATCCGTACGAGTTCTACGAACACATCCATGTGTCAGAGCTGGGCAACTGCTTAGGCTCCAGCATGGGTGGCTTGTCGTCTCTGAGGCAGATGCACCGCGACAGATTCGTCGACAAGACTGTCAAGGGTGACGTGTTGCAAGAGACGTTTGTGAATACGACGGGGGCGTGGATCAACATGCTGCTCACCTCCTCAGCTGGCCCCATCAGGACCCCGGTGGGGGCATGTGCGACATCCCTCGAGTCACTTGATACCGGATGCGACCTTATTCTAGCCAAGAAGGCAAAAGTCGTCCTTGTCGGCGGCGTGGAAGATTTTGCCGAGGACGTGTCGTACGAATTTGGCAGCATGAAGGCCACCTGTAACACTGATGCCGAATTTGCGCGCGGAAGAAGCCCACAGGAGATGTCGCGCCCAACAGCGTCTTCCAGGAGTGGGTTTGTCGAAGCACAGGGCTGTGGAGTTCAGGTGCTGACGACGGCCGAGCTGGCCCTAAAAATGGGCTTACCCATCTACGGCATTGTGGCATATACGAACATGTCTGCGGACAAGGCCGGCCGCTCGGTTCCTGCTCCTGGTAAAGGTGTCTTAGTCAATGCACGAGAATCGCCAGCTACATTGCCCTTGTCAACCACGGGAGCCATGGCCTGGCCGCTTTTGGATTTGAAACACCGCCGAAGGATGCTCAACCGGCGGCGTCAACAAATAAGAGACTACGTTCAAGATAGCCTTGATCAACTCCAAGAAGAAATCACGTCTTTGAGACGAGACCAGAGTGTGGTTGTCACCAAAGAGGAGTCGGAGCGGTATCGCCAGCAACATGTCGATGCCATCCATGAGCAGGCGAGAGCGCAGGAGGCAGATGCCGCCTTTCACCTGGGCAATGCATTTTGGCAGGGCGATGAGAGACAACGAACATCTCCAATTCGAGGCTCCTTGGCGACGTGGGGCCTGGGCATTGATGACATCTCGGTTGCCTCCCTGCACGGCACCTCGACAGTCAAAAATGACCTGAATGAGCCCATGGTAATTCAAGAACAGATGAAACATTTGGGTCGCCGGGAGGGGAACGTTTTGCCGTGCGTTTGCCAAAAATGGCTCACTGGACATTCCAAGGGAGCTGCAGGGGCTTGGATGATTAACGGATGCCTACAATTGATGGACGAAGGCGTCGTGCCTGGCAATAGGAACGCCGACAACGTGGATGAAAAGTTGAGAGAGCACCAGCAACTTCTGTTCCCTGGAAATACAGTCAACATGCAAGACGGAAATACCGGGATTAAAGCCTGCTCCGTCACGTCCTTTGGGTTTGGGCAGAAAGGCTCCCAAGCTATTCTTGTTCACCCACGCTACTTGTTCTCCACCATCACCAAGGACAGATTTCAGCAGTATACGTCTGCTCGGGCTACAAGGTGGAATCACGCTAACCGCAATTACTCGGCAGCCATGGTACATGAAAACATGGTTTCGGCGTGTATTAAAGCGCAACCTCCTTATGCTCTTATTGATGAGATATCAGTGCTACTGGATGCATCTGCACGAACGGACAGAATTGAGTAATATATGAGAGTGTACGATTTTGATGAAAGTAAAAGTCTCTTTTGATATGACCTGTTTATAAAGGTATTAAGATGAAAGGTTCATCTTGCAAACACGTCGCACAGCCGCCCTTTTCAGTCTTTATTGCTTTTTAGCTATGGGCTACTACATAACGGCCACCTTTATTGACAAGAAATATAAATTTCAATTTCCGTGTGAATATCGACTCATTTCTCATCTATGTCGGATCAAATGACTTTTAATCATTCGCTTCGACAGTTTTATTGTACACTGGCCGGTGCCAACGTTGCTGTAACCCGAAAATGACAGACCCACACTTGTATTGGAAGGTCTCCCAGTCACAGGATGGAAGCAGTAGAAACAATTCTTCAACTCGTCCCAGAAGGGACAGTCGGTCTCTTGGAGTTGACAGATAGAAGTGGAAAGACACCGAAGGAGTTGTCAGAGGCTATTAGTGTCGACAAAGGAGAAGACCTGCAAGGAATCATTCAACTCTTTGACCGGTTTCGATCCACTCAACATCGAATAAAAGATGAAGGGCTCATCTGACTGTGTTTGTGATACATTCGATAGGGACGATTGGCTTTGGACCTATGGGTGAAGAGCGGCAGCGGACCGCGTCAAGTGTTGTGCGCACAAAGTTTATAAATATATACAAAAGTCACTCTATTTGGGAACAAGGCCAATATGCACGGATATGAAGTGCAACTAGTGCTATGTGATCGAAACTGTTATTGATTATGTACCATAGACGGAAAAAAAATACTATTCATGGAATGGAAAAGGTAGTCGCCTTCTTGGAAGCCCTACCACCGAACCCCCAGCCAATCTGTTTAGCTACGTTAATTGATACATGGAGCTGGTCGGCCCAAGCCCAAACCAATCCGGGGTTTTTCTGGAATGAGCGCCCGGCCGCTATCAGATCCAAAGGCGCGTCGTCGTCATTGTTACCACCGCGAATCAATTCCTCGGCCAACGTCCCGGTTTGGATACTGCCCACGCTGCTAACCAACAACCTTTCGCCCACAGATTTCTTGATTTTCTTGGCAAATGCAGCTTGGTATCCTGGTCCCCCAACGATGTTTTGCTGCTTGTGGTTGCCTCCGCTCGAGACGTCCAGGACATCAACACCGTTCTCTGCCAGAAGTGAAGCAAACTTGGCGCTGTCGTCCACTGTCCAACTCTCACCAGCCCATTCTGGATTGTTATCAAGCCAATCCGTGCAGCTGATGCGACAAAACAGCGGCATAGTCTGCGGCATAACATGTCTTACCGCAGCGACTATTTCCAGCGCTAAGCGGGTGCGGTTTTCAAAGCTGCCGCCATACTTGTCCGTCCGCTGATTGACAGCGGGTGTCAAAAAGCTTGAGATGAGATATCCGTGCGCAAAATGAAGCTCAATCACATCAAAGCCTGCTTTGACGGCACGCTGCGCTCCTTTTACAAAGTCATCCGTGACCTGATCGATCTCGGCCAACGCCATCATTCTCGGGGTAGGAAAGCCATCGCAATATTGTTCAGTGGTAGGGCCCATCACATCGTCCAACCATCCGCCCACCTCCTTCGTCGCCACTTCTCCACCACTTACCCAAGGAGCAACCGTGGAGGCTTTGCGACCGGCATGTCCCAGCTGAATACCAATGAGGCACTTTTGACTGTGGGCAAACTCGACATGCTTCTTGAGAGTTTCCACGTGTGCATCTAGCCATATTCCAGAATCCTCTGGGGTGATGCGTCCGGTGGCCTGAATGGCGGTGGCCTCGACCATGATGAGCCCGGGCTATACGTAATCGTCAGCCACCAACCAGTACAGGTGTTTTTGTTTATGTAGCTCAAACCTACACCACGCTGCGCCATTCCACCATAGTGGGCAATATGCCAAGGGGTGTGAAAACCCTCGTGTGCGCTGTACTGGCACATGGGGCTTACCCAGATGCGATTCGGCATGGTTATGCCCCGTATTTTCAAGGGCGTGAAGAGCTTTGCCACTGGCTTTCCGGAGGGCTGAGGATCACAAGCAATGCCGGGAGTAATGATCTGATCAGGAGTGAAGTAAGGGGCATCCTTGGCACCCATGTTGACATTGGTGGCCAATGCCGGGGCGTTGCCTTGTGTGAGGGTGGCGTTTGAACAGTCGCCGTCGCCATACTCTGCGTATCTCTGGGTTGAATAGGCACACATGATGAAATTGGATTAAAAATAAAAAAGGACACAGCAATTTACTTTGAAAATGGGGAGGAATGATTCATTCACTTGGATTTTATAATGTTCTTGGTCTAGGAATGGGAGGGCATGTTAACTAGGGGGCCCAGGCTCTCTCGTAATAGCTAAGGAGGCATGGGCGCGAGATCCGATCCCAACCCCATCGATGCACTAATTAATAATAGCCAACAAAAGTTGGGTTTTGGCATGTAAATTGGTTATATCTAACAGGCTTCATAACAATATGATAACTGGTAAAACAGGGGCACACAAATCAATCTTTCTTGTCATTGTTCATTATTGGGGGTTAGGGTTAGGGTTATCAGAACCTTTACCAATGTCCCCAATTACCCTAAACCTAACAAGTCACCCTTTGATAGTCACATTTCGCCTCTGACATTATTTATCTCCATGACTGCTTGAACTAGCGATCGCAGAGCATTTCTACTCCGGGCTAGTAGCTCACAGGTGAGATTATGCTTGCTTACATCACCATGAGCTGCTTTTCCGTTTTTGGCTTAACCCATAATGCTCAGCAGAGTCAAATTACGCGAAAGTGTTCCTCTGTATATACCACGACATGTTGTTCGTCAAAGGTGAAATATTCTGGGATGGCTTCTTATTGCTTTTGGGTTGAATTCAAGTATTCTAAGTCTGTCCAGTTTCTATCCTGAAGATAATCGAAGGATACGAAAGATCAAATCAATTGCAAGTGACAATGGATATTCCAGCGCCAAACAAGGATTACAGTACGTTATTTAAATTTCTTACCCAAATGATGATTCTCGTCATTCATCCATTCACCTCCATTTCGCGAATCACAATTCATTGGAAAGAGCAATTTTGTTAACATTATCCTCACTCAGAATGGGATGTCTACGATAGCCGAGTAAATAAGGGTGAGCTCTGCGTTGAATGATATTAACTGCTGAAGAGCTTGAGACAACGCAAGCGAATGTCAATTAATTTATTTTAGGCTGACCGAGATGTATAGTGAATGGGCACGTCGAGTGTAAATATACGATACGAGATGGCTGTTGGACACAGCCAGAATTCGTAAAGAGCCCCTTCATCAAAGTTCATGGCTTGGCACCTGGACTTCACTATGGTAAACTTTTCTAAGCCTGTGCTCTGCAACATGAAGTCTCCAACTCTAACAGTCTGTACAAAAGGTCAGCAAGTCTATGAAGGCCTGCTTGGTAAGTGAACAGTTAAGCATGCGATTAACCTTGACGAGTGATGCTGACTTGTATCAGCTCGCAGGACTTCGGCAAACGATGTTCTCATCTTCCGACCGTCCTCGAATGCTGCTCGTATGGCTCGGTCCGCAGTAGCTGTCTCGATGCCACCGGTGCCAAAGGAGGTATTCCTGAAGGCGGTACATATGGCAGTGGCCATGAACGCCGAGTACATTCCGCCGCATGACGTCCCTGGTAGTCTCTATGTGAGACCCTTTCAATTTGGCTCCAGCTGTCAAATAGGACTGGAGCCACCGGACGAGTTTACCTTTTGTGTTTTTGTACAGGCTCATATTGCATTCCATGGGCATGGAACATTGAGAGCACTCATAGCAGAGGACTTTGACCGAGCTGCGACAAGAGGAACAGGAAATGTCAAAGTTGGCGGTAACTATGCCCCTGTTATTAAATGGTCCCGAGAAGCAAAAAAGCCTGAAAATGGTGCCTGGGGCGTGCTTTTACATCTTGACAGTCAGACCCAGACCTGGCTGGATGAGTTTAGCACTTCCGGATTTGTTGGAATAATAGCGTCCGACGGGAAGGCAGGAGAAGAGAGCATCACAAAAGTGGTGATCCCAGAAAGTAAAGCAGCGATAGATAGCATTACATCCGACTCCGTAGCGGTTCTTGCAAGATCATTTGGATGGGAAGTCACAAAGAGATCGGCAAGTTACATGGTCGACCCGGACTCTCGTATGGATGCTTACAACAAAATAGGTCAACACATCCGAACTTGGCACCTTCTCTGAAGTTCTTGCCGTTGGCACCGCCGCTGGACTTGTGCCGGTCACTTGTATCCATCGCAGGTCAACAGGTGAAACATTCAATTACGCGCCTGGAGGGCCCTGTTTTAATAAGCTACGAGACACATATTTAGGTGTACAAAAAGGGGAAAATGAAGATGAATTTGGATGGTGTGAGAAGCTGAGATATGTCGAGTTCAGTGGCTGAATTAGTTCAGTTGGGATTACCTTTGAGGCAGGATGGAAGCGTATCGTACCTGAACTAATCTGACAATATCTGGAAGTGCTGAGAATTATGATGCAATGAATTCAGATCATAGGTTCAACGACTGCTCGTCGATGATGCCATACCGTTGACCTGTGTAGGGCATCTGTGACAAAGGGCACGATGTAATGATGGACACAAAAACTGCCAAATGACAAAAAACTTGTGCGCTAGACTAATTTAAATATCAATGTGTGTGGTGTAAGTATCTTAATTATTGGCTAATTGACATAAAGGCTCGAACCTTCACAGAAGTTAACATGTTGAACTCCAATTATCCGAACTATGACAGATAAGGCACGGTTATGGCACCTTACGAAGCGCTTGCTTGTGACAATTTCTCTGTTCTTAGTATATTCAGAAGAGTGAAGTTTAAACCACATAATGAATGTAAGGAACCCAATGTGAATGCCCGATATCTTTCTCGTCTCCCTGATGAGCAAAATATTATGCCCATAGTCGTCCGCCGCATCCCTATCATTATCTGGTAGTTCATGGGGTAATACAGACCAGGGAGTATATAGAAGACACATATCTAGGTATGAATTTATTAAATACTTCTTATCGGAGTAGTCTTGCTATCTGACGTTGGTTTTAAATCTGGCAGAAGTTATTTTTAAACGTAAAAGGTTGGGAGGTTCGATCAGCACAATTGACACATGCCACTACTATTACCAGAAAACCTCACATGCAACCCATTTTTGTCGCATAATCTTTTTTCATGGACCATGCCACACGATTGGTTGGCGATGATGGTCCAAGGTGGAAGTATATCCCTACATGACCCCGACCAAAATAGGGTAACGTGGAGTGATATCAATAACTTGTCGGGCTAGCCACACCCAATCTACTAGTGATGTACTATTATGTGACAATAGAGATTATCAAGAGTTATGGTATCACCATAAATTCACGCGGTTGGTCCAGGTTTCGTCGTGATTGCAGAGGTTTGATCCAGGTTGGACCGGCAATAATGCTTCCCGCACTAAAATGTTTCTATCCCAGAATCCCACTTGTCCAGCACATCCGCGATCTTTGACGATCCAGTCAGCTCGTGAACATTTTTGAAATACTCTTTGGTGAGCATGAAAGGCTTCGCAGTTACGTTCGGTATGTACTTTCCAACCAGACAAGAGGGATCAATTGCTGACTTTTCAATGTTCTTGAGCAGGAATGAGCGGAATGGCTGGATACCCGGCCTCAGGAATCTTGAGTGGAAAGGGACGTCGACGCCGCGTAGAGGAATTGTTGCTGAACCACGGTTGAGCTCCAGAGGCATCGGCTTCTGAAGAGTAGCTTCTATGCAACGATTTATTGCATCGCCAAGAGTGCGTCTAGCTTCTTCCATGCTAGTTTGCTGTTTGATAAACTCGATGACCCCCGTTAAAGTGTGCAGTGCGCGGACATCGCCAGCAGCCACATATTGCATGTTTGCAATATTATAGTTGACGATTTCCAGAAGCCATCCACTTTCCACGGCGATGCTAGTAGCAACATGCAGTAGAATCTCTTCATTAAATTCTTTAGAGACTCTGCTGGGATTGATGACACACATCAAGTAGTTTGACCTGCCGGCAGAGTCACGATCAACAGCAACCTGCATCGTTAGACCTCTGTAGTAGACAACCGATACCAGGTTCTCAATTGGCATAATTTCAGCCAGGGCGGCAAGCGCCGCAAATTCACCTAGAGAATGACCGGCGAATTTGTACTCCTCTGGAACGAGCCCTCTCGATTTCAAATCTTCGATTCTGGCTTTTTCCATCAGAGTCAACGCAGGTTGAGTAAACTGCGTTGCAAAAAGCAATCCATTGGGAGATCGGAAGGTATAAGACAGAGTTGCCTCGTTGATATCTTTGAAGAGGCGCTCTGACTTCATAGTGCCGTCGGGGCCTGGACTCTCTGATGACATCTTCAAGTAGTTGTCACGAATAGCCTTACCTTTCAAACCGCCAAAGTGAATGCAAAGTTCTTTAGGGTTGGTCTTGACAATGCTGATGATGGAAAAACCTGTATGATATTAGTGCTTCTCCTCTTTGAGTGTGACTATGATGTGCATACCGTAATTGGTAAGGAAATAGTTGTCAGCCCTATCCCAAACCTTCTTTGCGGCAGGGCTGGAAGCATAAAGGTCCATGCCCATTCCCTGAGCCTGAGAACCCTGCCCAGTAAATACAAAGGCTGTTGGTAGCTGTTCTACCTCTGCTTCTCCTATCAGAACCTTTTGTTTCGTATTAGAATTGCTGGCTTCGATCTTGATTATCTTGCGTCCGGAAATCATGCCGACGTGCTGAAACTTAACATCAATGACATCTTTGGGCAAAACCATTCCGACAAAGGAGGCCTGGAATCTACGGATAGCCTTCATGTTATTTTCAGCAGCCCATGCCTCTAAGAGGTTACGGACGGCAGCATTCGAATACATTCCGTGAGTGATTGTTCCAGGCAGTCCGGCATAACTAGCAAAATGACGACAAGTGTGAATTGGATTCCAGTCTCCGGATACACGGGAGTACTTGTAATTGCTGGCTGGAGCATGAATTTGTACCGATCTTGACCGGCTCGTCAAGGGAACGAGGCTCTCAAATGGAACAGCTTCGTCGAGGGGCGATCCCAGTCTATCAAGGTAGTCAACGACAGGGTTGCCACTAGACCTGCCAGATTCGTATCTAATACTAGCAATCTGAACCGCGGCCTTGTTTGGAAGCCTCAAAAATACCCGACCCTGTGTGTTGATGTTGCTGAAGACTGTCTCGTTCTTGAAACGCAACAGCGTATCAAGATGGAAATCCAGAACTTGGTTGGTCAGGTCAAAGTTCTTGTAATCTTCCTCAATTTGGAACCAGCTTTTTGACTTGAGAACTGCAACATCCGTATTGCTGGTGAGGTGTAGCTGTCGCGGTGTTTCCTTTTTGCTTTCGAAGCAATTTTGGAAATCAGTGTAAATACCACGATACAGAAATTTGGAGATGACATCTATAATTGGCTCTCCATTTCTGTGAATGGTACCAGAGACTTCAATCATCTTACCAGAGCTCTGGTTGATGATCGCGGTGATCTGAGACGTGGTATGAACTGTGTCTCCATTCTTTAAGGGATCACAACCTGGCCTCATTCGGTATTCATTGGATAGGTGGACAAGCTTCAACAAGTCTGCGTTAATGGCCGACACAAATAATGGCTTAGTAATAGCTTTCCATGCAACTACAATTGCAAAGTCCATTGGTGCATAGATGGCCCTTCCAGACCCACCAAGGTATGCGTCGCTGGTGTTTCCGACAGAGCGAATAAACTCAGTGATATCCGAGTCTGACACATTGACCTCACCACCATCAAAGGTACTGCCGATATCGGCATCTCGATTGAGCATCTCCTCGCCGAACCAAGTACGCCAATAGAATTCTTTGATACGGTCATTGCGGTCTTCCATTATTTCGTAAATTGGAATACGCCCAGGCTCAGGATGATAAACGAATTTAAGGGGAAGGCTCAGGGGCTTGCCAAGGGCGGCAGAGTGAGCCATCATATTTAGGATGATGTTCTCCCCCTCGATATTGATCTCAATATTTGCCACATATTGATTGTTTTCGGTTGGTTGTTTGACAACGATTTTGGTTTTACAAGGCTCCGTTGGTGAATGTACTTCCACCAATTGACCATGCGTGGGAACAAGGAGGCGCTTGATTGGGTTGGGGCAGAATTTGTGCTGCTGAACTATGACCTTTGATGTCAAAAGAGCATGTCGCCACCCTCCAGGCGGGCCAGCGAGAATAGAGAGCCAAGACTCCACCGAAGGCATGATTGATGATGGCAAAGTTGACAGGGAGTAGGTGACGATGCCAGACTGATCATGAGATACAGTAATGCTATCGAGATGTTCCAGAATGGTCACATCCTCCATTGCCTTGCCACCAAAGGTTTCAACTATTGGGATTGCTTGCCTGTCTCCATGATGCAATTCGTCTGCGAGAGAGTCAATGTGGCCTTTGTTGATGTTGTCAAGTATAGACTTGATGGGCTCATTTACAACCTTTGAGTATTTTACAGCCACGGGACCCTGCAGTACACAGGTGCGCCCAACATCTTGACCATACACAGCACCGATATCTTCAGACTGCCAGAGAGAGTCCTTCTTGAAGTAATATTCAAAATTTTCATCAAGTGTTGGAATAAAGTTGACGGGCTTCATACCACGACGAAGGCACAGCTCTAGGAAGAATTGCACATCCTGAGCATTCATAAGTTGAGAATCAGCTTTGGGATAATGTTGTAAAATCTTTCCAACAGCTTCATCAGGCTGACTTGGGTCAAGATGATTTCCTAGAAAGGCTTGGCGAGAGCCATTGAACCGTTCCTCAATGCGTTGGAGGAAGTCCTTTGTCAGTCTTATGTAGCTACGGTCGATCCAACGCGATTCGTGCCTGACATATAGAAGTTCGACAATACGACGAGCAACCTGCCCATACGTCATGTCTTTGACATCGCAGGCTCGCCCGGCCTCATTGCGACCGAACCACACTTTGTGGAAATCGTCATTGAGCTTCTTGATGATGTAATCGCGATTCATCCTCAGCTCTGACAGTCTCTTCTGTTTAGGTAGACTGAAGATTTTCTTATCCATTTCAGCCCAAAACAAAACGCCGCGGGTGGCAAGCTTGTGAATAGGCTCGCCCATTTCTGAGCGAACGCTCAACACACCACCGACTGGACCATGGTATGTTTTTTCCCACTCGGCATCCTCGACTCCCAGGGTATCAACAATGGCCTGTTTGACGGCGAGGCTGGTGTGCGCCTCCTTGGCAACCATCATGCGACTACCAAACAAGATGCCGTCGAACGGCATAACGGGATAGCCGTATTTCTTGGACCATTTTCCAGTGAGATACGGGTACGTATCTTCAGCTGCACCAAAGCCGCCACCGGCAACAAGGAACACGTTTTTCTGCCTCCTGATGTGCCCGTATGTAGTGAGGATTGGCTGATGAAAGTCCTCGTAGGAGTGATGGCCCCCGCCACGGCCGCCGGTCCACTGAAGAACGATGGGGAAATTTGGTCGGGTCGTGGCAATCCTTATGACCTCTCCTATGGCATCCACTGAGCCAGGCTTAAAACAGATGTATCTCAAACCCAGCGTGTCAATGTACTTCTGAGCCACCTCAATGGAGGGAACACCGGCACCGATGGTCAAAGCCTCTATGGGAATGCCCTCACTTCGAAGTCGTCCGATGAGAGGAATCTGCCACGACATGGCCGCAGGATTTACATAGATGAGATTGATGACGATGCCCCGACCCACTGGGATCGAGGTCTCAAGCTTGCGCAGAGCCTCAGTCATCGTCTTGGGACTCCAATAGCCACCGCCAGCCAGCTCTATTTGATATCCGGCATTCATAGTAGCGGAAACAAAGTCCCATGGAACTGTGCAAGGGGTCATACCAGCAACAATCAACGGCGGCAGACCTAGTAGGCGGCTCAGCTTTGTGTCGACGTATACCTCTCCCGTTGAGGTGGCTCTGACGAGTCGTGGACTGAACTCTTTGGCCCAGTCAATGGCATAAGTTATGCCCTTCTTCTCATCACTGCCAAATAACTCATGCTTGTAGCCAACTTCGTCGGTATTGTCGCCGATGGTTCCTGCTAAAATCGTATGCACTCCTGTGCCTTCTTTATTTCGGCTGGTGAGAACGCCTAAGCCAAGCGCGCCACCAGGGCCAAAGTCCAGAATGTGGGTTGCTTCGGGGAATACCGTCGCATCCTCCCAACGGACAGGGTCCCGAATAATGAGACGAACTAGAGCAGGAACAATGTTTCCAGTTATTTCCTGTTGAATGTTCTTGCCGGTATGGGGGTTGATCAGAGGAATACCAAGAGACTCGTTGTGGATCTCAATGTGTGTCAGGTCATTTTCGATAAGCGTCATAGCATCCAAAAGATACTGGCTGTGAAAAGGGGCTGAAATGGGCAAGAAGCGATTTACAAATCTCGGCTTCCGCTTGCCATGGGGAATTCGGTTTTGGTTTTGGTCGCTTGGCGGCTTGGCCTTGCGCAAATGGGCATTTAGTCCGCATAGTGAGGTCGGAGGCCCTGTCACGACAAAGTTTCGGGGCCCGTTGAAGAGGGATATTGCGATGTGACGATCAGCAGGGAGGTGATGATTTGTTGTATCAATATGCTTTTGAATCTGGCTTGCTGACAGTCCTCGGACACTCAACATGGGAGATGGAGTTCCATCGTCATTTTCTTCTGCAGCCTTCAACGTGCTGGGGGTCACCGAGTGATGGGAAAACATCTGCTGACTACGACAGCCGATCCAAAACAGTATAGTTAGCGCCTCAGAGGTGATTCTCTTCCAGGAATCCCAAGAATCCGCTGCGGCAACGACAGCAGCGAGGACTATTCCCTGAGAGTGGCCGGTTGTCCCGCTGATGTGCTCCCGCATCGATCCCGGGTCGAAGCCGAGGATCTTGCATGCAACTTCATAATGAGCTAACTGAATCAATCCAATCAATGGAAAACTGATGGGAGCTTTTATGAGATACTTGGCATCCGGTGTCGTCGTGACATCTTCAAGCCAGGCAAGGATATCCAGACCCTTGGGATAAAGCTCTTCTACCTCAGGGTTTCGAGAGAGGGCCTTTAGAAGCTCTGCATGCTCCACAATAAGGTTCTTGATGAAAAGTTTGTACAATCTGTAAACCTGGCGCAGCTCATCAAAGTAGTCCTCAGTGTTGCCTTGACCACCGAAAATGGTATAAATTTTGGCAGCGCCGCTATCACTAGCTCGAAAGAGGGCCGAGCTTGAGCAATGGCTTGTATGGCCAACGAGCTCTGTGGCTCTATAGTAGCTGCGAATAACGGTGGCCCTCGCGGCAACGCTGGAGATGGATGCCGCAAGAACGTGAACGTCATTATTTGCGAGAAATACTCGCTCAAATTCGCCAAGAACGGTCGCCAAAACGTTCTCAGTGGGATCATTAACATCTCTTTGAGGTCCCTTGATTTGATCTGCGATATAATCCATATATCTCGCGACAAGTTGAGGGGCTGAGTTGGGCTCATCACCAGCGAGTCCATCTGTAGGGGCTGCGAGAATGGTGATGAAGCCGCTCTTTAGCTGCTCAGCGTTGAATATTTGGGTGGCAGGAACGTTGAGGGAGGTCTCTAATGTTCCATGCCGTAAAACGAGACGGCGAGGAGACGCGTCGTTGAGCATTGATGAGACCGTCATTTCCAAAGTCGTCGAGAAATCCCCGTACTGTGACAGAATGGCGCCTTTTACTTTTGGGAATGTATCAATATTAAAAGCGAAACTTTTACAGAGCAGTTTATTTACAAAAATACAGCCCTCAATCTAGGACCATCACAGGCTTGCAGGATTAGACGCAGTCTAGAATTGAGCGTCTGGCCCACTCGCTTATCAATGATGTTCCCATACCTAAGCCGTCAGCTGCATTTCTTTATCAGAGAAACGCCTGATCTTGATCGAGTCTCCAGAAATCAAAATTATAAAATCTATTACTGTCGATCAATATGTTTTCCCCGATTGATTTCAGCTCTTCAGACGCATGTGACTTTGGTAAAATGATAGTCTCACCCTACAGCCCACATCGGCGGCAGATGATTACGATGATATACACATTGGACCCACAAATGGCGCGTGAGATGACAAATATTATCACATCGCACATTAGTTATGGGCTTATGCAGAAACGCCAAGTGGAAAATGCTTGTGGTGCTGGTTGGCTAGTCTCCTTTTGATGGCATGAACTAAGACAAGGGGAATTGAGGAACGTGTAATGTGGAATGTGCCACGGATGTAGGATCAGAAGAAGGAGACAAGTTCATATGAAATAATTGAAATCAAGAATAGTGAATCAATCACTGACTTGGTTAATTAAATCACAACCCGAGACCTCCTTTTCGTACTTGTGCGTAGTTAGCCCGGTATGACGGGGAGAAGAGTTCGTAGGGTATTACGAGACAGCAGGACAGCCGGCCAAGCAGAATGATGAAGGATTCTATCATCTTGGGATGGCTGGCTTTGGCTTCGGGATGTAGATCTTATCCTAATAGTTGCAAGACAACCTTTGACTACGACACGCGGCAGGCGAATGGGACAAGACAATTTAGTTGCATCCAATATTGACATCTGCTCCGTAGTCTAGTAAAAGCTTCAAGATCTCCGCTCGGCCTAATAAAACACAATCATGCACCGCCGTCATTTTCCTCCCGTCCTGGGCATCGATGCACCGTTTTAATAGCGAGCCCCCCTCCCCTCTTCCGTCGCTGGACCTGCCGTCTTCCTCGGCGGGATTCGAGACCAATTTGCCCGAAGAATGAGTTCTGCAACACTCCAGTATTAACCTAACCATCTCCAGTTTGTTCTTATCTACCGCCGTATGGAGTAAACCCCTGCCCGTTAAATCCTTTGTCAGAACGTCAGCACCCAGTTCGAGCAAGGCGGCCACTAAGCGTGCGTCGCCGCTCTCGACGGCACGATGAAGTGCCGTCTTTCCACCGCGGTCCGGCACGTCTAGTTTGGCACCAGAAGAGAGTAATATGCGGGCAATCTCTAGGTTCCCGAGGGCTATTGCGGTAAGAAGGGGGCTTTTGTGGCTCTCCCCCTGTTTCTCGGTTCTGGCGGCGAGGTCTTCTAGGGGTTCGTCTGAATCTGACGACACTGGGATTATCGAGGTTGAAGTGGATGCATTCTGTGACGATGATAATGACGTGGCGGATGGTCGGATCGATATCGTTTCTAAAGAGGAGGTCTGCAAGGTGGGCGTACTGGTGCCGATCCTCATGCCAAGGGCGCCTACCTGAGGCGACTTGGGCTTCTGCCATCTAAAGCTCCTGTCTGAAGTGCTCTGGTCAGAATAGACCTTTTCGGACTCGATGCTGGCGCCAAGCTCGCTTCCCCTTGGAGCGGGGAGAGGCGGAGAGGCCAGGTGTGCATTTGGTGGTGAATTGCATTCCAGGCCCACCCATTCATAGTTCATGAGAGCCGGGTCGATGCAATTCGTATTCAGAGTCTGCTCCACAGAGTATTCCAAGTCCGGGTTGACCTGAAAGTCTGTTTCGCCGCGCAGCTGGCCGGTTGGGTCCTCCCCGGACGTGCCATCGATCGTAGCGTGGTGATTGGTAGCAGGGAGAGCGGTACTGTCCCCGGAACCGCCGGACATCAGGGCAAAGTTGGCGAGGGCTTGGACGCTCTCCGGAACATTGTTGGGCGCCCCCGTGAGGCTATCCTTCCTCTTAGATCCCACAGCGGCGATGGCTGCGTGGATATTAGGCATCTCATGCAAGACGGCTTCCGCAAGCCTCATCCGAATCTTTTGCCTAGTACCTGACAATGTATTAGAGCAGCTCGTTCCGTGTGTATTTCTGGGACCGGTTGTGCTTCATGGCTTCCGTTCGGTTCTTGGTCAAGGACGTCGCGCTACGGTGCTGCAACCGAGCCCGGGGGGGAAGGTGCACCGACTTACGATAGTTCTTCTGGGCTAGTCGGTTCTGAAGTCTCCGGCGCTCGTTGACGTCGGTGGGCGGCGAATCGTTGCTTAGAGTTGACATGATTGTGACAACAGTAGATCAAGCTGGCATGTTTTGTTATGGAAGGAGATCTACGTCGTTAGGGTCGTTGTGTGACTGCGAGAAAGCGGGTAGAAGAAAAATCCCATCAATATATGGATCGGGGTTTTTTTTTTAAATCGTGGTATGCAAGGGCATGCGCATTTCAGGCCACGGCGGCACTGTGAGCAGCCACAACGGGAGCTGTGCCGGCTTGGATGACAGGCCAACTGGCTGGTCCATTGCTGGGGAAGTTGCGCGACGTCCTTTGAAGGTTTGGTTCTACCGGTAACTAGTCACAGACCCACTGGCTAACTAGCTCGAATGGAAAACTCGCCGATACGACAGATGGATGGCAGTGGTGCTTATTGGGGTGGTGTCACTGACTCTTTGAGCTTCAGCTGTGGCAGATGTCGATCCATTCAATCACCCCGCCTCCCCTTCCGATTCAAGAAATTCGTGTGGCGGAATCAGGAGCGAATGGTATGCCTCCAGTGTGTCAGGTTTTAGCGGACTCTTTGCATGAGGAGTCTTGTCCGAGGAAACCTATCTCCTCTCGCGTGGTGTGGAGAATGCGAGCATGATGGCTGAGTTTGGCTGAGGCGAACATGGGAGCCATTTTCCTATTGCGGAAGGTGAGGCTCTGATCTCAATCGAAAAAGTAAGACGCGGCTCAGAAACACAGGCTAAGTAAGCTAATCGGCTGGAAACGCCCAGCAGAGAGGCCGCTGCCTAAAATAAATGAGTGGCCGAGAGAGAGAGTTAAGGTACATAGAGAGGGAGGCGCTTAAACGAGTTGATCTGCAACTGGCATTCCCCCCACACCAACGACGGGACAAGAGCCTGTGCTCGGACCGGGCCGCATCGAGTAGGTGCCGAACAAGGCCTTCGGGTGGTAACCCTCTGAGATTCGACTGTTGGTTGCTGTTCTCGTGCAGCTCGCAAAAGGGACACTCATCTTTACTTGAATCCATGATAGCAAGCATATGATGTATTCTGTCAAGAGATCCACCTTCTCCGCGTTTCCCTCCTTGAGCGTGCCGTGTCGCTGATTTTGCGCCGGCAAGGATACCCATGCTGGAGTCCATGCCATCGCCCTGGGGCCGCATCCTTCTTCAACCTGCTCTATCTTCTGGGCGCGTCTGCTGCTTACCCGTGCTAACTGCCAAGGGACAAGATCGCCAGTCTCAAAATGCTCCAATCCTGGCAAGGGCTGACGCCCCCACACTGGCCAGTGGCCACTGCCGCATCGCGCGTCCACGCCACAGGGCGGTTGGTTGATGGATGATGGATCCGAAGATGCCGCCAGCCCCTGTGTGTGTGAATATAAGTTCCTGCATAGTTAGCCCTCTCCTTCAATGCTTGTATGTATGCGTAGCCAGAGGGCCAAGCAACCGGGTCGGATGGAGTTGTCCGCCTCTTCTCGCCCTGTGGGAATAATGGACGATGCCTCGTGGCCTTGGTCCACCACACGCTGCGGGCGACGACATGTTCTCTCTCCTGTCAAAGTCGTCCCCGTGCAGCTCGGTTCGCACACACATCGCATTTCACCTGGAGTTGAGCCCAGGCTTGCGTTATCCATCTGCCGCATCGCACGACTGTTGGTTGATGCTCGGGACCGAAAGGTTACGTCATGGCACTAAACAAGCGACCCCCTGTGTAGTGCATATTCCAAGATTTGAAGATACGTATGTTGGTGCTAGCCACGCTAACCTCGCCTAATATCCGAGACTTGGCTATCGCATTCTCGCATTCTCGCATGCTGCATGTAACCTGCCTCTTTTTGCCTTTATTACGTGCTTGGCGTTTGGCCATAATTCAGTTCGCCTCCAGTGGAGAGGGCCAGCCGACGCTGTGGATATTTTTCGGATAGACTAGCTCAAAGTGAATCATCATCATTTCCCTTTTCCCACGTCACGTCGCCAACGAGCCTGCGCATCTTGGCATAAATATCCAGATCTCAACCAGATAGCATTGCGTCCTTCTAATTTAGATTCAACACTGTCAGCTGACCGGGAATTTCCTAACGACAGGAGGATGTGTAGATCTCTGCTTACTGGCCCATTTTTCAGGCTCAACGGATACCAAGGAGCAAATCATACTTTGTCCGAAGCACACCAGCCATGTCCGTTTCGCCACAAGCTGTCATACCGTTTTGGCAACCGACTGAAGTTTGGTCAGCCAAGACGTGATCGTCAGTCATCCAAGTACATTTGTCAGCTGACTCGCCCAAGGGGGACGGCTAAATGCACGGGTACCCGTGCAAATAGCCATCTTAGCTAAGCTTCGTATAACTTCAAATAAGGGATTTATTTTTATAATAGCTAGTTAATTATATACTAATTTAATAGCTAGTAGCTTCTATTCTATTAATTAGATATATAAAACCTTTTAATTATTAATTTTTACTATTAAAATACTTTCTCTTAAGCTTTCCTAATAATATATTTCCTTCTAAATATTAATATTATATATAAAAGGTATTATATATTATTATTAATACTTAAGTAGCTTTTTAAGGATATATTTTTATAATTTATAGGTTTTTAAAGTTAATTAGTAAAAAGAAGATTATAATCTATAGATATAATTATAAGCTAATAAAATAGGTATTTTTTAAAGTTTTATAATATAATAAAATCTTTTATTATATAAAATATTATTTTTTTATTATTATAATAAAAGGTAATTATAAAATTATATAAATATTAAGATATTATTTTTTAGTAGAATTTAATTAATATAATTATATTTTAAGTTTTATTTTTTAAGCTTATTTAATATATTATTATTTATAGTAGTATAGTTCAGTGGTTAGTATACTGTGTTTTTTATAGAGACTAGGGTTTAATTCCCTGTACTAGCCCTTAGCCTAGGAAATAGGTAAAGAGTTATTATAATTAGTTATTTTTCCTTACTAGGGTTTTTATAGGCAATAATTTTAATTAGAATAATTATAATAAAAAGCTTCTATTGCTTCTTATAAAGTTTAATTAGTATGAAATACTATATAAAGATATATCCTACTTATAGGTTAAGTTAAGTAGTTTAAAAAGGGTTTTTTTTTTAAAATAAAAAAAAATAAAACAAATTTTTATTAATTATTAATATAAAATAAATTAAAAAATTAAAAATTAATTATTATTATTTTTATTTTAAGGGAAATTAGATTATATTTTTACATATATTTAGATTTAATTATTATATAAAAAGATATAAATAATTATATTATAAAGATTAAATAATAATTTATTTAGGATTAAAATAATATATATTAAGATATAAAAGTAATTTATATCCCCCTAAGAAGAGAAATAGCTCAATAAGGTAATAATACCAAGGAGCATATTAAACCTTTAGACTTTTAAATCCTATAATATAATTACCCTTATATCTATAATTACCTTAGAAGCCTAAAGGCAATATAAAATAAAAACTATAAAGCTTTCTTTAATAGAAATAAAATATAATAAAAAGATAGCTTTCCTAATAGCTAGAATTAGTATATTTTAATATACCTATAAATATACCTATAAATAATATTAATTAAAATATTTATATTCTAATACTACCTTATTTATATTGATAATATCCCTCCTAAATCTAACTTTATATATAGATATATATATTAAGAGATCTAGGCTATTAGTATTTAGTTTAAGAGGTTTAATAATAAATTTATTAATAAAATAAAAGATAAACTATACCTAAGTAATAATCTAGTTACTAGGATTAAAATTAAGCTTATTCTATAGGAGCTTAAATTACTCTAAAGAAAGGATCTTAATTATAATAATATTAATTTTATTAAATAATAATAAATGCTAATAAAGCTAATATTAAAGTATCTTAATATATAATTTAGAACTAGCCTAAGTTCTTATAAAGAGAGGTTCTTAGAGGATCTAAAAATATATAAAAATTAGCTTAATAAAATAAAATAATATATAAGGAAATAGAGATTCTTAATAAAGTAACCAACTAAAAACAAAGGAACCAAAGAAGGAAGGGAGGTCCTACTAGAATCCATAAATTACTATGGGATCATAATATAATAAAAATACAATGAGTTAAAATAATATATATATATTTATTAAATAATTTTAATTTAGAGACTTTTAAAGCTAAATATATTTTAATAAAAATAATAAAAATATTTTAATATTATTTATATATCTAGAGTTTTTAGGATACCTTAAATTATATTCTAAAGTACTTATTTTAGATTATATATATAAAATAATATTAATTATAAATAAACGCACTTTTAATTCCCTAGATTTTTAAAATCTAGCCTAGACTACCAATTTTCCCTGACTTTTTAATAGTAATCTTTATACTTACTCTTAGATCTATTTTTATTATAGTTTTTAATATAAGTTATAGTACCTATTATCCTTTCTAGCTACTTATTATATTTATTACTATTAATTTCTCTTAGAAAAGCTTCCTTTATTTTAATTATCTTTTTAAATATTATTTTATCTAATTTCTTTATAATAATATTAAATTTCTTATACTTTTTTTAAATAAACTTTTTATTATTAATAATAAGATTATTTTTTTTAAGTATATAGAATTTAAATTTAATAAGTTATATCTTTTAGAATAATTTAAGGTTAATAATAAAGGTTTTAAATAGCCTAAAAAGCCCTTTCTTTTTAAGCTTTAATTTAAAGGTCTTAATAAGATTAGATAGGTATTTAATATAAAGTTTATTATTAATATATTTTAAGGTAGAAAGATATAATAGATTATAAAAAATATAATATTTAAAATATAATTTAGATTTAGCTATTTTTAATAATATTAAAAGTAAGCTAAAATATATTAGTCTTAGTATAATAGGAAAGCTATTTTAAATATTAGATTAAGTTTAATAGAGTTTATTATTTTTAATATTAAAAGGGTATTAAGAATATAATATTAAATAAAGTTAATTATTTTATTGGTTAAGGTAAAAAGAGACTAATACTATAGTTATTTAAATACTAGTTATATTTGCTCCTAGAATTGCTTGGTTAAGCCTTTTACTTATATTATAACTAAATATAAATACTTATAGATTATTATCTTATATATATAAATATTATTATTTTTCCTTTTTATTTTCCTAAAATAAAATTAATATTATATCTTTAGTATATTAATAAGATAGTCTTAAGCTATTATTAATTAGTATTTATTTAGAATAAAAATAATTTTAAAGGGAAAGAAAAGTAAAAGAGATTTTATAGTAAGTAATATATATTTATAGTCTTACTAACTAAGGATATTTATTATAAAAGGCTTAATAAGCTTAAATAGGAATATATACTTAATTATATTAATAAGATAGATTATCTTATAAAGGTTTAATTAGACCTTTATAAGAATAGGTTAATTAAAGCTTAGATTAATTAATTTATATACTTTAAGAAATTTATTATATTATAGGGTAAAGAAATCTATTAACTTATATAGCTTTATTTAAAGACTTTAAATATTAATCTTTTTAAGGCCTAGAGAATTATTAAATTAGTTCTTTAAAATTAATTAAGTAAGCTTTATATAAATTAAGTTACTTAATAAATTAGTATACTAATCTAATTATAAGGAAGGCTACATTATAATAAATTTTTTTTTTTTTTTTAAAAAAAAAAAACCCTTATCTAATTGCTCAACTTAACCTATATATATATAAATAGGATGCTTTCTTATTTAGCATTTAGTTAGATTTTACAAGGAGCAATAAGAGCTTTATATCACAATTATTTAAGTTACAATTATCGCCTATAAAAACCCCAGTGGGGAAAAATGACTAGTTACAATAACCCTTTGTTCTTTTACCCATTTCCCTGGGCCGGGGGCTGGTGCGGGGAATCGAACCCCGGTCTCTGTGAAAAACACAGCGCGCTAACCACTGCACCACACCACCTGTCCCTCTTCTTAGGGGGATATAAATCACTTTTATACCTTGATAAGTTTTTAATTTACCCTAAATTCTAATATAAAGAAAAAGGTATTAAGATAAATATAAATATAACAAGTAAAATAAGCTTAATATTAAATAGTAAAAGTCTTTTATATTATAATTAAACTAGGAACCTTGGTCAGGGACAAACTGAGTCGGTTCGAATCCGGCAGCACCCAAAGCCAAATTTTAGCTAGCCACATCAAACGCTGACCCTAGCAGCTTACTCCACATCAGAGAGCGGATGTAACTTAGGGATATAGATCTCCTAGAGGTTTTGATACCGATGGTAACCTAAGCACGAGGTTTTTCCTCCAAAAGATCGTTGTATTGTAGCTAGATAGTAGATAGAAATAATATAAAGAAATCGAAATAATTAAACTAGAAATATAAAGATTAAGAATAATATAAACCTAGGTAATTTTAATATTATTATTAATTAAAATATAATTTACCTAGAAAGTCTTACTTTACTAAAATAAGACTTTATAAAGATAATTCTTAATTTAAAGATTAATAATAAAAACTAAAGAAATAAGGCTTAATAATAATTAAAAAGAATAAGAAGATATCTAAGACTATAAATAAAAAAGAATTAGGAGAAAGTAATATAAAGAAATTTACTTTTATAGAAATCTACTTAATTATAATAAAAGAGAAAGAACTATAAAAGGTATTATTAAAATTATTACTTAAATTTATAAAAGCTATAGAAAGACTAGATATAATTAAAATACTAGAAACTAAAGCTAATATTTATTTAAAAACTAGAATAAGACTTAGTAATAAGGGTAATATTTATTAGATATATATTAATATTAATAACTTAATAATTCTTATTAATAAAGAATAATTAAAAGCTTATATAGAAAATATAATCTAAATTAATTAACTACTAAGGTCTATAAATAATATAAATTTAAATATAATTATTACTTAAAAAGCTAAATTTAATTTCTATATCTTTAGATTTATAGGAAAAAAAGAATTATAAGTATATTTTAATATTACTATTAATATTATTAATATCTTATTACTAAAAATATTACTAAAAATAAACATTCTTTATAAATATAAAGCTAAAGTAGATTTTATTAATTTATAGATTATTTTCCAATTAATATAATCTTTAATTATAAAAGCTAAGACTCTTTAGATCTAATTAAAATTAATTAATTAGAAAGTAATTAGCATAAAAATAATATAAATACCACTAAAAAGCTTAGCTTTAATTAAAGCTAAATAAGCAAATTTAGATAAATATTATAACTTTAAAGGTAAATTAAAAGTATATTACTATTAGAATATTATTTAGGCACCAAAAAGGGATCATATTTAATTATAGCCTAGGGCCCAATTTAAACCCAGCCCAGGCTAAAAAAGGGGTTATCCTATATCATATAATATACATATAACAATAAATAACCCCTTATAAGCCCAACCTAGCTAGAAGAGATAGACCTAAATACAATAAGAACCCCCCCCCCCCCCCTAGCAACTACTAAAACCCTTTAATAATATATCTGCTACGAATTGCCCCTGTGAGCCCTGTTGGCACCAGGGCTATAGGGCTTAGTTAGCTGTGTTTTGGGCAACCAAGGCACGGTAAACCTTTTGCCGCAGCGGCTAGGGCTGCGGGCCGCCTTTATTCGTGACAATATCTTTATTAATCCCTCTTTAAATCCCAAATAAACCCATACTAATTAGTCTAAGTTTAGGATAGCTTATAATAAAAGCTATTCCTTAAGATTAAACTAAATAAATTTTAAATAATAAGATATATTTCTATATAGTAAACTAGCTATCTAGTCTAATAAAAGGCCTATATACTAACCAGAATAATATTATATCCTTATTTAGCAGGTAACTAGTCTAATTACCTAAGGATTATAATAACTTCCTTATATCTATTATATAAAAGATCCTCTTTATTATCTTATTTAGCAAGTAATTAATCCAACTACCTAAGAACCAAGAAAAGCTAATAATATAAAGAAGACTTAATCCTCTTAATAAGTCTTACCCTTTAAAAGAGAAAAGGAAAATAGGGAATTATTTATAGTATTTTTCCCCTATAAATATAACCCTTTTTAGCATAAGAGAAAAAGCTCAAGTATTAGAACATTATTTAAGCACTAAAAAGGGATCATATTTAATTATAGCCTAAGGCCCAATTTAAACCTAGCCCGGGCTAGAAGAGGGATTATCCCGTATCATGTAATATACATATAATAATAAATAACCCCTCACAAGCCTAACCTAGCTAAAAAAGACAGACCTAAAAATAATAAGAACCCCCCCCCCCCCCCCCACCCTCCCAAAAAACCCTTAAATAATAAAACTTTATCAATTCTACTTCATATATTAATCAAACACAACAAAATCTAAAAAATAATAAAAAAATAATAATAAAACAAAAAAAAAATAAAAAACTATTAATAATAAAAATAATAAAAAATTAATATAAAAATTATTTATAAATATAAAAAATAATAAAAAAAAAATATAAAAAGAAATATTATAATAATAAAATAATATAAATAATAATTAATATAA
>JAHVYB010000113.1:0-160060 GCA_020623695.1 Calonectria henricotiae | reverse complement strand
TAGAACCAAATAAAATAAAAAAAAAAAATAAAAAAAAAAATAGAAATAGTACAAAAGACTAGAAAAAAAAAAAAAAAAAAAAAAAAAAAAAAAAAAAAAAAAGGAGAGGGGGGGGGGGGGGAGGGGGAGGGGGGTGGAGGGGGGGGGGGGGGGGGCGAGGGGGGGGGGGGGGGGGGGGGGGGGGGGGGGGGGGGGGAGGGTTCCAAACTCACACGGGTTCCTCGGGGAGGAAGCCATGCAGATTTTTGCATAGCTGGCTAGCGCCTTGAGACGGTATTTCTCGGCGTCTGCACCTTCAATATGTGGCCAATCACTTTCTGTGTCAACCATTTCCTTGGAGACGATCACGATGTCAATGTCTCTACTGACTCATTCTGTAGTTGGTCTGCCTCCACGGAATGGTCGGGCGAACGTCAACCAATGTGCTCTTTTTGCGCAAGATCTGCGGGGCCGCTGTTTGCTCTACATCGGTATCCTGGAATGTATTGCTTTCTGTCGTTATCCAGGGGGCGCCGATGGCGTAAACTCTTCTCGAGGTTCCTTGTAATCTAAATATTCGTCAGTTAACAAATACAGTTGGTGACTTTTCGAGGAAGGGGCCTTGCTCATGTTCTGCTTCTCCTTGCTGTCGTAGCTAATTCGGTAAATATTACATCCAAGCTCTGTTAACAAACCCCGTAGAATGCAGGCACAGTTGTTCAGAAAGAGTGAGCGGTGGTAATGAAACCATTAACTTGAGTGTTACAACAATATGACTCATGTTGATAGATGTGATGTCGACGGACAACGTTATCATATGACGTCGAAATTCAGAGTTGGAAGCATGGAAGGTTCAGGCACAAGTAGGAAAAGAGGTGTTTGGCATCACACTAGCCAGATCAACAGCAAGTATTTGGCTATTTTAGGAAATTTTTACTCCCAATTAACCTCCAAACGGAACAAAAATAATAGCACAACCATGACTGGCATCAATTGTCTCGGCTCGTTGCTAGGAATGGGTAGTAAATTGATGTACAAGGGCCTCCGTCACCATAAACGCTGTACACACTTATTTCACATGGGCGCTGAGGGTCTCGAGAACCTAGCGGGCGGTTAGCGCAAGCAATCAATCAGCAAAAACTTGAGTAATCAACGTACCTCCAGCGCAATCTTGGCCTCAGCAATGTCCTGCTCGCTACCACTGCCGTTGGCAACCTTGGTCTCCTCGGCGATCTGGTTCTTGATGGCCTCGGCGCTGAAGTCCTCAATGGGGAAAGCCTCGACGGCGTTGATGCTGAGAATGGAGTTGGGCTGGACGGTAGCGAATCCACCAGAGACTGTAATCCATCAGCATTCAAGCATCCCTTCCTGTGTCACTGCGGTATCGGCCACGTACCGAAGAACTGCTTGGGAGCACCGGTCTCCTCAACAACCTCAACCAGACCGGGCTTGAGCTCCTCAATTGAAGGAACGTGGTTGGCGAGAACACCCATCTCTCCAGAGGCAGCAGGAATGTTGACCTGAACAACGTCCTGGGACTTGAAGACGGCCTGCGTGCGGCAATTAGCACTTATCCATCAATTGGTGCGCCGCGAAGCTCCAATTCCATCGCACTGCATCCAATCTTGACCGGGCGTATCGGGCGGAGTCATACCTGGTGGGGGAGAGCCAGGCTCAGCTTGATCTATTCAAATCGGTCAGTCGGATCGGGTCGTGAAAACAATAGCCGGGCGTGGGCAGCTTGCCTTGTCGGGGATGGCCTCGGCATAGGTTCGTCGCTGGACGGGGACTCGGATGGCAGCGGGGCGAACTCGGAGAGCCGCACGGGCGAAGCGGACGGTGTTCATGATGGCTGAGCTGTGGGATGAGGTTGTTGCTTGGGTGAGCTCAATTGAGGGCCGCTGGCACGAATCTTTGCCGGAGCAGCAATTCGCGATTCGGCTAACGGGAAAATCCGACCGGAGTTACGGCACGTGTCATGTCACATGACTATTCAGCGCTGTGTTGACCCGCTACCTCATACAAGAAATACGTCAGTAATTATGGTAGGAAATGATAATAATTATTAATATTAATGACAATGGAGATATTTTAGGAGGGGGTTTTGCGTAGTCTAAGAGGTAAATACAAACATTGGCCAAGTTTTATTGATGAAACACTCCCCAAAAGTAACTCCCTCGTCAGTATAGACGAATCTACAATGAAACTGAGATTGGTCGCAAATTAATTGACAACGCAAGAGGTTTCCCCGGTAGGGTTTGGTCCATAGGTGAGAATAAATTTATTCAAAGTTTGAATGTTGACTAGACCGTTGACAAACTATCTTGGTTCAAGATCCCTTCATCTTTGAGCAGTTTGATAGTCTCTGTAGTCCATTATTGGCACCTCCTCGGTGGCTCCCCTGGATATAAACGCTTTGGTCCGTTAAATTACTTCTTTGGGGGTGGGTTGGACCGGCATATGTTGTCAACACGTTGAATATTGGAGCTCAAAATCCATTCCAGATAGGTCTTTCCTATGTATTCATTAGAATTTTCTGGTCGCTCATCCATCAGTCTTGACTTGTCAAGGTATAAAAGTGATTTTGTGTCCCCCTGAGGAGAGGGACGGCTCAACAAGGTAGCAACACCAAGGAGTAGGTCAAACCTGTAGACTTTCAAATCCTGTGGTACAATTGCCCTTGTGCCCGCAATCACCTTTGAAGCCTAAATGCAATGCAAGATGAAAATTTTGAAGGTTGCTCCGATAGAAATGTAACACAATAAAAAGATGGCTTTGCAGCCAGAATGAGTGCACTCCAACGCACCCACAAACACACATAGATGAATGGTTTGATGATTTGCTACGGATGGTTGAATTTGGAATGAAATAATTACGAAAAAAAGTCACTTTACTACGTAAGTTACCCTCGGAATATTCATCGCACGCATAACATGCCAGGGTTGGATAATACGTTCACAATACATACATGCAAACAAAACAAGTATACTGGGGGGGGATGATTCTGGAGTACATATCTGTCATCTAGAAAACCCAATCCATAGAATTCGACATAGTCCAAGAGCGTATATTACTTTAGTGTCACTTACAATCAATGTCACAACTGCATCACAGCTTCTTCATTTTAAGTATACAACTTTCAATCTCTGTTTCCTGGATGAGCAAAGGAATCCGAAGCCAGTAACACCATAAGAATATATCATGTGGCAGTTCATGTGATTGATCACAAGCGAGAGCTTCACATGTCACCTGCGCTGTGTAGGGCCAGTGGGTATCGCTTTTAACGGGCGATATTGGTCATGTATTTTAAACGTGGGGTCGCATGGGCTAGTTTTCACTTCAACCAAAGGAGATTTACCTTAGGTAATGGTTATTCTGATAAAGTTTTCTCTCAGGGCTTTCTTGAGGGCATCTCAAGGTTACGCGTATGCAGCAGCGAAGGCCAGTTTTATAATACAGGCCGGCCAACATCACCATAGCACCATGACGGTACTCATTGGTCAATTAACAAAATACGGATCGATCTTTCCATTTTATTTGTTTTAAAGTTCGTGCCCAATAATTGATTGGGTTCAACTCTTTTATCGAGTCTATACGGGCATGCCTCTAGTGAAATGCGAGAGATTTGACGTCGAAGTATCTACATTTTTCCTGCGAGTCACCAATGCTCTCCGGTTGTGTTGAGGGGAGTTATACTCCATTGTGGCATCTTTTTATTTTTAATTCCCCCATGATTATTTTGTTCTTCATTACAATAATCTTGTCGGGTTCGGTGGCCGAGTCGCTTTCCTTTAGCTGTGAAATTCGCAACTCAAGGGGTTCGAGAATTGGGTGATTTGACTAGGTGAGTCTCGACATAATGAAATCAATATTAGACTCAAATAAGCTATTTTTACAATATAAATAAACCCGGATTTCATAAATTTCGTTACAGAGTACGCCTATGAGGTCATGACAGCCAATCATACACAAACATACTGTATCCGTCTTCTGCAATCAAGCGAGCTTTGACACACCACTCAGCCGGCACACTCATCTCAGTTGTTTTGGTTTCAGTTACAATGTGGCTTCTTGACAGACACTCCCGCGTCAATTATATAAAATCCTTCGTTTCAGTTGGCTCTGTATTTCACAGGTCCACCCCAAAACTTGCCGCCCCCCAGTCCCCCATGGAACTATGTGCCGCCATGGGATACGGCATACTCTACGTGGCCTACGGCAAATAAAGGCCTGCAAAGTACTGCGCGAACTATGCATTCTCTCCTCGGCATGGGTTTAGTTACGTTGATCAGCATATGCAGGACTATATTCCCCCACGACGGGAGTGGTCCAAATACTCGACCAACTCCTCCCATCATAGTCTGCCCCGGGCCGGGGCATAAATGTACTCCCTTCCGCATTTTTTACTCGTGGGGTGGAGAGAGCAGCAGTCTCTACGCGTGTCATGTCACGGCCATGCCACTTCCAGGATAGTCTTACCAAGAGCTCTTTGAGCTAGTATCCTGCATCCGTCCTGTGAACTTGCTTCTGCTTGCCGTCTCTGATGCGGGATTATCAGTTACGTTATGGAAAACTCAGCAAGGTCTTGCTTTGACATCAGTGCATTATCATACTTCGCATATTCGTGGATGCTGTTGGCTACCGAGCTGTCATCTGAATAGCGCTATCGCCTCGTGCAGATCGTCCGCGTCTTGTTGTTTCTTGGCTCTTGGCTGACGACTTCTGTAGTTCTGGAGGCCGCACAGGACCGGGCCGGCCGCGACTAGGTATCATTTCCACTGCAAACTGACATGTAGTCAAGTGATACGGCCGTGTGCACAGGTCTATGATGACTTGGTTGGGCCGCAAAATAGTACCAAAAGAGGGGTTGTCGGCGGAGAAGAGACGGATGGGGCGACACACAAGTCGAAACAGAATTGCGGCTGTGAATCAAAGGTGAATAACAACAGCCTCTATTACGCAGACTGCCATTTGACTTGTACATCTGCCGTCATATCCCGCTGACCTGGGCGCGTGGAATATAAGTGATGCACGCAGACCTACCCTATAGAATGCCGAGATGTTCGCTGTTTCCCACCCACCCCCCCCAAAAAGTACGCCCGCGGCCAGCGAGAAAATGACGTCGGCGCCCCCGACAACGCCACTCCCGACAACACCGAGAGTGATTCAAGGCGCGGGCTCTCGGGGTCCGAGAGATCGGCCCCCTCCATTACGGCAGCACCTATGGTATCTATGGTGGCAATGCCGATAACCACAACGGGTGGCGATGCCGCTGCGGCCGGCAGTCGAGATGGTTCACAGGGCAGTGATTAAATCATCAACATGTTGTATCCCGGATATCAGAAACCTTACGGAAGCAATGATGATTTAAGATGACTAACGTCCGCCACACGATCCGGCCGCACACGTCCTTGACATCGATGTTATTAGTGGCTTGTCCCCTCGCATGTCGTCACGATCATCGCGCATAACAGCTGAAAGCGCCAGTTATTTGAACCCGGAATAGAGATTGATGCGTCACAATAACATTTGCCCTGCCAAGCCTGGTATGGCACATGCCGTACAGGTTTCCAGTAAAAAAAGGACGTACGGATTATAAGCTTTCGGGACAGCGGACAGGATGACAGCTGTAGAAGCCTCTGGAGCTTAGTGCTTCCAGTGCGGGGAACGGGCGAGTTACATGATGAGTTGTGGTTGTAAACATGGAACAAGGGAAGCCCAAGAGGCGGTGCCGGACTCAAGGAGGTGAAAGGATGTAGCTGGAGGATGAGTCGCCAAAGGTAATTTGGGGGCTCCATGCTTTCCAGACCTGCAGGGTGAAACACCCAGCGCCATGCGCCATCAATGGTGCCCGTTTAGGAGGGGGGTGGTGGCTTGGTCCACACACTATTCGAGAAAAGAAAGAACAAAACTGTAAGTTATCACGGCGGCACCGTGCGAGCGCCGAGATGGCATAGCGCATTGATGGGTCCAACCAGCCAGCATGGACAAATTGCCTTCCTAGACACAGACGTGGCCTTCAACAGAATTTGCGACCTCAAACTGGGAAAGTCGGGGTGGCATGGAAAAGTTCCCCTGTATCCACCGATCTAGAATCGGCGGTACTCGGGTTGGGGGATGCCAAGAATAGTTGTTGAAAATAATAAAAGAGACATTGGGAAAAGAATAAGCCAAAAAAGATTTTTTTTTTTGAAGAGAAACATTGAATTGGGAGAACATGAGAGAAAAAACCAAAGGGTTTGCGTTCCGTTTTCGGGATATGGAGTCTAAGACGGGAGGCGTCGCTGTAAAGTTTTTTGAGGCACTTATCGCTTGACTTGACACACACGAGATTTGACGGGACACACGGGAAAGAGTGAGGCGAACCTGTGGAGATTCGTCGTATGTCAATAACTCGATGCAACTCTCGGGCGGATCGGTGAGTTACTGCGGGCGGCAGCAAAAACAGATGCAAAGTCCCTGATCGACACCGAGCCAAGGCCGCTGGCAGCCAGCCACGGGCGCCCTGATGGCGTGGCCGCTGGCTGGTGTGCATCGCATCAGTTTGTTGCACTACATTGGCGGTGGCTGGTTTGCAGATTGCAGGTGCAGGCTACATGTCACAGGGCTTCACGTTCTCAAGCCCTGAGAGCTAGCCCTGATTCGCCCTAGATCTAGGGTTGAGGTGCTAGAACAGGCGCTAGAGCATGTCGCATCCGGCCTTGCGGTGGGTGCTGGAGGAAAGGGCAGCTGAGTGCTTACGGGTTTGATCAGCACAGCAATAAGCCGCCGCAATTTCTTGGCAGAAAATCGCGCTTCAAGGCTCTGGGCTCTGGGCTCTACGAGCATCGCGCCAATACATCCCATGCAATTTGCACACAGGTACCTATGGTATGCACACACATGTACCAGCGAAATGCCCAAAGTTCAGCCAAGACCAGACGAGTCATCGTGGACAGGGAAATACTACACATGTTTTAGGGGACTGTGTGTTTGACTCAGCCATTTTGCATGACATTCGGCCGCATTGCAAAGTCTTCGGCGTCGCCAGAAACCCGCACAACCCGTATGTACCTGCAGCCTTAATCCTCACATCGAATAATCGTGACGCGACGTGAGGTTAAAAGGCGGACCCCAACAGGGAGGTTCAAGACATCCGAGCGCCATTGTTCTATTTGGGGGCTAGACTGTGAGATGCTTCCGTTTTTGGACTAACTTACCCGAAATTGCAAAATGACCCTTGCGTTGGTTGGTGGATTCGCAGCTTTTGGACTGGAGCCTGTCCCAGGATACTGGGTGGGAACTGTGGGAAACCATCGTGTTGCGGATGAAGAGGCCTCTTTACACCGAGTAGAGTTGCCCGCGGTCATTCGGTCGCTGCTTCTGCATGTTTTTGTTCCACTCTGCATGCACCCATGAGAATACGGAGGAGGCAGTCTTGTTCCCCCTCGTTTCTGTTGAAAGACCACTCTAGATCCGCCCAGGAACTTCGGAAGCTGGGCTTCTCACCGCCGGATGTGACGCCGCCGCCAACCGCCTGTGTGCTCCTAGGAGCATGAATGGATGGCAATGACATCAACAGGATGGACAAGTCCTTGATGGACAGGGCTCGGAGATATATACTCTATCATCTGCATGGGCCATTGTGGCCTAGAACGCGGATTGAGTTGCATGGCCACATGCCCGTGGTGGGCGAGCCGAATTTCCATCTACGCGCTGATGCCGCTTCGTCACACCTGTCGGGGTTGGAGATGCGGGGTTGCTTTTGAGCAACGCGGGGACTAGCGCCCATTTGCGTGTGCCAACGTGACGAGCAGCGTCGACCAAACGTTGCTGGCAATTGAGAGAAATGAGGAGTTGGCGGCGAAGCTGATATCACATCTGACACGCTGCCATCGGTCGAGACGTCGGAGGGGGCCGATTTTTTGTCACTTTCTACAAAAGGGATGGTATTTTTGGAAAGTTGTGTGTACAACACAGTGGCTCGAGACAAGTCAGGACAAGATGAACAAGACATCTGTGCTTTGTGTCAGATCAGATATACTATGCTTATGTTGAGTATCTAGGTTGCCAAGGGGCTGAGTTATGCCAGGTCCTGTCGACGGTAGGGACCGGCTTGGCGGAGAGGATGGACGAGTCCGAGTTGATGCTATTGATGGGATTTGTCGGCTAATATCCAGTATCCAGCATTCCAAAACTATCGTGGGAGACTCTATCGACGGAAGCAATGGCACACGGATCATGTACCGACTCGCGCGTATTACGACGCACGGAACATTTTTCCTAAAGCATCATCATAAAACAAACATCCCAAGCTTCTCTACCAGTGCCAGTCTGTCGTCATGCTTCCACGGGATCGCTCGTTGCGGGGAGCGAAAAGCATGAAGGCTCGGAAAGTGGGCGAGGGGGGGTGTGGATGGGAGGGATGCAGTAGAGGGATCTGCTTTCTGGCCACTCACCAGCTCTCATGCGTAAGAGGGGTTATGAACACACAAATGTCCGAGTGCCGTTGCTAGACTATGCCAATGTTGGTGGCTCAGATTCGTTCTAGGGGCTTTAACACCAACCACCATCTCCAATTGCTCTTGTGAGATGGAGAACGCACCCACACACACACACACACACACACTGCGACACATATTGAAAATGGCTTGAGGTGACAGGATAACAGGGTTAGACAGCCGGTAGTGGGGAAGAGTCGGACATTGTGCGTCGGCCGAATTGCGCAAGGAAAGGTCTAGAGTGAACCCCCACGGTAGGCCATCCAGTCCTGTTTGCCCACAGAGGCTCTGTACTGAGGAAGACCGGAGCGGCACATGTTGTTTGTTGCCGGCTGACGAGGCCATGATGAAAACATGCACACCAGCCGGCATAGTATTGGTTCTCTATGCTGCTGCACACTAGGATCCCCCCCTCTATGGCGGCAGCCACTGCATCCAAAGGCCGGATGCTTGCCGGTGTGACAACATTGAACCCAACATGCATCCCATCTCCTTTTTTCGCATTGAGCTTGATGTTGGACCCCAATGTAGGATCTCACAAAGGGGAAAGTTGTGTAAATAAGCTCAGGACGGACTGCAGAGTTTGGATGAGCCCCGGGGTTTGAAACCACGCCGTAGGCAAGAGGCCGTGTGTTCCGGCATAAACGTTGACCCCCCAGCTATGTTGCACTGTCCCTGCAAGACTTGATCTGCAGCTTGCCCAGGGATTCATGGGGCGCCATGTCGCGGGTCTCGTGCGTTGAAGTCGTGTGTGTGCTTCTGGTATCAGATGGTGGGTGGCTGGACCTGCGGACCTGCCAATGCTTTACGACAGAAATTGGCATTAATCATGATACTGACAGCGTTCAAAGCCCTGATTGCCACAGACTTCCTGAAGATCAGGGCTCAATGCCGTTGTGCACGGGTCAGTCGCCGGCGAGTTCACCGCCTCGTTGGCGTCTTCCACCCCCAAAGAAGAAATCTCGCATTGATACCAATAGCTGCGACTGGTGTGCGCAGGCGACCCGGGCCTGTTGGACAGACGGCTGTCCGGACGCTCATGCCGTTATTTTGCCCCACGAGATTTCGATGGACACCCATCAAGTCGGGTGGGGCACTGGGGCATGACAGAATCAAGGGCCGAAGGAGGATGATGGATCTAGGCGTGGCGGTTTGCTCAGAACCAGAAGGGATAGTTAGATGAAATCGAAGTAAAATTGCTGACTGCGACCATGACCACCAACCAAGGCTCAGCCGAACCAGGCAGTGCAGAAGCTTGACACAGGACGAACACCGATTGCTCTGGCGGCTTCTGGCGCCCAGCGCTACTGCGACCGCAAAAAAACAGTGCATTTTCACAGTGCTTTAGAGCCGCAGCCGTTTTCGGAGCCAGCACGTGGGCCCCTCAGAGCAGCCCCTAAACAATGCCATAGGGGAGTTACGGAAACTGTTATTGGCTGGCGAGGCTGACAGGACATACGGTGCAGATACCCGGGCCATGCACTGGGGCAATCCTGCAGACGAAATTGGGACTATGGCAGTATGGAGCACGGCGCAACGTGCTGACATGCTGCATCCATGATACGGTACGGCAAATGGCCAGCACCGTCTGCCGTTTGATGGATACAGTGGGGGGACAAAAGTGACGATCCCACCCCACCTTCTTCGTGACCGCAATGCGATTTTCCTCTTTTCATACCCCAACCTCTTTAACTTTAAAACATTTTTATATAATAATAATAACTCTAGTAATCCCAAGGGTTAAATATAGCCCTTATAAGTATATAAGGATTTGAATAAAATATAAATTAGGTATTTTAAAGCTATATATTACTTTCTAGGAAAAAGTATTATTAGGATTAATATTTAGTATTATATAGTACTATAAAGAGTAAAAAAATATAGTTAGTTGCCCTTGGTCTAGGCGCCCCCCTAAGCTTAGAGAGTATAATAAAAGAGTTATTTTTTAAATTATAAGTAAAGACCTTTTTATTAAGCTAAAGGATCTTATTATTATAGTAGGTCTTAAGGTCTCTATATATATTATTATCTAATAACTTAGGAAGAAAGGTATTTTCTATTAAAAAGTATTATAATACTTATTATTAATATTAAAAATAGTAAAAAAGTATCTTAATTTTACTAAAAGGTATTATTATAAATCCCTTAGCTTTTAATTTTATTAGATTTATAGTAATAAAGTTATAATTATCTATATTAAGGGGGAAAGGCAAAGATAGGTTTTTTGCCCTAAGGTATATATTCCTATTAATATAATTATAATACTATTTTATATAATATAAAGAGAATATTTAAATCTAATATATATATAGCTAAAGAGAAAGCTAATATACTATTTCTAAATATTCTAAGAAGTAATTTATAATTATAATTATATTTTATTATAATTATTATTTAGGGACCCTAAATCTATTTATAATAATATTATAAGATATTATATCCTTAAATACTTTTAAGAATAGCTTTTAATAATAATTAAATCTAATTATATATTTATTTAAAATAATACTTTAATATATAAGGCTTAAATAGTCTAAGATTAGCTATATAAATAGGCTTAAGATAATAGAATTAATTTAGTAAAGTAATTACTATATTTACTTAATCTAAATCTAATTAAAAATCTATAGAAATTACTTAAAGAAAGAATCTATAAAAAATATCTAAAATTAGTATTAATACTAAAGAATAATAATATATTATAATAGCTATACAAAGCTATTATTAAGGTATAAAAGGATTTTAATTCTAATCTAATAGAAAAGCTAATTTCCTTAGTACTACAAAGGCTATAGGCTATTATTACTATATGCGGCTAGTATACTAAATACTAAAGTAACCTATATATTCTAAATAGCCTTATTAGCCTCTTCTCTTAATTTCTTAGTAAAATAATATAATTTGGCTAAGAAACGTGGCCTTAAAGTTAGGGGGTATAGTTATGGATTTTGGTGAATGTGGGGTGGGATTGTTACTTTTGTCACTGAACTGTAGGCTGGATCAATGGATCAATGGATCAATGGATCCAGGGAACCTCCCTCGGCAGAGCTCCTCGGCACCAGCGTCTGAGCCAAAGCCAGCCAGGACGACAGCCAGAGCCAGAGCCGGGACCAGCGCCAGTGCTGGGGCCAGGGCACCAATATCGAATCTCATTCCGAAATTACTGACCTGCCTCCCTACTCCAGCCTAGGTAGACCGAAGCATTCTCCGATGGGGGATTTGGTACAGGTACAGGAAACTGTCACCACCGGTTATCTGACTGCCCAGTACTCAGTACTCGGCTGAGGCGTCGTTAGCAGCCAGGGCAAGGGCAGCGAACCATCCCGAATGACCGGCGAACTTAGGGGAGATCGAGACAACCCCCCCGAATGCGGTATTACATCGCGGCGGCACCCCCTAAAGAGCCTTCAGTCCCTTCTGGGCATCGCCCGGAACCGGGGCGCCCTCAGGGCTGATGCACTGGAGTTGTTTGGGGTGTCCACTAGGGCATCACTGGCCGCTGGCTGACCATTGAAAATTAGCGCCTGGGTAATACAGATGGGCCTACGGGGGCTCCATCAGCAGTTTCCTGCATTGTTTTCAGTGGGATCTGAGTGAGAAAAAAATTTGGGACAAAAAAAAAAAACTTCCTTCTCGCCTCGTGCCACTAAAATTTCCCACAACGCCCACCAGCCAGCGCTATGACACTGGCGATTGGCACAAAGCTCGCCTCTGTTTTTGTTCTATTTTTTCTTTTTCTCCTGATCCAATGTTTCCTTGCCGGAGCCCCGATTTTTATCCGCTCCAGGTTCGGTAATCCGAAGATTGATTTTCCTTGGCCCCTCTAATTAGAGACGGAGGGAGCTCCGTATCAATCCCGCGTCTTTGTCGTCGTTGGCCCCAACCTGTTTCCTTATACTTCTTGGCCGAGGTTGCCAGTGCTTTGCCGCTTACTTGGTGTACTGTACGGAGTGCTTTGCAAGATGGATGGGTCGGCTTATTAACACCAGGGCAACAAACACCAGGTGTTTCCATTCATCCATCGCGTGCCCCCCTCCCATTTATTTTGCCCACCACTTGAATCTATGTTCTCTTTCTCTTTTCCCCCTTTACCGCTCTATCCTCCATCAGATCCTTTCTCTGTGCACAAGCCTGGCATCTCGGCGATCTGCCTCCCGCCGTTGGCCTCCCTTGGCTGCCAAGGAAGCCTTGTCTCTACCGTACGGCAACGGCACCGTAACACTCAAGCGGGACGTCATCTGGAGCTTGCCAAGCCAGCGCTGCCACCACACAACATTTACCACGCTCGCCGCGCATCCACGCATCCACACATCCACACATCCACATCCTTGCATACACGCACGCCCATACCCCCCACGCCCCCGACCCCGACCCACCCACTGCGACTATCCGTGCGACCAGTCCCTGCCAGTCGAGACAGTCGCTGCCCGCTCGCTGTCCTTCTAAAAGGGCCGTCCCTGTCTGCATCCAACACCGACTTCAATTCTTTCTACTGAAGCACTCGCCTTTTCTCGAGGCGGCTTCGTCTACCACGACACACTCCATATACAGTCTATCATGTTTGTGTGCATGTTATAACACGTCTGTCCTCAGGGACACACTTAACATCGCAACTCTCCTGACTTTTGATTGTATGCCGTCTTTAGACGTTTGCCTACTCCGCACAACACTCCCAGCCGACTACACCAACTCGACACCCTCCTGACCATCGTGTTCTCGACTCCATATTCGCGACACCAATCCAAACCATCGGTGCTTTTCAGGTCGAATTTTTTTTTGGTTTATTTTACCGATAAACGTTCGCCCATAGAACTGACTCTTGTCACGAGTTTCAAGTTTCTGCCTTGACCCCTGCCCCCTCAGTTCATATATCTCATATCCCTCGAAACACCCCCACAACCACCACTATGACCACCAACATGGTCGCTTCAAATCCTGATACCCTATGGGCCACTCATGGTTCGGAAGAGTGTGAAGAAGCCGACGAACCACCAGAGTTACGCTTCAAGCGCCAGCCTGACTCGAACAAGTTTCAGAAAGCGGACATTCGACGTCCCGGTGGAAACTCCTCCTTGCTGACCAAGGCCATCATGGGTCATTCAGATGATGACTTCAGCCTTCATGTCCCCGAAGTTTCCCACACCACATTCTCCAACACTCAGCGAAGGCGCTCGCTGGCAAGCAACATAAGTCTCGCCTCGACCGCCGATCTTACGAGTGATACCGGCCTTACAAGCCCTTCGCGGCCGAACACTCCAAGCCCCCCGCTCCCCGAGATGGCGATGCTGCGTTTGGATGGAAACACCCCCACCGACCCAAAGCATGTTTCTCTCCTCGGCGCTGCCGTCAGGCTTCAGGGCCAGCTTCACCCAGCTGCCGATGCTCCTCGGAAGCGAAGCATTCAGTTTGCTTGTGGTGGCAAGCCCCCTGCCCATGAGGCTAACATGCGCGCTCAGCCCATGGTCAAGACCCCCTCGGCCCAAGAAGCTCCCCGCCGACCATGCATCAAGTTTGCTTGTCCTGCGCGACCTGCCTCAACTCAAAACACCCCACCTCAGCGCACCCCTGTGCAGATGAGCCAGACGTCCTCCAATGCAAGACCTGAGCCTCCGTCCACCCCCAAGATGGCCTCTGTTCTTTCCACCTCATCTGTCACACCTCGCCAAATTGGTCCTCGCCGACCATCTAGTTCCCGACCAAAATTTCTTCGCGCCAATTCCAAGGATCTCACCAACGATGGATCTCAATTTCACGAGTTCGCCTCAGGAATTGCTCGTGAAGAGGACTGGATTCGACACGAGAGTCCTTTCGCCAAGAAGAAGATCACCATTAACGATACCCTTACTAAGGAGAACCACATTCGACGTCTAGCAACCGAGGCCGAGGAGGAGGCCGAGGAGGAGGATGAGATCAATGGTGAAGAGGATGACGAAGATGTCGTCTATGATGAGGATGAGGACGACCTTGACGCAGTGTTGGAAGACGAGGAGGATGAGGATGAGAATGAGGAAGACGACGACTCTGATGGCTACCATACGGATGAGGAAACGGGATTTGCTGATTCTGACGAGGATGAAGATGACGAGGACCTGCTTCTCTGGACGCCCAGCCAGAAGACGGCTATTCCTATCGGTTCATCGGCCCCTACAGCTCGTCGACTTTCCATCAACGAGCAGTCTGATTCTTCTATCACGACTCAGCATAGCCACCCCAACACCCGACGCGAGAGGGCCAGACGAACGAAGCGTCGAGAAGAAGCTCTTGATCTCCCTGACAGCACTGATTTCGTTTGTGGAACTCTGGACGAAGACAGACCTCTCGAAGAGGCTTATTTGTCATGTCTTGCTGCTCGCAGAAACGGGAAGCTGCGTACTATTCCCCAAGATATTGACCCTAGCTTTCCCGCTTCAGATCCTGAGGATGAAAATGACGGTGAAATTTTCAACCCAGTTCATCATGACAGCGATGATGATGATGAGTGGCTTCATGGCAAGATGGAAGACATCCATCATGAGAATGATCGTCCACGACGAAGGAGAAAGAGCAACGTTTCACCTAAGCGTTTCCGATCACCTCCACCCAAGCGACACCACTCTCCTCCTCCTAAGAATCGTGGCCGATCTCCAAGGCCATTGTTCGATCATCCCTCGCCTAGAAAGGGAAGGTCCCCAGGCCGGGCTCCCAAGCCCATGACCACTCCCCTTGGGTCTCCTCGTTGCGGCCAGATGAAGTACAATCTCGCTGGTCGCCCCGGTCTCACATTCACCAAGTCGCTTCCCCGCGCTGGTGCCATGTTCTTCTTGAAGCATGGTCGCCATCACAAAGCCAACCAAGATCAAGACATTCACCTCCGTGGAGCAATCGATATTGTCAAGGGCTTGGAAAGCAAACGTCAGCGACGCAAAGAAAAGTTCTTTCAAAAGTACTGCAATCGCGCGCGCCGGGGTCAGATTCCCGAGCGTCGACCACAGCCCGGTCGAGGCGCCGAACGCATGAGGGAGCTGGGCCTTTTGATGGCCGGCAAGAAGGACCAGGGCAATTATGTCCTCTCCGTCTAAGCAAAAGTTTCTTTGTTTCACTTTAAAAAATCGAGGTCGACACGGTGACTCGCGGTTTGCATGTCTGGAGTACATTGTATCACAATACGAATTTAACTTGATCATGAGATCCGACTTCTTTTTTGTTCTTTTTATTTTATTTTTCAACCTTGCTCTGGAACTCAGGGATTATTCAGCTGTATCTATTACGCATCGCAGTGGCGCAGGGCATATATGGGGTATTGGCGTATACATAGTTTTGATTTTGAGTTGCTTTACTTTGCGGTTGCATTGGGCGGGCGGTTGGAACAAACATTCACTGGAAAACCTGCTCGAAATTGTTTGGATACCCCTGGCAAAGCATAGGGCGTGATGGGTTTACTGCTTGGCGTTGCATGGAGGCAGGAATATGATGATGACAATACTATATATCAATAATGATCCTGGTACGATCAATCCATGAAGCTATTGTGGCGTTGCCGTGACTTGTGAATCACGAGGACAACATGTGGTAAATCTTAGCCTAACTGCAGTTGGGAGATGTCTGCAGACAGCTGCAGGCAGGCAACAAAGTCAAGAAGGGTATGCGCACAAGAAGCACATGTTGTCCAACAAGATGACGAGGAGCATTCCGAGTTGTTTCCGAGGACGGAATCTGGGTTGATTCCTGGTCCTTGGGTCATGTGGTGCGTTTTTCTGTTCGGCAGTATGCAGGGAACACGGTTAGTTGTAGATTTCGATGCAAAGTAGAATGGGTAGAGTTCTCGATGGAATCTCCCGATAGGACTATGAGTCTGTCGCATGGTCCGGGTGCCGTGCAACAGGCCACGTAGTGTTGCCTGAAAATTTAGGCCCCACACGGCGTCACCCTTTCTGCCAGCTTTCGATGTCGATGGACTCCTTCAGCTCACCGTTCAACAACGCCAACGATAACGCCGACAAATACCCACCCACAGATCCCGTAACCTACTCGAATCGATTTAATATTTCCCCGAACACATCGACGACCATGTGGATTGTCAACTGGTGTATGTTCTTTTTTTTTTTGGCTTGCGACCCGGTCGCCGGCGTCATATAGGCTGACACGTGCTGCGAATAGTCTACGATGTGCTCTCTTCGCTGGGGCTGCTGAACAAGCACGCTAAGCTACTCTTCCTCGGCCTTGACAATGCGGGAAAGACCACTCTCCTGCACATGCTGAAGGTATGATGAAAACGGGCTGGCTGCCTGAACGAGACGTCTGGGAATTCCGGACCTCACCACCAAACCTTCGTTGGCATACCCGCTTAACTCTTGAGGGTGATTGACGCTGACGGATGGGTGCCTGTAGAACGACCGTGTTGCTATCCTTCAACCTACTCTTCACCCCAGTAAGTCTTACAAGATAACCGACCACTAACTGCAACGCTTGTGCATTGATGCTAAGAGTGTGTAGCCTCCGAGGAGCTCGCCATCGGCAACGTTCGATTTACCACTTTCGACCTGGGTGGTCACCAGCAGGGTATGTGTTGTGCTATCCGAGTACTCTGTGATCTAGCTAACGTTGGATGCATAGCCCGTCGTATCTGGCGAGACTACTTCCCCGAGGTTAACGGTGTTGTCTTCCTTGTCGATGCTAAGGACCACGAGCGATTCCCCGAGGCCAAGGCCGAACTCGACGCCCTCCTAGCCATGGAGGAGCTTGCCAAGGTCCCCTTTGTGATTCTCGGCAACAAGATCGACCACCCTGATGCCGTCTCCGAGGACGAGATGCGACACCAACTCGGCCTCTACCAGACCACTGGTAAGGGCAAGGTCCCGCTTGAGGGTATCCGTCCGATTGAGCTGTTCATGTGCTCAGTGGTTATGCGACAAGGATACGGCGAAGGAATACGCTGGCTGTCGCAGTATGTGTAAGGAGGTAGATGGTGGAGAGAGCTGTAGAGAGCTATACCAGCGTGCAAGTGGGGGGCAAGGAAGCATGGTGCTCATCCACTGTTTATGAGGTTCAGACTTCTTTTTAGCCGAACTTTTTTGGTCGTGCAAATTCTACAATACCATGATAATAGCCGAGATGATCTTTGGGAATTGACACCCCTGGGTTTTGATCGGGCCAAGACGCTGAAAGGGGAAGACATTGCAGGGACTCTGCTTGTGCTGGGGGGTGGGACGAACTCTGGGGATCTGAGGCGCCGAAGAATGGAATGTACATTCTGCACATGGTGTGTCTACGTAGAGAGAGCAACTGACCAGATCATTTCATGACATCTACCAGCCATGTGTCTGCATGGATTGAGATTTTGTTCTTGTGCCATCCATCACCTGTTAGGAATCCATGACGGGAGCGAACCACCTCGGCTCCGCCATGAGGAACGCCGTCAGCGGGGCCCGTGAGGCCGGGGCATGCGCCGCCTGTACCAGTGCAGCGCTTTTGGCCACCAGAGACACTTTACCCCAACGAAAAGCGACGTCATCCCATTTTGGCACGTTGTCGCATCACGGGGGCCACCCAACAGCTCTTTCACGAGCCATAATCCCATTCATTTCTATCCCTTCCACCTCGCCGTTTACCCAGACCCTTTCCTTCCCGTCACATCGATATGGAGGACAGTCCCGGTTTGTGATACGTCCATCATGTCGCAGCCGTATGTGTCTTACTTTTCCCGGGACTCCAATTTCGATTTCCCACCAGAGTCCTTCGAGCCTTCGACGCTTCCGGAGGGCGATGTAGAATTCATCGAACCGCGCGACCTCGAATCTTTTGAGAAGGCTCTCCAAGCCCCGGATCCCCTACACAGCCCGACTGATGAGACCGGTTCCCGATCGCCGCGCAGCCCGTCCAGAATCACGAAGAGACCTTCTCAGACGGAATCTGGCCTTGAGTATGATGTCGCCGCCATTGCAGCCGCGGCGGGCGCCGCATCTGGGGGCCTGCCGCCGCCACCGACGTCGAATCAAGGAACCTTTATTACGGCGCAGCATGATTGGGCCCCTGTGAATTCGCGAGTGTATCGCAACAAGCGGGGTTCGAAAAAGAAGAAGAAATACAGGAAGGGCGCAGACAGCAAGGGCGCCGTTGAAGGTCTACTGGGCACTCGAACCATTGATGAGACGCGGGAGGGATACCTATACCAGCTTTTGAAATGGCCTCTCCTTAGCTTCGTCTTATCATGGCTTGCTGGCCTGGCAATGGCATATCTCTCGACACGACTTTATATCTGGATTTTCGAGCACTTTTTCACATGGCGAGGTCGGCGTGAGCAATTGCGACGCAGCATGCGAAATACGTCCAATTATGACGATTGGGTCACCGCTGCCAAAGAACTAGACAACTACCTTGGTCGACAAACATGGAAGGAGGAAAACGGGTTTGCCTATTACGACTCGAAGACGGTCCGACGAGTGTGGGAGCAGATCAAGAAGACAAGAACTCGCGCCGAGGAGCAGGAAGTCAAAAAAGAGAAAGGCGATGGTGGCAAGGCTGTTGACGAGCTCAAGAGCTTGATAGAGGCCTGCGTCAAGAATAATTTTGTTGGCGTCGAGAACTCAAGACTATACAGTCAGACGTACTACGGCACCAAGAACCTGGTACAGAATTTCCTTGACGAGGGTAAGTCTCCAGGAACCATAGTAGATTAATCGGGGCGATGCTGACATGAACGCAGTGGAAAACAGCTTGAAATTCCTGATTCAGACCAAGCAGCTTGAGATGGAGCAGAAACGTATTCTCTTTAAACACGTTTACGCAAACTATGGACGGACAGCTCTGTGTCTATCTGGAGGGGCTTCCTTTGCATACTACCACCTCGGAGTCGTCAAGGCGCTCTTGGATACAGACCTCCTGCCTGATGTTATCACGGGAACCAGCGGTGGTGCCCTGATTGCTGCCTTAGCTGCTACTCGAACCAACGAGGAGCTAAAGGAACTTCTTATCCCGGCATTGGCAGAACGAATCAATGCTTGCAGCGAACCCTTTACCACCTGGATTCCGCGATGGTGGAAGACAGGTGCTCGATTCGACTCAGTGGACTGGGCCCAGAGGTGTAGTTGGTGGACTCGTGGTTCCCTGACCTTCCGGGAAGCATACGAACGAACGGGTCGTATCCTCAACGTGACCTGCGTTCCCGCTGACCCGCATTCGCCTACGATTCTTTGCAATTACCTGACTAGCCCGGACTGTGTCATCTGGTCGGCGGTACTGGCGTCCGCGGCAGTACCTGGTATTCTGAACCCCGTGGTTCTCATGATGAAGTGCCGCGATGGAACTCTCGTGCCGTACTCCTTTGGCCACAAGTGGAAGGACGGCAGTCTACGAACCGACATTCCCATCAAGGCCCTCAACACACACTTCAACGTCAACTTTACCATTGTCAGTCAGGTCAACCCTCACATCAATCTCTTCTTCTTCTCGTCACGTGGGTCGGTTGGACACCCCGTCACGCACCGCAAGGGACGAGGATGGCGTGGAGGCTATCTCATGTCCGCCTTTGAAAATTACCTGAAGCTCGATATGAATAAGTGGCTGAAGTTTATCCGCTCTGCCGAGCTGCTGCCACGACCGCTAGGACAAGACTGGAGCCAGCTGTGGCTGCAGCAGTTCAGCGGGACAATTACCATCTGGCCCAAGTCAATCCTTTCGGACTTTTGGCATATCTTGTCTGACCCAGATCCGCCAAGCCTTGCGCGAATGCTCCACGAAGGAAGGCAGAGTGCGTTCCCCAAGCTCAAGTTCATCTCAAACCGGCTTATGTTGGAGCGTCTTGTTGAACAGGGCCGGCGAGAGTCGCGACCGTGGGTGCGCAGGGGTAGCCTTCAGACAATAATGAGTGATGAAGATTTGCGTAGCCTGTTGGTGAAGGAAATTTCGAACGGTGGCACGACAGAGGACGAGACAACAGACGTGGAGGATTTGATTGGACTTGGCACGGGCCTTGAGATGACGGCTTTAGACGAGAAGAGTGATTGAGTATCGGAGTCTAAATGATAGAAATCCAGAATCTCGGAGATTGCTAGTGTGTTTACTAGAAATGGGCATTGGTGGTAGGGTGTGCTTATTTGGCGTTGGATGGAGTCATGAGTCTAATAGAATGTAGGACTGGGGCTGGGATACACAGAACATGGGGGGATACACAGAACAGGATGAAATATTTCGGTATAATGCTGAGACAGAAGTGCGCATTTGCGCAGCTTGCCTGTTGTAGAGAGAGGTTGTAAAAGAAAAAAGAAGAAAAAAAAAGTAGTGTTGATGATACCAATCATTAATTAGTCAATTGATCCAATTCATAAAAATGATTGCCGTCGGCAGATCGGGACCAGGCATCTCCGTCTGATGTCACAGGGCTGAGAACCAGCGCTAAAAAAAAAAGCTTACCAGCAAGGTGACAGAATAGGCGGCACCGTGCCAACTTTGATCATGGGCCAGACCAGAAGAAAATTTTGATTAAAATAAAAGGTAGCAAAAATAAATCATATTCGTTGCGATGACACATTCTCTATCTATCCATGGATTGTATTTATTTTTTATATGGGCTATTTAATTTGCCTCCACATTCTCTTCAGTTTCTGCACAGTTGCGTCGTGCTCTTTTTATGCCGTGTGCCGCTTTTTCTGTCACCCTGGCTGCTTACCTACACGCACCCGGTGCACGCGGGCTGAGAGAACACGGTGGCGCGTATTTTTGGCACACAGCCAAAGTGGTACTGGAGGTGCCTGAAGGTGGGAGGGACAGATAATCCGACGACCCGCAGCAGGCCAGCCAACCAACCAACAACGGGCTGCGTGGCCGTAACATTTTCAGGACACTCTACACCAAATCGAGCTGTACAACTGGACCATCCCTTGCACCTTGCAAACCCCCCCCTCAAGACAAGAGGAACTGGACAACACACACGCTCTTTTGGTATTCTTTATTCTAAAATTAATCGTTGGTCTTTTCTTACTCTGCGAGCCGGGTTTGAGCTCGTCCAATTGTCAAGATGAGTTCGGACTACTCGTATGACGAGCAGGTACGTCAGGCTCTCTTTAACACGTCTCCCGATGCCGCTGTTCTGGTCCCCTCCACGACACTTTCGCGGGCAACTTGCGCAATGTGTTTTTTTTGGAACTACCGCACTCCCTTTTTTGCTCGCCGAGATCCCCGTATGAAGCCCTACTAACTCGTAATCTCTCTCTCAACAGGGCCAGTTCTTCCCTTTCTTCATTCTCACCCTCACTGGTCTCGTCACCGTCCCCCTGACCTACACTATCCTTCGCCCCAGCAAAGATGAGGATGCTCTTGCGCCACGCATCCAGACCGACTTCAAGACGGAGCATACCGCCACCGTCGACTCGCTGAAGAGCGCCCAGAAGCGCAAGCAGTGGAGGGTCAAGCGGGTAATCTTTGTGGTGGTGGGGTGGGCCATCATGGCCGGCATGGTCTACCTCATTACTGTCACTCAACCCGCCGTTCACAAGATCTGGAACCCCTATGATATCTTGGGCATCTCTGAGGTAAGAATCGCCTCTTGCGGCTTCGGCGCGCTACACCGAGTCGTCTCCTGACCTGAATTGTGTCTAGTCCTCCACCGAGAAGCAGATCAAGTCACACTACAGGCGCCTCTCTGTCAAGTACCACCCCGACAAGATCCGACCCGACCCGGCCAAGAACGAGACCGTCGAGTCTCTCAACGACTACTACGTTGAGCTCACCAAGGCCTATCAGGCCCTGACCGACGAGGATATCCGCAACAACTACATCCAGTTCGGCCACCCTGACGGCAAGCAGAGCTTCAGCATTGGCATCGCCCTCCCCAAGTTTATTGTCGAAGATGGCAACGGCAAGTATGTCGTTCTCATATACACCCTGCTCCTCGGAGTCCTGCTCCCCTACCTGGTTGGTTCGTGGTGGTACGGCACGAAGAGGAGGTCAAAGGAGGGCGTCCTCATGGAGAGCGCCAACAATCTGTTCCGCCAGTACGAGGACGACATAAGCGAGGGTGCCATCATCACCGCTCTGAGCACCGGAAAGGAATTCGAGGAGGTTTTCAAGGGCGACAAGGCTGAGGCTGGTCTTGCCAAGGTCGAGTCGCGCATCACGGCTGAGGGTCAGAATGGTACCTTCGCTTCTGGTATGACTGCCAAGGACAAGGAACAGCTGGAGGATCTCGAGAGCGGTGTGCGACGCAAGACTCTTGCTCTGCTCTGGGCCTACCTGGGCCGAATTGAGCTCGATGATGCTGCCCTGACCAAGGCCAAGTATGAGGTTGGCCCCATCGCTCGTGCCCTTAACCAGTCCTTTGCTGCCATCTCGCTCGCCTACGGTAACGTTGGTCCCATTGTCGGCGCCTACACCACCAGTCAGCACCTCATCCAGGCCATTCCCCCCAAGGGCTCTGCTCTCCTCCAGCTTCCCCACTTCACAAATTCCATCGTTGCCGCTGTCGAGGGCGACTCCAAGACCCACATGTCTGTTCAGCAGTTCATGGACCGCTCAGATGCCCAGCGAAGAGAACTCGCTGTTGGCAAGGACCTCTTGACTGAGGAGCAGTACCAGACTGCCGTCACCATTGCCAAGCAGCTTCCTTACCTCCGAGTTGCCAAGGCCTTCTTCAAGGTCACTGGCGAGCGCTTCATCATTCCATCTTCCCTAGTCACTCTGGTCATCAAGGGCCGCTTCATCCCCCCTGGTACCGAGAGTATTCCCGCTGTCAACGAGCTTGACCTGGAGGATATTGATCCCGCCGAGGATGATCTCGAGGCTATCAGCGGCCGCAAGAAGATGATCAAGGGACCTGACGGCAAGCCTATTCCTGTCGAGGAGCAGAGCATTCTCCCTCCTCGTGCCTTTGCCCCCCACTACGCCCGCGACCACTCTCCCAAGTGGTACGCTTTCCTCAGTGATTCCAAGCAGGGCAAGATGGCCGTGCCCCCCTTCGCCTTTACCCGATTTGACCAGACTATTATCGACGAGAAGGGCAACCCTACCTTCAACATGCAGACCCTCAAGGCCCAGTTTGCCGCCCCTCCCCAGGCCGGCCACTACACATTCGTTCTCCATGTTATGTGCGATGCATATGTTGGCTTTGATACCAAGATGGAGGTGACCCTGGTTGTTGAGGAAGCCGGCAAAGCTGCGGCGATGCAGGCTGAGGATGAGATTAGCGAGCCTGAAGAAGGTGAGTTCTATTTTCGTGACTGCTCCCATTTCCTGAAATCGCCAACTAACACTCCCCCAGACTCTCTTGCTGGCCAGATGCATGCTCTTAAGACCGGTCAGGCCCCCAAGCCTCGCAGAAGTCAGGATGATGACTCCGACGACGAGAGCGGTACTGAAGAGGAGGATGATGATACCAGCGCGACCAACACCGATACTGAGGACGAGTCATAGTTGATTGACCTTTGTATCTCTAACCAACAAGGGACGCCACCGTTCACGCGGGGATGCGGCCCGGCTCTTGTATTTGTTCGTCAAAGCGTCTTCTAACCGTAACATCAAGCCTCCGATGGCACTTGAGTCAGGAATATGGAGACAAGGGAGAGGAAAAACGCGAGTTAGCACGGGGACATTGTTTTTGTTTGGCAGCTGTTTTTCACGATACGTATCTGCGCCACACAAGGTAGGGGGTAACTGGGAGTTCTAGGGTGTTTAGGGCATAATCTATCATAAATGTTGTCTCTTGTATTGAACTCTGGACCATCTCTTCTTTGTTTAGCATGATGCGAGAGGTACATGCCAAATGGCAAAAGATAATAATTGCTACATACGGACAGAAGAAAGAGAGGAACCACTCAAAGATTCATTCCATCGTACCCCATATGAAATTACTGGAATAGAGCCGAAACCAGTACAAGATAATAATATTAAAGCCGCTGCCCTACTTGATGTTTAGACGCACAGGGGCTTCCTTCGCTTGATCATGGCCAATGTCGCATCTCGCAAGGGGGGGGGGGGGGGTTCTTTATGTCCTGTTCATACATTTGTGACTTGGCTGTTTGCTTCCTCATGTCGCTGATTTTCTCTTAGGAATACCCTGCCCAGGGTGAGAATGAACTTGCGTTGCCGCTGGTACAAATCTTTTCAAGACGCAAGTCCGGCTTCGTCTCGTTTCAACACGATTCGACTACTACGCACCTTCTGCGTATGACCTTCTAACAGACTCGGACACCACAGACCTCCACTCCCTTGCCTTCGATGCGAGCGGATCGCCCAAAGTACAAGGTTGCAAGCTCGCGAACGAAGAGCGCATCACTATCGCTCCAAATGTCTAGACCCATGTTCTCCACAGCATGGCTGTCAACTCGGATGGCATCTGCTTCTGGGTCAAAGTTCACATCTCCCGCTTGTAGAGGGCTGCTTTCAGCTCCGGTAGAAGGCTGAGAGACATCATCTTCATCATCACCGTCAGTGTATGGCCCATCTTGACTATCTGCAAGATCAGCCAAGACGGAGAGGATCTGGGTTGTGAGACGGTGAAAGTAGGCAATGATGGCGAGCTCGAGACGAGCCTCTCCAGCACCATCAGGATTTGTGCGACGGGTAGCGGCAAGAGAGGATAGGGATTCAGAAAGAACTTCGGAACGGGACGATGGCCGGGGCATTGCCATGGGGCTGGGACCGATATCAGCAAGGAGAGCGGTGTCGCGAGATGCTTCTTCCTGTCCCTCGGAACGAAGCTGCTCTCCGGCACTAGCCCACCACATGTAACCGTTGTAGGCTAGTGCAGTCCATGTCAGGGGCTCGACAATCTTATCGGCACCGTCATCGCGGGGATCTCGTACTACACAAGTGGATTGGCTCGAGGGACGCACAGGCGGCGATTCTGAGCGGGGAGAGTCCGTGGTGACGGCAAACCGCTCAAGACCGTTTTTCAGAGTTGTGAAACGGCGAAGGTCACGCTGTGTAGCCTTGATGGGGTGGCCGCGAGGACACTCTACCAGGGGCCATACCCTTTCGGCGGCTTTGGAGGAGTAGTCAGGGGGGATGGTGATGAGCATGTCCCAAAGGGTGTCCTTCATGGCAAGGATGCTGTCAGTAGTACAAGCGATCCAGCCGGAACCAGCCTCGTCGTCCACTGCGTCTTCGCTGCTGCGCTCTCTCTTGGACGCCTCAAAGTCCTCCATTAGAAACTGGATATCATGAACGCCAATGGAAAAGAGAGGCCTAAGGCGTTGCGTTGTCGAGGAAGTGGGCAAAACATCATTGACAGACAGAGGAATATTTGAGAGAACAGAGAGATTATATACTGGAGGGTGTTAGCTTGATGCTCATGCATTTGGTTGCGGCAGGTCAATTACCAAAATCACAGATTTCATGGACCGGTGCATGGCAAGAGATTAGGATGCGCTTCCGCAACAAGGCGGCGCGATGAATAGGGAATATTAGAGGGCCAAACTTATCCAGCAGGCTGGTCAGACTCCAGGCGGGGTGATATGGCGACAGCTTGTGGCCGGCGGTAGCCGCCGAGGCCTCGTCGGACACCGAGCGGTTGCGGATGTGACTCTTGCGACCAAGTGCCTGCGATTGGACAAGCGGCGAGCTGACGGGCGTCTCGCCTGAGAGCCGACGGTTTCCCTGGCCTGGATTTTCTTTGTTGGCGTTCCAGTAGTTTTCGAGGATGCCGGTGTTTTTGCGATCTTCAGCAAGTTGACTGCAGGGAAGTTGTTAGTTGGTTGTGCTGCGCTGCACAGAACGGGAGCAGCAATCCGAGGCCTAACATACGCAACCATTTCCTTTAAAGCTTCGGCATGTCTCCATGCGCGACCCAAGCGGCCGTAGCTCAAGGGCACCAAGACTCCGACAGCAATCATCCTTGCGTGGCGCGCCTCCTCTTCATCACACGGCACATTGATAAATGCGCTGAGGCCGGCGTGGCCGCCATCGTGGACAAAGTAGATGAGATCCTCCGATACCGTGTGTAGGCCAGAGGGGAGGGACTTGTACTCGACAAGCCCCTCGAGCTCTACGCCGGGGGCGGACTGTTTCCAGACGATGGTGTATCCCGCCTTGACGTCGAAATGGATGAGGAACAAGGCAGCAATCGGTGGTCGGTCGTTGGGAGGGTTGGAGGGCATGCGGACAGAGAGGGAAGGTTGTCCCCTGCGAGAGGAGGCCATGACGACTATCGGACTAGTCGCATCATATGATGGACGTGTTCGTGAGGGACGCGGCGCTGGATTCGGGGCGAGCACGGTTGATGGCAAGGCGTCTGAAGCGGCTTAGGGCGGATATACGGTTTCGCTTCGTGGGCTGGACCTAGGGGGGAATCACGTTGGGCGGGTCGATGGCGTACGAGATCAATGATGGGAGGTCGAGTCGAGCTGGTCAATTGTCGGAGCGAGGCATAGGGAGGCGCAGAAGCGGCAAAAGGGCCTATCGCAAGGAGAGCAGCGGGTCTCTGGGGAGGATGTAGGATGGAAGTTGGCGATGGGTAGGTTTGGGCGGTTAGAGCCTCCGAGAGGGCAGTGCTTTAGCTCAGTGGATGCCTTCAGTGGGGATGGCTCTAGCTTACAGTGGTTACATGAGGTGGTAGCCCACCCGATAGGCGCTGGTAGCTCCAGAGCTTAGGGCCGCTCTGGCTTCACGTGATGAGCATGCGAGGCGCTCAAAGTGGAAGCGAGAGGGGGATGACGACGATAGCTCACGATGCCAAGGATGTTACTCGAATGATGCTACGGAGACAGGGTTCTGGGAGGAGAGATTGCGGTGCATTCACATGCAAGAGGCGCCTTAGATAAGAGATGGGCGTCAATCTTGCAGTATAAGAGGGTGTGCTCGCCCGAGTCCCGAGATCACGTTTTACAGCTTGAGCGTCAAGCCGCGAGGCCAATGCCGGGGACGGTGGGCTGATGATTGCATGTTTGTTGGGAGGGATCGATGTGCCTACAGCCGGATTCATGCTGGGCATTGGCAGTGTTGCAATATGAGCTGTAGCTCAGGTGTGAGTATGGGCGTCTTGGCCATGGCGCAATTGCCAATGAGTTATCCCACCGACCACAAGACCCCGCCGATAGCTTTACAAAGCGAATGTCACACTGGACTTTTGTTCTTTGTCGGTGTAGACATTTCTAGTCCGAGTCTAATAAACCTAGCCCGAATTGCTTTCCCAAAGGGCACTTGTATCTCAAATGGTTGCAAGTACTCTCCACAGACAACCCACTGACCTCTGATGCTTCTTATGCCATATAGTGGTGTTTCTATTGTAAAGATGGCGTGAAAAGAAGAAATAAAGTTCCCATGTGGGCGGTGGGGATGGACCTCTTGACCATCTGCTAGTTGTACATAGTCTTTAGAGAACCAACGACTATGAAACTCACACCATTTTGGCCTTTATGCTGTTGCTTAGGGATGCCAAGTTTGTCGAGGATTGCAGTGTCGATAAAGTCCATCGTTCAGTCGAGGATAGCTTTGGTACTCTAGGTAGTGTTGCACTTTTCTAAGGGGTTTGGACTCAAACTGGGAGCCTAAGAGCAAGTGGAGGTGTGGAAATAGTGATATGGTCGTTGATATGTAAGTAGGATTGTTTCTCAAGTCCAGGAATCAGGGCGGCCTTCTCACCACCAGTTGCGGGACGTGTTGTCCGAAAAAGTAGCACCCTGTCAGTAGCGAGAATATCGCATAATGGGGGCATCAGGACCCGCTGTCCAACAGTCCAAAAAAGCACCAGGCTTGCCCTCCACATCATTCCGGCTGTCTGGCATTCTTTTTGTTGTACGAGACGAGCCACGGGGAAGAATGGTAACCGACGTTATAATCCTCAAGGGCGATAAGCGCTGCAGCGCAACTTATACAAGTTAGTATATTTCAATGCCCTGGTGGCAATGGTAGGATAAAGGAACGCAGTCTTACATTGGCTTGCTCATTGTGCTCCCTGGGCGACTGGCTCTCCTGGCTCCACCAAGTCGCTGCACATTCCCTGGAGTTTGTTAAAACTTGTTGACAAAGCTGAGAGGTTGGCTCAAGACAATAGAGCGGCAAGGGTGATCCTGGGCCTTGAACTTGCTCTGCTTGATCTCTCAAATATTGCCAATGCCGGACGCAAGATCCCAAATAGTATTCCACATTTCAAGCACTTCTAGCTCACGGTTCTCCAATAAATCGTCACTGTAATCAAGACTGACAACATCATAGCGAGGCATGGCATGGTCCCCCTGCCTCCCTTGGGTCCTATTAGCCCTGGGACGGCGGAGAGAGCAACGGAGTAGTGCGATCCGCATAAAACCTTGTAACATGATCGCCAGTGGAAGACTTAGAAGCAGAAACAGTTAAACAGTTGGCTCACTGAGATATGTCGCCATTTCATGGCAATTCTTGTCTTCGCTCCTCCATCTCGGGCTTGAAACGCGATACCAATTCGCTGCCGAGCACGCGAAGCCCCAAGGCAGTATCGATTTAGCTCGCAATCCAGTTTATGTCCCCGAGGGGATGTCAGCCCTTGCGGACAGTCGTAACAATAACAATAAATTCCCACGTCGCGTGACATGGTGATTTGTGCAGGTTGAATTTGTGCCTGTGCAGTGGTCGAGTGCTCTAACAATCTCAATCGATTGCTGGCATCTTTTCCGATATATCTTTCAGTTAACTCTCCGAATTTATGCTGAAGCTAAATATGTTCAAAGAAGGTGGCCCAGTGTTGTCACCTTGAGACATAGCTAGCTACTATTTTGGTACTATTTTGGTTCACATGCCCCATACAAAACGACCAAGGGTTGTGAATTCGGTCGTTTAGACGAGGGAAAGAGAAAGAGTATTCTTCCCACCACCACCGCCAGGGCTGACTGATATTATCACCAAAAGCAGGAATCCCGTAAAAAAAAAAAAACCAAGTATATATATATATATAGTATGGAAAAAGGTAATTACGAGAGAACAAGAATATATATTTGTACGGGTTGGGCCGCCTGTAATAGCTGGGTCGGGATGTAACTTGCATGAATTTAAACGGTCAATGGGCAATCGCAAATGAGGGGGATGTATATGTATGTTTGTTACCGTATGTATACCGTGAAGTCATGTCTTGAATGTGTGCGACACCCAATGATGGATTTTACCAAGCATGTGGGTGACAGAGCTGCATGCACACGACATGACACAAGTGTCTCTCTTGAGTACTGGTAAAGAAACCTTGGGGAAAGGTGAAGACGATTGGTGTTGTTATCGCAAATGAACAAAACCAGTTCTGGTGTCCCATTGCTTACTTGTTTGTGGTCCCGTGCATGATTTATTTACGATACATTGGTAAACTTTGGTGCTAGTGTCTCTATTATGGCTTGTCATGTTTTCGGTCACTTGCTGGATGGTGTCAAGTCGGCGCAGGTGTTTGGACGAATGGAACGATTCGAGCGACGGCTGAGCGACTATGACGTCGAGGTGCCTCGTACCTGCTTGTCTTGGGAGTGGTTTCGGGGCGCGTGGGTAGCGTGCCATTGCTGATTGCGGGGGAGAGGGACCGCCGTGGCCGCCCTTGCCTCCGGGGCCGGGGAGGGGGGGCAGGGCACGGGGCGTGAAGCAGACTAGAGCAGACAAGACAAACTAGAGCACGGTGGTGGGCTGAGAAGGGGCCAAACGGTTGGGGGAGGGGGAAGCTGGAAGCGAAAATGTCACCACGTGATGGTTATGGTTGTGTCGTGTTGCGTCTTCCCACACCCCCCCAACGCAAATTTGTGTCATGGAAGCTGGTGCACCTCCAGGTGTTGTGGCTATCCACATTCCTTGGGGGTTTTGTGGGCGTGAGCCGAGGTCCGGTGTTATACTTGGGCCAAGAAGGAAAAGGAAAAAAAAAAGCCGTTGGAATTTGCAAACGTAAAATAATAATAATAAAGAATGAAACAAAAATCCAAACCCACAGTAGTTCAACAAAGAAGGCGGCTAGAAATGTCTCTCCCTTCGGCCGCATCTATCCAACAACCAGACAGCTAGAGCCATTGCAGTGAATGGTGGCTGCTGACCCAAGACATGGCTGTCACAAGCCAAAATGCTTGACAGTGCCATGGGGAAGCTGGGGGCCAATCACAGCGCCCCCTTTCTCGTCTCTTGTCTTTTGTGCATGGTTTCCGCACCTCCCCCGAAACCCCCGATCCCGTGCCCGCTTTCCCGCTGCAAATCCGGCCGCCTGCCTTTAGCATTTCTCAACAGACAGGCAGAGCGAGAGAGCCTTGCGCATGCGTCTGCCTCGAGCCATGGCCCTTCTTTAGCAATACCTCCCTCGCCAACCTCAACCTCAAACAAAACATAGCCATAAACCACTAACCCCCGAACATCTTAATTGCTCGTTGTTCCGTCCCATCCTCCCGATCGCCCGTCCCTGCTGCCGTCCCTGCCCTTGTCCTCGTGGCAGCGCAAGAAAAAAAAAAGAAGAAAAAAAGAGGACCCCGCCGAACCGCCGTCCGCCGCTACCGCCCACCACGTTAAAGAGCCTCAACCCGACTCAACAACCAACCACCCCGCCGAATCCACTCCCTCCCCTCTCCAATCTCTCCCCATCTCTCGCAGCGGCCTTGTTCCCCTCTCTCCTACCGCCCCGGTGCGCCAGATCGTCCTGAACACCGAACGAGGAACAACCTCATATCCTCCCATCGAGTCCTTCGGAAGACGAAGGCCCAACGCTGCCCACCATGTCCATCTCCTGCGTAATCTCATACTTTTTCGTTGGCTATTTCGCCCTCACCGTCTTCTTCTATGCCCTGTCTTTGGTAATTGCCAAAGCTAGCTTCGTCGCCCGTCTCCTCGCCTTCTACATGTCCCTGTTGTTCGCCACAACCTTTGGCATGGTCTCGTCCATTATTCTTACATTGACCGGCCACCAACAAATCTCCCAATGGCTCACTGCTCGCTCTTTCCACTATACCAACCGCTTCACCACCGGCAATGAGTTCATCGTTGATGATCCCAAGGATATTCTCGGAACTACTCGCCCCGCCGTCTTTATTGGCAACCACCAGACCGAGCTCGACGTCCTCATGCTGGGCGCCATGTTTCCCAAGTATTGCAGTGTCACTGCCAAGGCTTCCCTCAAAAAGACGCCCTTCCTAGGTTGGTTCATGGCATTGAGCGGCTCCATCTTCATCGACCGCAAGAACAGCAAGGATGCCCGTGAGGCCATGAAGGGTGCTGCCCTTGAGATTCAGAACAAGCGCCAGAGTGTATATATATTTCCCGAGGGCACCCGCTCCTACGCCAAGGACCCCGTATTGCTGCCTTTCAAGAAGGGCGCTTTCCACCTTGCTGTCCAGGCTGGAGTTCCTATTGTGCCAGTAGTCGCCGCAAACTACAGCCACATCCTGTACTTTAAGAACTTTGTCTGGAACTCAGGTAAAATCCCTGTCAAGGGTATGTACTTCTGAAATGTGACGAATAGCTTACTGTACGAAAACTGACACCCATTCATAGTTCTCGACCCCATTCCTACTAAGAACCTTACCGCCGAGGACGTCAACGAGCTCACTAGCACAACCCGTGAACTCATGCTCGAGGAAATCATTAGCCTTACCGCCAAGGCTCAAGGCCGATCCATCCCTGTGCCTGCCGATACTGCCCACTCTACTGGCAAGAGCACCGGCGTCGACGCCAACTCTAACTCGCATTGAGCCTTCAATATCATATCAATGTGGAAACAGAGGTGAAGCCCGGAACCAACCGCGCCGTAGAAACTTATGGGGAGTTGAGGAGCACCATGACAGAACAGGCGAAGGAGTACCCGTGATGAGAGATGAGCCTATTTTTAATTGTTTTGTTTTCCCATTGTTGAGGTGGGTCCCAAGGGAACTGAGTCGATGCCGGCTATTAAAGACTCAAGACAGCCATTTGATACCCCCAATAGACGTATGTGGCGACTGACGCTCCCGCCATGAGAGCAAAGAAAAAAAAAGTGTACAAACGTCACTGCTCGTTGTTTTCTGGCTTATGATTTATCCTCATTATTCTCACGAGCTCCATGTTTTTCAGGATAAGACGAATAGAAGCACTCATGTAACTCAGAAACCTAATGCAACACATATTATGATGGAGCTTTTTGTCTTTTTTTATTTATTTTTTTGCACTTAAAATATGTACACCTAGAGGTGTTTTCAACAATATCATCATTATGCTAGGCTGTTCCCGGAGAATGGCGGTATATCGAGGGCACGCGTGCATTCTTTCATCATGTTTCATGAACCCCCTTTTGATGACACCCGCTCGATGCAACCAAATTGTAAACTCCAAAATCGCCAGCCATCCATCCCGCCCATCCCGTCCATCCCTATATGTTGTGTCGTGATGTACCGAGCCGGACTTGAACGGCAGACAAAGGAAATAAAGAGCAGAAAAAAACCCACAAAAGGCCGTTACACCGTCCTTGCACAACCGTTCTAAAGTGACATCACACCCCCTTTCATTAGCCGCGCACAGGCTACTCGCTAAGTGCCTGGAGTGCCTGAGTCAGTGATACAACGCGCAGACTCCTCCCGCGCTTGGGCGCGCCAGCGGGTGTGGCTGCCGCGGCGCTGGTGGCGGTGGGGGTGTGCTCATCGCGCCAGCTACGGAAGACACGTTTGAGGTCGCGGGGGATACCCTCTAGCACGACGGTTGAGATGGGCACAAAGGGGCGGTCTTCCAAACCTGATGCGAGGATGGCGTACTCTTGCGCAAAGTCAAGGGCGTTGCGGAACGAGCTGTACTGATCCTGCGCTCGAGAGCCGACAATGATGTATATCTCAAAGAAGGCGTCCAGAACGTAAATGTGCTCCCGTGAGACGTCTCGCTGGTTAAATGGAGCGACTTCGAAGATCTAGAACCAGTTTGTTAATTGACATCTTGCGATATGGGGGAAATCAAACTAACCTGTTGCCGTGCGTTCGCATCTGAGCAGAACAGGCGGCTGCTGTACTTGGCATAATTGGGCTTCAGTCTCCAGTGGTCTGCGGAACCGGGCTTGGATCCACCGTCAAACATCTCCCAGAAAGATGCCGGCTCACTGCCATCCTCATACTCAATTAGCTCGCCCGTAAGGCTGAGCTCCATGCCGATAAGGCGAGCACAGCTCAGTTCAGCGACATCGCTGCCCTTGCCCTTCCAGAGGTAACAGTTGCCGCCCTGGGAGATCAGGTAGGGGAAGCCAGCGCAAAGGTTTGGCGTGACCAAGTCTACCTCGTCAAAGGTGACCTGACCCAAGAACCGTCGGCCGCAGAGCATGCTGGGTGCGAGGGAATCGAATTTTCTGCTCGATCCTCTTCGGACAATTATGACTCCACCCATGGCCTGCAAGAATTCGGCTGTCTCTTTACCCTGCTGAATCTTGACGAGCTTGGCGCCCAAGGCCTTCACCTCATTCTGAACAAACACGAGAGCGTCTTCGACACTTGCCTCAGGAACATCGTCACCAACCCAGAAATAAACTTCAAGCCGCTTCCAGCCAGCCTCATTGTGGAAGCTGTGAGGGCAGATGTACATCTCCTGTTCAAATAGTACACGCTCAAAAGCAGAAGAAACTGGAGTCTTCTTTCCTTCTCCAGAAATCTGGAATGTTTGGAAGCTCAGTGGCTGGATCTTAGCCCCCTCTGAAGAGCGCTTGCTAAGAAGGTCGGCGGTGTCAATAGTGAGGGGAGCTGTTTGAGGAGGCTTAGGTCCAAAGAAGTCGCTGAACAAAGAGGCGACCTCATTTCCTTGCTTGGGAGGAGAAATGACAGCACTAGGAGATTGGGCCTCCTGAGCAGAAGGAACTGGCAAAGGGCGCGTGGCCATCCTCGAGGGCGTCTTTGAGACCTCCAGTTCAGAAGCAGGGCCATCGAAAGCCAACTTGGTTGCCGGAGGAGGAGTTTGCACTATAACACTGCCAAATATGGCGGCGCCGCTCTTCACTGACACCACGGGATCGCTGTCAACCTTGGTGGGAGATGTTGGCTGAGGCTCTGGCAGGGGTCGTCTTTGAGGGGAGGATGACTGGGGCCGTCTCTGGGGAGAGAACGATTGGGGCCGTCTCTGAGGGGAGGACGACTGGGGCTCGGGCAATGGCCTCTTCTCAAACTTGGGGGTCGAAGGTTCGGGCTCTGGAAGTGGCCGTTGGTACATCTTGACGGGCGATCGGGAGCCCGTTCGCTGGTGCGTCAACGTAACTGGTTCCTTGGTCTCCGGATCCGCCATGAACCGTGACATTCGGTTGGTATCAAGTTTCTTGGGCGAACCAGGGCGAGAGGTAGAAGAATCTCCCGTCTTTTGGATTCTAAGAGGAGAGGGAAAGTCGCCACTTGCTGGCTCAGGCACAGTCTGTCGACGCTGAAGAGAGAAAGGCCTCTCCTGAGGAGCAGAGGTTGCTTCCTGTTCAGGTTGCTTCGAGGGTACAGGTTTGCCTCGGATGGCGGCCTTTGCAGCGACTTGCTGCTGGATAGAGAACGCGGCTGGCTTCGCTTCCTCGACCTTCTCCACTGGAGCAGATTTCTCCTCAGAAATCTCTTCCTTGGTCTCGACCGATGCCGAGGGAGTGGGCGCGGGCTTCGAGTCTGTGGCGGGGGTTTTTGTTGTGGCACTTGATGTGGTCGGCGTCTTTCTCTTAGGTCCTCGCGCTCGACCCTTGGTCATATGTGTAAGTTGAGGGCCGGGAGTTGTTGGCTCAGTAGCAGGTTTGCTTGAGCCGGGAGCTGCTCTTGATCCAGCGTCATCACTTTGCCCTCCATTAGTAGCCATTGGAGGGGGTCCTTTTGCCAGTAAGCCGGCAAGGGCTGGATTGAACCGATCGGCCAACTTGCTGTTGCCGATACGTCCCTGCAGGCCGGGCAGAGCTCGGGGGGATGCGGCCACAGGGGAGCTGGACTCAGTCTGAGGGGGCGACTTGGGAGTTAACGAGGAATGGCTTGGTATCCTCTTGGGGCCAGGGACTGGCTTGGGAGAGGCAGGCTTAGAAGACGGCGCTGCTGGCTTTGTCTCCATGACAGACTCTCTCTTGTTGGCTATTTCAGCTCTCCTTGCAAGGCCTTCGGGCACCTGGTTCGAAGGCATCGTAGATTTCCTAGCAATACCCTTGCCTTCGGACTGTGCCTTTTTGAAATCATCTTTCTTTTTCAGAATGGCTTCCTTAAATTCATCAACACGTTCTGTCTTTTGGGGCCCGCCTGTCACGTTGAGTCCTGCCTTTCCGCGTACAATGTTACTCTTTAATTCATCCGGAGCCACATAGTTTTGAGTCTTGGTACGGCGTAGAGTACCAAACACGGCCTTGAACTCAGGTTCTTTGGGTGTGGGACCGTCAGAGTCAGTGGGACGGCGCCGTAGGCTGCCACGGAAGTCTTTCTTTGGAGGTGCCTCAGGCTTGGGCTTGATTGCAGGGGCGCCAGCCGGAGGGCTTGTGACTCTCTCTGGCTCTTGGCTTTTGGTCTCCTCTGTTGGCTGAAGCTCAGCCTCTGGCTTTGGGACCGGGTCCACAGGCTTCTCTTCGTCACCCTTCTGCTCGAGCTTGGGCGAGGTCTTGGCCAAGTTCAAGCTGCCATGACCATATGCAGGTCGATTGCCGCCGGGAGGAGGGGAATAGATGCCGCCCAAACCAGTAGTGTTGGGCTTTGCAACATCTCCCACAGCCGTCGACCTCATAAGTCCACCGATGCTGACTTGGTGCCTATGGGAGATGGACCCCGGTCGAGGCCTTCCGACCTCTGGGGTAGCACTACCTGCCTTTTCAGCCTTGTTCTTGTTCAGCTCAGCCATCCATGCAGGCTGGGATGATGTGGGCTTGTGTTGAGGCTTGGGTGATTCGGGCTTATTCAGTGCGCTCTCCAGCCAGCTCGACTTGGTTGGACTCCAACGCCGAGGATCCATCGTCTTGGATGGGCTCGTCGGGATAGTCCTATCCTCAGCCTTGGGGGTCGAGGTGTCGACAGTTGGGGCCTTGGGCGTAGTCTCAGTCTCGGGTTCTTCCTCTCCGTGACGTGAAGTCGGTCGGCTGGAGCCGGGTGTCTTGGAACCAGATCGATGACTGCTCTGCGGCCGCGTGGGCGTGGGGAAACCACCACCGCCACCGGTGCGGTGTGAGGCAACTGAGTCGACACGAGCAAGACTAGGAGGACTCGTCACACTCCATCGCTTGACACTGTCTGATCTCTTCATCATGGCGCTCTGGACGAAACCACCCATACCCTTTGTGGGTGAGTTGGACCGGGAATTGGACCGGATGGGGGATGTTCGGCCTGTTGGGGTAACTGAGAGTTCACCCAGAGACTTGTCCTCTCCAGGGTGTTCGAATCGAGGCGGGTTGAGTGTAGGCGGGCTTACAAGCCGTTGTTTAGTAGGAGTACCCACGGTTGACTCTATAGGAGGAGTTGTCTTGGGCCTGTCAATCGCCATGCCTGGTAGTTGGGCCTTGATGGAGCTCATGTCAAGACGGTCGTCGTCCTCGACTTGGTTGCGTCGGTAAGCAGCCGAGCTAGCGCCTCTGTCTGCCGTCTGACGGAACCAAGCAGGATCCTTGGAGCTCAAGGATTGGGCAATGTGATCTTTGGTAAAGGCCTGCTCAGTGGCGGATGCAGGTGTCGAGTCCTGCGACCCAACCAGGGACCTCTGGGTCGCATTTTGGGTCGCGAGCATGCTCAGTGGGCGGCCACCACCGTTCCGAGACTTCGGTCTCTGCTGCCACGACAGCCCAGAGCCACGAGAAGGGGGCCGTGGAATAGGCTTTGTGTCATTGTTGGGAGATTCATTCTCCTTGGTGGGCGAGGAGAGCGGGTAGCTCATGGCTTCTTCCTTGCCCTCGGGCTCGGCGGATGCTCGAGCTCCAGAGGAATCGTCGTCGTCGTCTTCTTTGGCGGGGCCGGGGGATTCGAGCTTCAATGCCTCGTTGAGCTGCACGCTCCGTCGGTTCGACCGCGGGGAGGGAGTGTTTGCAGGTGAGGACTTTTGAGGAGAGATGGACCTGGCACGTTCTGGGAGGAGGGGGGGAGGTATTAGCAAAAAAGAAACAATGCTCGGTGGGCGAAACGTTGAAACCAAGAAGCTGGAGGCAGATCAAGTACGAACGCCGGGGCCATGGAGAATTAATGAGCAGGGGAGGCAAGTAAGTAAACATTGGAGGGAGGCATAAGGCTGGGCTGAGAGGGGCGCCATCCATGCAGCAGCAAAGGCTGCGTCGTGTACATATCTCGGAAGAAGAAACGTTGTTGTTGTTTTTGCAGCCACTCACCTTCTCGTCGAGCCTGCCTCTCTCGCTTGGCTGCTAGATAGTCTTCAAGCTCTTTGGCTCGCACTTCGTCTTCTTCGATCTGCTGACCTCGCAGGCGCTCGACCTGCTCGAGGAACTGGGAGACTTCGTCGGACATTGCTCCGGGTCTTGAAGGACATGACACGAAGTCCACTAGAGGATGGCCCGGCCGCTTTGGGGGGAGTGGGAAGGGGGTCCGACTACGCAGATACACAACAGTCTGCGCTTTGCTTTGCGCCGGGAAACAGGTGGGCTTGCGCTTGGGCTTGATAGAGCAGGAGGAGAAGGAGGAGGAGGGGTGTCTGGTGCCTTTGCTCGGGGCGATCAATATTGACGATGGAGTCCTTGCTGGGGAAGTGACTGGGATGAGATGATATTGGACGTCAGGGAAAATGGGAGAGAGAGTTGTGCTGCGAGCTGTGTGCAGAACCCATCCTGTCCCCTGCATATCAGTGGACTGGATGCTTACAGCGCCCGGGATTGGTGGTTCTCGGGCAACCTCTGTCAGTGGAGCCGCTGAAGGAGGGGTGCTGGAGCAGCTGCGTCCAGGGGATTCCCTTCTATCCCGCAGCCAAAACGTTGCATCCAGAGTGCCACAGAGGGCGCCATATATTCCATCCCGCCAGATCAACAAAGCAACGAGAGACATGTTGTCCTGGTGTGTCTCGGCCCTCTGCACACAATTACACAATTATCCATTCACAAACATTGTCAATTCCGCCCAAACGCCTTGGGCGCGAGAGCAAAGACCAACAATACGGACGCTCTAATAATGCTTCTAGTTTTATTAACACCGTTGTCCACAACGCCCCATCAACCCGAGCTTTTCCGTCGCCCGAGCCCGAGCCCGCCTGTAAAATGAAAACTGCCCTGGTCACTTATGCGAAACTTCACATGCTGAGCTCTTTTTGAGGTGGATGCGCCGGAACCAAAGCCATCTTTTGTTTACATCGACTTCGTATCAACATGCAACGCGTACCAGGAAGGGTGAAAACGGCTCAAACCTGTTCTCCCCACGCTATAGCTCCCGCTTTTATGTATTATCCCAGCGATTTGTGGCATCGGTGTTTTTTTTTCTTTTTCTTGCTTAGCTTGGATCTCAGCTCAAAATACGACCCAGCGGCTGGATTGGTCACTCATGCGATCCCGCTACTAGCCCATCTATTAGGATATCCCTGCCCCAATCTCAAAACCCAACCGGTTCGTTACGTTGCCGGTGTTACCATGGCTAGCCCAACAAAGTCACGTCATTCAAAGGGCCAGACGGTGCATTTTGTGCCTCCTGGTGCCTGTGTAAACAACCACTACTGGTTCAGCCACGCTGACTCGTTCAGTGAGCTGATGTTATCTAGCTTGGGGCTGTGTGACACAATCTTTTCTTTTTTTCTTTTTCTTTTTTTTTCTTTTTCTCACCTCTGTTGTTGTGCAAAAAGAACGACCTGGGTTTGGTTTGGTTTGCTGCAGCAACGTTCAGTAGAGGAACAGTCGCTTCTTGGCGTCGTCCACCACCCAAGCCAATCCCTCCTTGAGATTCTTGCCCGTCATGGCACTACATGACAGGATCTGCCAGCCATGCGTCCGGATTGACTCGAGTTGCAATGCCTGGATGTGCCCACATCAGTAAATCATGTCCTTGTCTTGGCATAGACCACGCCTTACCGAGACGATCTCTCGTTCCGTCATGCAGCCCCCCACGTCCGTTTTGTTTGCAAACACGAGCAGGCTTGCTCCTCCAAGGCGCTGCAAACCACATCCGTCAGCTATGCATCTCCAAATGCAATCAGGTGCATGTATGCATTGACACGAACCTCTTCCTGCAGCAATCCTTGCAGTTCGTCTCGGCAGTCCTCAATTCGTAGACGGTCAGTTGCGTCAACCACCCAAATCAAGGCGTCTGTTTTTTCAAAATAATTTCTCCAGTATGACCGCAGTGTCTTCTGGCCGCCCACATCCCCTGGGAACGTTAGCCTCGCGTGGCTCATTGAATGTGTAATAATTTACAGATATTCAACTTGTACCTAAATCCGTAATCATCAGTCCATGTCCTGCCTGGGTCGGAGTGTGGCAACCTACCCCTCATAGTCGATCGTTTTGATAATGAAGCCCAGAGTCGGGCTCACTGTATTCACGTCCTCTCCCATTATCTTCTTGACAATTGTCGTTTTGCCTGCATTGTCTAGGCCCCTGCTTCACGTTAACTAGGCCCCATCTTTGAAAATCAACCAACACGGACAGCATGAGGATTCTCATCTCTTTATCCTTGAGCCGCGCTTTTCGGAGGATCGAGAGCATGATGCACAGATTGGCAAAAGGTTACAGATGAGATAACGGGGCGAGAAGAGTCCGATAATAGAAATATAGTACGTTGATTGACAAATTCGGCGTTGACGTCTCGAAAGGGGGGTATTTCAATCGTCCAAGTACGTATCTATGTGGGTAAATTCGGGCGCCAACAAAGACACTCGTGGCTCCACGTGATGTGTATGTAGGACCAGTTATGATTCCTCAACACTTCAATATTTTTCCAGCTATCATTTCGCATCTATCGACTGACGCAATTTTTAGAAGTATTGGTTGCATGCTTTGACGGACCTCCTTTCAAATCTTAAACCTCCCCATTCCGTCAACATGGTAGACACCTCATTTTTGGCTGCGAGATACCCTTTTATGCATGCGTCTTATTTTAACTTATCTTCTCAAATCTCATGTCTATAGCATAACAATCCCACAACTCATTGCGGCGTATGCGACGTGATAAAACTTATTTCCGAATTATCGTTCGCCTTGGTTGTTCCTATTCTGTAATTTCCTCAACAGGGCGCGCTTGAAATTCCCAGAAGACCACGTCGAGCCCTACTTTGTCGCCGTTAATGCTAGACTGAGCCGCTTCATTGAACCGACCCACCTGCTCAAATCCGAACTTTTCAAGCATCTTATTGGTCCAGGTGTATTTCAGGTCATATTTATCACTCATCAAAGCCTCGATGTACAACCGAGAGTACTTTCGCTGGTTTTTTATTACGGGTTGCTCATAGACCCCAGCCGGATTTGGACAATCCCACTTGTAATCGATGAGACTGCGGTGATAAATGGCAACGGAGAGTAAGATGCGGTCAAGCAGTGCGGACCCATAGGCATTTTGACGATGGTCAGGGTGTACGAGCAACGTGATTCGTCCTGCGAATCTCGATCCGTAACAAGGAGTTCCAAAAATCCCAGTTCTTGCGTTAGAGACAAAAGAGAACCCAAGAATTGTCTTCGCATCTGAAAGCTTTTGGATTGACTTCTTGAACTTGACAAATTCCTCGTACTCCTTGTCTGCTCCTTCGGGCCACTTGGAGCGATCGAAAAACTGGTTCTCGGTTGGCACGGCCACAATGAAGGGTCTCAGACCCCGTTGACAGTTTTCATAGATGGTTCGGATAGCAGATGGGCTAATCTGTGAGGGCTCCAAAAACTGTGGTAAATCTTGGAGTCTTTCCTTGTTGATAATATTGGCAATTCCTTCAAAGTCGTCCGGTGTTGCTGGCCGAATGAGACACTCAGCGGCTGGCCAAGGTTCCTCCTTGACAGGAACCAGTTGGAGTTGCGCCTCCTGCAATTGGTTTCTGATGTTTTCAGCCATTACTCTCCGTCTTCTGAGCTCCTTCAGAATCCATAACTCCGACGTCATGTTGTCCTGTCGCCAGTTGGCATCCCGCATATCATCACATGGCCCAGAAGATTGTGTTTTGTAGGTCTTAGGGTATGCCACTGGTGGGAGAATGGATCCCTCAATAGTATCGACATCACACTGGTCGGAAGTGGGATCCCGTAGCATATTGCTGAGAAACTCGACACATGGTGGCCTGGCGATACAAGTAGATGCCCAGCCTTCGGTGATAGGATCCAGTGCCTGCTGAGGCTCACGTTCTTCGTTAGGCAGTCCCCAATACCCCACCTCGCCAGTCACATCGATGGTGGCAGTACTGTATTGCTTCATCTCGGTTGAAGCGATATCACTGATACTCCATTCTGGACTGCTCAGCTTTGGCTTAGCCAAGTTGTTTGTAGGGCTTGACGCGAACGCCTCGATGACATGGAGAGGCGCTGGGAGTGGAGCCCTTTCGTCTCGTTGATTGAAGCCATCAGGCTCCAATGGCAAATCTCGTTCTTGTTGGTAGGTTTTGTTTTTTTGTGAGTTGATTGAAGCCCCCGCGTTTGAGGACTGTTGTGATGAGACTGGGCGGCTGTCTGAACTCTTTTTCACCACAAGAGAGGGTAAAAGAAGCTCCCGGCGATCTGGCTTCCCTGTAGCCAAACCATGCTGGTCGGAAAACTAGGCCGTATCAGCAGACGCTGGGGTAGAGGGCAATTCCAGGCGGGATTTAAGTATCGCGGGGGGCAGAAGTTGAGGGCCAGTGGAATTTGGCCTTGCTGGAGATTCCACAACCGAGGTCCCCTTATCCGTGGGTGTCAGCCATTGTCTTTTCACTCTCACAAGCGGAGCCACAGCTGCGCGAAGTCTTTCGGGAGGCAACCGTTCACAAGCCCCATGGTCATCAGACATTATATGACCGACTGCCTTCATTAGCATTCTCTCCAAAATTCAGTTTTGATTTGCACTTGCTAACCTGGGTTTTTGGCGAGAGTGCTGAGTTGGCGAGCAAGGGAGAAATCCGATAAAAGAAAGGCTGTAGTAAACAAGGCTTGTTGAACAAAAGTTGAGGGGCAAGAGCTCTGAGGTTTCTCTTTCCTTCAAAGTCAATTAGAATATGAGAAAAATCTGGGTTTCATTCCAACATGGGCGAAGCGAGGTTGCCACGAAGTCCGGGTGAGGGGAGCCCAGGGAATTGAAGGTGAGAAGAAGAGGGAAGAGGAAAGGAAGGAATAAATAATTTTTGGCTCACGTGTTGGTCCATGGGAACAAAAACTTCCTGCACCTGCCAGCTCCAGCAGTCGGCAGCTGGTAGCAACTGGGAAGAAGTAACAGCACTAGCTTCGATAAAGTAATTATATGAAAAGCCCGTCTACTTTTGTACAGTGAATCAGCTCTTAGTGTAAGAAAAAACAATGCAGAGAAGTAACACATCGATACTATGAGTAGTATTTCAGGGGACTAGGAAACCAAGTTGATTCTCAAAACACGTCTCCCCAACATTGATCAAACACCCGGCGATATAAAAAAAATTCACAGTACAAATTCTAGCATTAAATTAGGTCCTCATAAAACATTATATGTTAATCGTCATGCATTTAATAAATACGGTATTGCCGTCGTGTAGAAATGGAACCAGCTCCTCGCCAATACATCCGAGAAACTCGTCGCCTCATTAGCCGACATCAACCATATATAGACCCCTTTGTTCTTCTCTCTAACTTCCTCCACTCACCCACCATTCCGTTCAAGGCGGGCCGCGATCCTTGGGACGAAAATGGCACAAACTCGACAGCGCCCTTGGCCCCATGTGCCCCCTGTTTGTGCGAGTTCGAACACAGAGTGGACGCATTGTCACGAGCTGACCGTCGAAACCCCGAGTGAGCGGAGTAAACACTCGATGATGGCTGAGAGCACGACTCCAGCGCCGCAAAATTGCCGTGCCAACCCTCGCGCGCGGGAACGTACTCCCCATCTTCACTCCCGTCCCAGTAATATCGTTTAGATTCCTCTTGTTGATGGAAAGTCTCGGTTGACTCTGATTCCGGGATTTGCGAAAGCGGCCTAATCTCCTCAACGCTAGAACTCTGGTCATCCTCCTCCGTGTGCACTGTCATGGTTGCCCAGCTGCTCTGTGATGGAGTGGTACCGTGAACCAATGGCGCTGGTACCGCGCTCTTTGGGCCATAGGCACTAAATGCTGGGTGGATATTCCGCGTTACATTCTCGCCGATCTCGCTTTGTCGTGTGTGTTGGCCAGTCCAGTCCCATGTTTGGTTGCTCATCGAATTAGTATCATCTCTGAGAGGTACTTCGCTTGTGAGGTGCCCCTCATGATCACTGCGACATTCCATCACTGGGGGGACTTCCCGTACCAACACCTGTTCTGGTTGACTCGGTTCAAAGGCCGCCCTGTTATTATGTTTGTTGGGTCGGAACGGACGTTCAATACTCGAGTTTCTCGCTTTAGATCTCTCTTTCTTAGTTTCATGGATCATGTTCGCGAGCTTGTCGCTCGCATCCTGGAAAGTTCTAGATCTGTCAGGGCCGTAATGCTCAATCCATGAGTTTACAAGAGCCAGCAGCCGCGGCTTTTCCCCATCCGCCTTTGATTGTTTGTTCATTAAACTAGCTCGCAGGTCGCCGAGGAGTTGTGGCCGACCACCCACCGCGGCTAGTATACACGCTTCACACTGATTCCCATCATTTTGAATCGACGATTCGTATCCAAACGTTACATTGAAGACGTCCCCTGTGAGCCATAACGCAGTTGCTGCATTGATACGATCGAGCCAAGCATGCAAAGGTTCCGGTAGAGGCATCTCACGGTGCCATTTGCGAAATTTGTCGGTGCGCTTCGTGAGTTCCTGAGTAACAAGAAGCGAGATATGACCGATGATACGTGGGTCAAGTCTGGAATGCGACAGACATAAATAGACGGTTGGTACTTCGAGATATTGATGGTCTTCCATACAAGCCGTTGGTCGCGTAACAGATTCTCCCAAGGCCTGGATTCGGATCTCCTGATTCGCGAGCCAGTCACTGTTTGGGTTGGTAACGTCAGCAGTGCTATTCATCCAGAGCAGATCAGTGATCTCAAACACATCACTCTCCGAAAGTCGATAACGCTCGTCATGCTCGTGGCCGCCCTTATAGTCACCCTGACTACAGGGAGAGTTATTTAATCCTGCTGTCAATGGCATAACAATAAAAATCTCAAGCTTAATACAAGGGATCCTAGAACAAATAAAAAGTGGTGCAAGTATTTTGGCAGGACTTGTCTCGATATCAAATTTGTTATTTGCTCTCCATGTGATGAATATGGTTACACAGCCGTTATATAAACAAGTCTTCGAGGGAGAGGCCTGCAGGTGAGCGGCCTTGTTCGTTGGATATAGCCATGGTCATTGGCCCAAATCAGACCTATGTTCAAGTGAGCAGATGCATTTCGTCTTTGTCCAGGACACAACGTTGGCCATTCTGCAAGGCCCGCCCCGCATATAGTTCATTGTTCGGGCCACGACTTGGACACTGTTAGCCACGTACGGTTGGCAAATCGCGAACCAGCGGCCGAACGCATGATTTCGACTGAAGAGACCTAATCCATGTTAGTTGGCTTAGCCTCTGGGTATGGGAAGAAAAAGCTGTACAGGGTCAAGTACCAAGAACAGTGCCAGTCAACTCGCTGCGAAGAAACGGATCATATCCAAATAAGAGTTGTCCGTTATGACATTCTGGTGGACACGCGGAGGCAAGTGTCTCTTGACGATAGACCGGTGGGCACAACCGGTCTGGCTATCAGTCAGAAAAGAGCAAAGTTCCTCGGGATAAGGGAACATTTATCCGTTTTATTAGACCTGACAAAGGAAAACGATTGACAAGTCTGGTTGTCCGAAAAGTGGCGGGGGACTGAGATTTTCAATCCCCGATCCAACACAATGCTTCCTCATCCTTCCCATCATATCCTTTGCTTAAAACGCGCGCCCTTCCCATCATAGATGTAGTTCCCAAGGAGATAACAGTAAGGAGAATAGAGATGTGAAGGAGAAAGCAGTGACTAATGCACTAAAGTACAAATGACATGGCGGATGGGCAGAAAGCCGTTCTGCCTCGAGTATCGAGGACTATCCCTCCGTCATACACACCATGAGAAACCCCAAACTCCATTGATCATGCTCGTAGTGTCGTTAGTATGGTATAGATAATATAGATCGGCCTTGCATCGTTCGTTTTCACCCCACGTAGTGTGTGCGCCTAGCAGCGGCAATCTCCCTCCGAGCTTCTTCCTCCAGTCGTTTCCTTTCAACTCGAATCTTTGCTGCTTCCGTTCCATCGTCAGGCTGGGCCATTTCCTTGAACCAAGGATGATTCAGGGCCTCCTTTGCTGTGATACGTTGCGAAGGGTCGTAGACAAAGATCTTCTTAAGCAAATCAAGGAAGTTCTTCAGGAAAGTGTTGCTAGCGGGGATAATATCCTGAGTCATTTTGTCAGTAAAGAACGTAGGATACAAGGCCGAGTCACCTACTGTAAGATGCTTCATGGCCTTGACAAAACGACGAGATCCGCGGGTCGTATCCGGGGTGGGGTAATCCAACTTGAGCCGCTTAAAGTACCTAAGTTATGTTAGTAGTTGTATCTTTTCACGGATTGTGAGTTACATACTTGGAGGCAGCGTTTCCTCCACTTCGGTTGGACATCTTGTTCACAGACTGGACAAGGTGACTATCGATACGGGTGCCCACTACCGCTTCCATCATAGCAAGATGCTCCAGGTTATCATGGGTCTGGAAGAGGGCATCTCCAGTGAAGAATTCAACAAGGATGCAGCCAATGCTCCAAATGTCGCAAGGGTACGACCATCCGAGACCAAGAATGATCTCAGGAGCTCGGTAGTGGCGAGTTGACACCACAGAAGAGTGATATTCGTCCTGAAAGGTGGCTGATCCAAAGTCAATAAGCCTGATCTCAGTGTCCAGCAAAACCCGACGCTGCGTGGCCTGTCGGTTAATGGTTGTGGAGGATGACGGAATTTTTCGGTTGTAAGTGAAAGTTTGGTAGGTGTTGTCACAGAGCAAAATGTTTTCAGGTTTCAAGTCTGTGTGGATCAAGTTGAGATCGTGGAGAACTGAGAAGGTCAGCAAGTGTAACAAAAAAGACGCGCCGAGGAGCCTACAAGCAACACTAGTAAACAACTGTCGGGCAAAGTTCTGGATTTGACTGTTGGGGAAGGGAACAAAGCCATTGCCCTTGAGAAAGTCGAAGACGCTCTGGTTAAGCAAGTCCATGACGATGCAAATGTGACCACGGTAGTCGAAACAATCACGGAGATGAATGCAGCGGTTCCGGTTGGCCTCGTCGTTGGCCTTGAGAGTGGCAAGAACCCTCAGCTCAATCCTAGAGGCATCTCGGTATTTCTGCACTGATCGAATGATCTTAACAGCGACGGCCTTGTTACGTTTGCGATCGTGAGCCTCGACAACCTTGCCAAAAGTACCCTGCCCAAGAAGCCGGACGATTTTGTCTGATTATCAAGTTAGTGGCGAAAATCTCGAACAAGTTTCATCAGGGTGAGGCAACGTACACTTATCAGTCAACTCAGCGTCAGGCACAACGATGTAATGGCCATCGTCATCATCAACCTTGACGTTCTTGTTGTAATGATGCTATCAAATCAAGTCAGCCGGGAACGGGTTGGGATGCAAACATAAACTCACGTCATGGACAACCCGAACGTTGACCTCGCCAGCCTTCTTGGGTGGGTATGGCGGAGGCTCATAGGTGAAGAATGGATCGCCAAGGCCGTTGATGTCTCTTCGCTTGGCCTCATTGGCAACCTGCTGGCGAGTCCTTTTCCGCTTCTGAGGCACCTGGACTTCCTCATACTGGCTATTAGAGGAGAGGGATGTAGGTGCAGTAGTGTTGAGAGCGGAATTGGTGCGGTCGCTACTTGAGATGGTGGAGCCGGTGGGTGTGGAAGCATGCAGCGGAGTGTTCTGAGAGCCCATATACTTGATGTGATAACCGGAGGCTTGGACAGTGCCAGAGTCTTCATGTCTCCTCTTCTTGGCGACCTGTCGGGCTGGGTGGTCAACCGCCACGGGAGCGGCGCCGTTTGTAATCTTGCGGCCAGTATTGGCCTCGGGCTCGGGGGTGTCGTCGATTACGATGATTTCCCTGGGGAGGCCATTCTTGTAAAAAGCATTCCAGTCGGGCTCGCGAGAGCGACGGCGCTTCCTTGAGGGCTGGTCTGCGGGCTGGTCTGCGGGCGAAGGCTCAGGCATAGCGGCCGCCGTGTAATTCGCGTCGTGTCGTGGCGATGGGTTGTGAGGAGGTTGGACTGGGCGAGAGACCGAAGACTGAGTGATGGCTACGCCATTCGAGGTAGAAGAAGAGTAGGCGACGCTGGAGGGCGGGTATGCCGGGGGGGGTCGAGCGGCAGCCGTTGTAGTGGCCGTGGGCGACGACGCGGAAGAGGCAGCAGGAGGGAGGATTGACGATGCTCCGGCGCCGGCAGTGCGATAGCTTGCGTTGGGGTTAGGCTGGTAGCCCTGGTGGTGCGAGTGTGAATGAGGGTATGTTGGAGGATAGTGATGGGGATGATAATGGGGGAGCGTAGCCGTGGCCGTGGTGGGCGTCGACATGATGGGGAAAGCCAAAGCCGTCCAGGGCCAGGAACTGGAAATGGAATATGCAGATGGTGATGGGAAGGGGGAGGGGAAGAGGGGAGAGGTGATGCCGTTTCGAACGGGGCGAGGATCCAAGAGAGTCGAGCCGTATCGTATCGTATGCGAGCAGTGATCGAAGCTGGCTGAATCGTAGGAAGAAAAAGGAAGCAAAAGAGACGAGACGGACGAGCGAGGCCGCTGGCTGGGCAGAGGCGAAGAAGCGAGACGCCGGTGTGATGGGGGATGGGGACGGGGAAGGGGACCCGGGCTTTCCCAAACCGCTTGGTAGTGGTGTGCTGGATCGCACGGGAGTGCCCCAGTGAGACGTGGGAGGCTTCAGGGCACACGCTCAGTGGAGAGGCCGCACGATGCAGCGGTGCAGAGGGTGACAGCGGGCAGACTCAGTGGGTGGTAAGCCCTGAAATCCAGTGGAGTCGCGGGGGGTGGTAGTGCCAGGTGGTACGTCGGGCTGAAGGTCGGGTCGGGGGACAGAGGGCTAAGCTTTCCATCTGATGGATGAGAGAGGCCCTGTAAAGGGAGGTCGGGAGAACCAGACCAGGTCTGAGATCGATGCCAAAACGGCCTGTGGATGATGATGAGGATCTCCAATGAAGATACTGCCTGTCCGGGCGGATTGACTATCGATTTTGGGGCATCGAAGAGGTTGCCTTCATCACTTCCAGAGAACCAGGGGCTGGTTAGACGCCGGTCGACCCAGTGATTTTTTTTTCTTGCTTTGCTCGGCCTGGGTCCAAGATGGCAGAGGCTGAGGTGGCGCTGTGATCCGGGCGCGGGCGTGCTGGTGAGCTTGGTGCAGGTTCGCAAGCGGCCTCGGAGTGAGCGGAGCAGTACAAAGCCTGGCGGTTTGGCGTAGAATATCTGATGGAGGGGGATTCTGTTGTCAAAAAAAGAAAGAAAAAAGTGCAGAGAAGAATCATCTATTAATATGAGGTAAGAGGAATATAGTGTGAGGGAAATGACAAAATCACACCGTTATTGTGTTCGTCAATGACAGTGTCTCCTAACCAAGTTTACGAGTGAGCGAGCTTGTACTACACAAAGTCACTGAACCTGTGGCATTGTGACCCTACTCGCGGCCCTGTGGTCCTGTGGGGAGCCCTGTGGGGAGCCCTGGAAGCTACTTGCGTACCGCCGCCACCATTGCGACCACAACCCCAGCGGGAACACACATCCAGCCACTTCCAGGCCATTCAATCCTCCGAGCGATAGCAGCGTCATGGTGCATTCGAGGCATATGTGACGGTCAGGCACACATGCTACACACGAGTGAAAGAATAAAGCTGTCAAAAGAAGAAGAAAAAAGCAACCGTTACACACATCAGGGGCCCAGACACTGACGAAATTTGAGGGCCTGGGCTCTCCCGGTCTTGTTCCTCTCTGCGGCGACGGCGGCGGCGGGCGGAGAGGATGTCAAGACGGTTAGTCCCCCAGGCAAGGTGATGTACCTTGGTGCATCCGGAACCAGTCTCGAGGTACCTTGCTCCTGCGAGGAAAAGGCCCTAGCAGTCAGGTACTAATGAGACGCGCCAGGATCATGGGCTGCACTGTGCCGTGCCATATCGGACTCTGGATATCTCTGCTCACCAATCTAAATAAATTGGCAGTCCCATTATCGATTAATGAAGGATTTTCTGGTAGACAAAAGGCCACTTGCTTTGTTCATGCTTACACGTGCAAATCCTCATCTCCATGACATGAGTCGTATCCAGAGACAATAAATGCAGCACGGAGAACTGCGTTGAGAGTGTGAATGCATGCGTCACGTCAGAGCACATCGAGGACAGTACGGGCCGGTACTGTTACAATGTACCTCTTTCTCTCCCTCCACCTACAACCGCACTCCTCTTCCTCCCCCTCACAAAAAAAAGTGTCAGCCCCAAGCGGAGCCACCTCTCTCTCAATCCAAGTCAAGGGTCTGCCCAGTCCCTGTTCGTCCCCAGCCTGTCCCCAGTCCAGTCAACAAAAGTCACCATTTGTTAGAAGCTCTCTCCAATGCCCCCATGTCCGAATCTGAATGCACGAATGCCAGAATGCACAGCACGGCTAAGCTAAGCAAGCCAAGGGCCGAGTAAGCAGCGTTAGATGTGGGTACGATTCCTCTCCTCCGGTTGCGTCCAGCAAACCATCGTGGTCCATGGACAGGGACACGCTCAAGGGACTCTCTTCAACGAGACGGGACGGAAGGGCGCTAATAAGCCCCGTGGTAATGCCATGGCATTCTCCATCCCAGGTGGCCATACCCGTTGCCCATTCACGGAACAAACCAGTACACCCAGACAAACCACCATCAAGAAGGCACCAAAGGAAGAGGGGGAAGGAGTTCGCCGTTGCTATGTGAGCCGACCAGCCAAAAAACGCCCAGCGAACTCTGCGGGCGGCCGGCCCTGACCTATTGTAACGGACCAGTCAGTAGGCAACCAACCAAGGCAGCCCAATCCCGACCAACCCTCGACCCTCGCGCAACCTCGTGCCTGAGCCAGTGTCTCTGTGCGTCTGTGCCTGGCAATGAATGTCTCGCCGCCTACTCTGGGCATGCCAACCTGCCGATTAAAATCATGACAACTCAGCCCGGCAAATGCTCAACTCCGCCCTGTTTGGCCTCCTGGTGGCGGCCTGCGGCAACTAGGAAAAGACGGCCAGATCCTGAATCCAAGACACATGTTGGTTGGACTCGCCTGGGCAGGGCAACTTTGACTAGACCTTGGCTTGGTGACAAGAGCGGCTCCCTTTGTAACAGGCCATGCCGCGGGACCCGTCTTGGTGCGTCTTTGCAAAATACCTTTGGTTTCTCATCACCCATCCCCTTGATGATGTCCCATACCCCCGCGTGCCAACCAGTCTCAGTCAGTCTAGATGGACCAACCTCAGCAGCGCGACTGACGCCCAAGCCAACAAACTTAGCTCATCGCCGCCAGCCCGAGCTCCGGAACCACCATGACGGTCCAAAGTCTCCTATTTGAGGAAGCGCGTCCATTTGGGCTTGGTCCCTAGTCCACGTCAATATGTTCGGGGGACTGTGCTTTGCTAATATGCTGTCTTCGTCCGCCCTCAAACAGGACAAGACAGCGAAGAATTCTGGACTGTCTGGTGAATGTGATGATTGGGCAGCAATCAATACACGGACGCTCGCTGTCCGTCATTGAGAAATTGAATCTTTCCATGACTCGACGCAACGTTGAACGGAAATCGATGCACCTCAAAATTCACGGTCTCTGCACTGAACTACAACGTACATATGGGATACACTTTCTCACACACGCCTACAGCGTCCCACAGGTCCAACCAAAGTCCAGGCAAGCCATTAGAGATCCGGTCGCTTTGGTGGCCATTCGGGTCCATCTATGCGGTTTCCCTGCCCCCGGCCAGGGCCAAGCACGGAACCAGTCACTGCGGCAGCAACAGCAGGGCATCACCAACAGCCACGCCCCTGCTTGCGACCTGGCTGACCCCAGCTACCCACGTAGTCTGCTTTCTCCTTTGAGCTGGGGGGGTGTCTTTTTTGGGTCTGGAGCTTCACGGCCGAGTAATCCATCGCGAATCCATCTCATCTCCAGTCATCTATTCCTTTCGTGCTGTTTCATCCGTTAGAAGGGGGGAGGGATCCGCTTTGGAGAGATGATGACGACGGTGGCCAACGTCAATGTCGACATGGAGGCTTCGCCTCGCCTCGCCTCGTGTCAGGCCGAAGGAAGAGAGTTCCTCACTCACTGCGGCTACCTTGCGCCATCTCACACTCGCTTGCTGCACAGTCGCTTCTCGTCTTTTCCACTCGACCCGTGCCGCGCCACGCCCGCTCTTTCGACCGTGGGTGTACGGTGCCACGCGAGTGACGGAGTGCATGCCACACGACGCGAATTTCTCTCCCAATGCGGCCATGAAAAAAAAAAATCCAAAAAAGAAAAAAGTATTACAAGTATATAAAAACCAGCTTGGCATCTCATTACATTTGATGTTTGTGCCATCTCCCATTTATTCCTGGACCTCACAATTCATTTCTGTGGAGTGCCATGTTTATCGCCTGCTTGGCTACCTTGCGTGCTGGATCCAATGCGGCAAGTCTGGCTGGACCTTATTTTGCCCTATGGATTCGTTGGACGGCAAAGATGGACTGTTTCTACTTCTCATCCCGTCCGGGCTACATAATTGTGACGATGCATTCTCCACAGTGTCCCGAGCCATATCTGGATCCTTTTTTTGGGGGGTTAAATGTCTCTTGCTGTTACCATATCTTGCTTTTGGCTTGGACCGTCGTCTCCCTGCCCTTGTCCTTCGAGCCCAGGGACCCCACTATTCTCCGTTTCTCCACTGCCAAGAGCTACCAGGCTTGCAGGCCTTTGATGTAGAGGTGATGAGAGTGCGTGAGTGACGCCCGGACTTAACCAAGAACGCAACCTCTGGCTTCCAGTGGGTGGCCGGCCCCTCCCTTCTCTCCACGTTCCGTGGCCCTGCTCTTGTCCATGGTCCTGCTCTTGTCCATGGCCCGAACAGAACTCATGGCACCATGTGTGTATTTCCCTCGATCGCTACCCGTGACAACCACGTCTCAGCTCTTTCCGCCTTTACCAAAACAAAATGGCACCACCCATTAAAAACCAGTGCCCTCTGTATGTTGTGGGCAGTCGAGGCGTTCACGCTTCCATCCACAACGTGACGTGCTAAGTTCCAACGGCGGGCAAAGTCACCTGTTAGCCATGTCTTACCCGCTTGCCCCTCACAGCCAATGCGCTTGGCTCTGTGGTGACGCTCAATAACGAACGTCCCACTACTGCGCGCGCGATTGTCGTGCTAGGAATAGCCCGCCGATCTGGGTGGCGACGGTGGGCTCTCCACCACTATCTTACTACCGACCTTCACACAGACACACACTCTCTCACTCGGCTGATGCAAAGTGCCCAAATCCCTCCCCCTTCTTCGTCCCGAGCCCCAGGATGCCATGCACGCCGTGAGCTCATACGTCTCATCCGTGACTGGCTGCTGCGACACTGTCGCCCTCGGCCTCCCACCCGAGCCCTCTTGGGGCCACACAGGAGACGTGACGGATGATTTGTATCGTTGCGGTCCCCTTGCAATCTGCCCATTTCCCTCACACACACCAAGTTGCGAGACTGCAGAGTTTTAGTTTGTTTGGGGGATTTGGATGTAAGCCAGCGAGAGAGAGACAAAAAGATTTCCCCTTGGCAGGGTTTGGCCCTTCAGTCTGCTTTTTCTACCGCTCTGTGCAGTGACAAGGCTTCCTACCTGCACAGTCAAAACACACGACACACTGCCAAATAAAGCCATATGAAATCCAAGTACGCAGGGCCTCAGCCCTGGACCTAGAATCCTTTTCGTGTTCGTTACTCTTATTTTTAGGCCATCCAACGACATTACAGCAGAGCTAAGTTGTTTCTGACTAGACCATGAATGAGGTGGAGTGCTTGGGGAGATCGGATTATTCAAGCGCTGTGAGAGTACCGTGCTAGTCACACTGTCCTTTTTTGTCGGAACGCTTCCAATCGCCCACGATCCCGGCCTTCCTGTTCTGGCATCAGGGACACTCCACCCGAACATTTTTTATGTAAGCCTTGCACAGAACGGGCCAATGAGGATCCTGTAGATATTGGAATGTTCAGACGCCCAACGTGCAGCACATATTGAGGTTCTATTTCCAACCAAGTATGTATGACTGCTGCCCTGTATCTCTATCCCGGGACCTATTCCTGACGCTATGCTCTCTACCACATATGCCAATCCAGGATGCTCCTGAACGCCTCCGAGAATGCATCAAACTCGCACTCGAGATGAAAACAGCAACACAGGCTCTCCCTCCCTTTACCAAATGCTCTAGTGCTTCTCCCGTGGTATCTTCACTATCCGCTTCCTTCTGGTAATATAAGGACAGTACTTTCCTCCAAAGTCTGAACCATCTTATAAATGTTCTGTCAAGTTTCTCGCATGCGCTCAAACACGCCACAACCCCCATTCCTGGGAGCGAGGCGGCGTGGGCAGGCAGCTTAGCACGGCTTTACACGTACAGCTGCAATTTAGATGCCGCGGTTGAAAATAACCTTGCCGTTCTTGCCTCCCTTTCCGTGGAACTCGGGCTCCAGCATGTCGGCGCTGATCTCCTGCTGTTGGGGAAAGACGGCCAGGGCGAAGGGAAGCACGGCAAACGAGGTCACGGCAATCAATCCCAGGTTGAGGCCGATGGGGATGGCCTTGGCCAAGCCAGGACGCGCGCGCACCCACTCCTTCTGAAGCATGTTCTTGTACCAGGCTTGCTTCTGCTCAATGTGATACAAAACCATGGGGGGGATCACCATGATGGGACTGCCCGTCAGCACACGACTGGCGGCAGTCTCGTAAACGGCAAACTTGGCGGCGGTTTGACTCTTGCCCAGCGAGGGGACGTCCTTTTCAGACTTTCCCTCAGCCTTGAGCTTCTCCTTCTCCTCCTCTGACAACACGGGGCGGACGTCAATGCCCTTCACAATCTCATCGCGGCGCATCAGGTATGTGTTGAGGCCACTGGCCGACGCAACGGCGGCGAAAGGAATCAGGCGGCTCAGAATGGCTCGGGTGGCGGGGTTCACCTTCAACCGGGGCACGATGGCGTTCAAGCCCAGAGCCACGGAACAAGAGGCACCGACGGCATAGCAGTAGGACTTGACGAGGGTCGAGGTCGGCATGGGCGACGACTTGTTCGCATTGGCGCTGTTGAAGGCGACGTTGAGCGACTGGTTGGCAATCTGCCAGCCGGCGATGCCAACAGTGCCCAGGCCGGGCTGCAGCATACCGGCCGTGACGATCAGGTTGGAGAAGACGTAGCATGACATTCGAAAGGGGAGGAAAACGGGTGTTCCAGTGTCTGCAGCAGCTGGTTAGCCGTCGGTCCCTCTATGGTTGAAGCTTTTGGAGAGAGCGCATACCTGGATGCAGCGTCGAATCGACAATCTTCTTGGCTTGCCAGAGATCAGGAGTCATGTGCTCGATCTTGCCCGTCTTGTAGTCGGTGACGAGCTGCTTGGCCTTTTCGAGGCCTGTATTGCCGGCGAGAAGAGTCCTGCATGGTCCTGTTAGCTGAAGCGTCCTCGGGGTTCTTGGGGGGAAGGGTTCCAGCTCTTACGAGGGGTCTGTAATGCCAACGGTATGGCGCACCCGTCCCATGTAGGTATTCAGGTCATATTGGGAGGGGGGCAGCTCCCGGTTGCCAGGCAGAGAGGACGACATGATTTTGATACCGAACCGAGGGCCCAATTGGGATCGCAAATATAGGAAGAGGCGAACGGTCAAGTGGGAAGGGCCTCCGGCCAAGTGAGGGGGGGGGCGAGGAGAGCTTTTTGTGTGCCGTCGATGGGCGGGCTGCAGTGAATCAACCGAGGAGTGGTTTAAAAACGAGACGACGATAAGCGCGTCCCGCTTTCGGCGCTGGCGGTTGGGGTCACATAGGGCGCGGGGCGCTGACACTACAGGGCTTCTAGGGCGCCTGGGAACCTGTAAAAGCGTCGTGTGAGAAGGCGCCGCGCAGTAGTTGGAGGGGAATAGCGCACGCTCGGCTCTTGGCCTTCAGAGGGTGTTCAATGCACGACGGCACTGCATCCGATCCAGGCTTCGAAATCGCGGGGTCAGTCGGCTGTAGAGAGCCTATCCACAACAAGGCGAAAATAACCTCAACAGCCGGGTGCGCAGCCGATCCACAGAGCCTTGGAGAATCCCGACTTGATACACGGCGCCTGCACGGCCTCCGTCCTATCCATCAACTTTGCTGTTATTCGGATTCCGAAATAGGAGCTCCTCCCAAAGTCAAACCGGGACCTGCACCCCGGATCCCCCACGTGGGGTCATGACGAGAAGGTTGAAGTTGTGCGAATCTGAGCAAAGCGAATGCCAACCACATGACGTCTTCTAAACGACGAAGTGTGTCAATCCACCACAACTAGGGTAGGCAAGGGGACTATAAATATTGAAAGAAAGTCAGACATAAAAAGAGCAAAAATATTCGACCACGGGAGGATTCGAACCCCCAATCTTCAGAGTATTGCAACCGAAATCTGACGCCTTAACCATTAGGCCACGCGGCCAATGGTGATGGCTTCAAACTTGAGGTCTATCCGGCATTCGTCGGAAAGGTGGGGAAGTGACGTTGGTGTACGATGCCGTGATTGGGCTAGAGGATTCAACATGTAAGCAGGGGGGAAATGTGCAACACAAAAACGGAGCCAGCATGTTGCACGTCGGGCATGACCATGGGGAATTTGTGGTAGGTTGGGGCCGCCTTGCGTGCGTTGAGACTTCGTCCAAGGTATTTCCAGGGTCACGTGGGGTAGCACACCAGTTTAATGGTGCCTGCGTGAAACTTGGTTGCTTGGGCGGGTGCTGTTACTTCGACAGTCTCTAATCTCGGTATGTATAGCGACAATCGAGACAATGGCTGGATTTGCCTCCAGTACTGATGCCACGACATTCCCGTGGCGAAAGAAAAAGAAGAAGAAAGAGAGAGAAAAGAGAGAGAGAAGAAGAAAAGAAAAGTTCTACAGACAAAGTAGTTGTCACAGAATGTGGAACATGGACCTGCCGCAGGGGGTCTCCTCAAACTAGGAGGGGATGGAGAACAGCACAGCACCTTGGCTGAGTTTGGTGTTTTGTTAAAACGACATGTCACACATTTCTAACAACACCTTGCAATGTGCTACCTGAATACAAGCCACATGTTGCCGATTGAAAATAAATAAAGCAAATGGCATATTGCTCAAGTCTGCCCATTTGTTATATACTCGTTATGGTGATAAGTTTATGGTACTATACATATCGTTTGAGTTTGGTGGTGTGGTCAAACGTTTACCATTTCGTTTTTACTGCCTCAATTATTGATAAACAAGGGGTTCAGAGGACTCGCATAAATCATTTCTCGTCCGATTCATTCATCATTTCACGTAAAACAACTCGTGAAAATGGCTTGAATGCAGTAAGTGGATATCATCCGGCTTTTTCATCTACCCCGTTAACTAGTATACATTTTCATTCATTATTTCTCGCTCGCCTCATGGAGCATTTGCGCGATGGCTGGCTGGAACAAGGCCGCCTTTTTGAATTCGCCCAAGCGCACGCGCATGTGGTCAAACGCCATCAGCACCTCGCCCAGTTGGGCATCGTCACGCTTCAGCGAGTCAGACTTGACATAGCGCTGTGAAAAGTGCGTGAGCAGAGTACGGCGGGCCTTCATCTTACGCGCCACTCCCAGAGCCTCTGCCATGGTCGAGTGCTGCTTCTTCTTGGCATGCGACACCATGTCGTCGTCAAAGGTGCATTCGTGGATGAGCAAGTGAGCTCCTTCACACTCCCTGGCAAATTGATCCGAGGGGCGGCAGTCACCAGAGTAAGCTACACGGAGACCTGAAGCAAACTCTAGCTGAACTGCCTCGGACCGCCAGCAGTGAGGGACAGAAATGCGCTTAATTGAGGCAAGGCCAAATTGATCGCCCATTTCCTTTGCAGTCACAAGCGCTTTGTCGCCGGTTCGAGAGCAGTTCACAAAGCGAAGACGGTGGAATCCAATGTCTTCGACCTGTGAGACTTCCTCCAGTAGTGTGCGGTACCTCCAGATGCAGGATATGGCCAGTTTGGCGTTTCCATTTTCCATAGTGCTCTCATACCACGCCTTGATGAGGCTAGGGGTTCCCAAATGATGATCTGCGTGCAAGTGGCTGATGGCAATGCATTTCAGGTCACGGAGGATTTCTGTCGTCTCCTCGTCACCGAAAAGACGTCGAATCTGACCAAGTGTGCCTTCACCACAATCAAGGATGTAGTTTCCATGGCCAGGGACGCGGATCAAAGTAGCCGAGACATTTCGATATTTGCCAGGAATCGAAGATCCTGTGCCCAGAGGAATAATCTCGGCATCTCGGCTAGGGATGTCCGCCTCCTCCTCGTCAATTCGCTGTTGGAATTCAGGGTCAGAAGCTTCCGCCTGAGCTTGGCGAGCCATGTCCACAAGGTTGTCGCTGACCAAGTTGGCAGCCTCGAGCAGGTTTGGGAAGGGAACGACAGTTCCTGCATCAAAGACAACGCGGGGCATAAGACCAATCTTGCTTCCTGCACGCCCAAGTTCAACATTGGGCCCTTCGGCAGCGTTTCCTTTAACAGCGTTGTCATATTTAAGAACAGAAAATCTGTCGGGATCGATGCGGCGAAGTCGGGTCTGAAGCTCCCCAGGCCCAGAATGAGCAATCATATTGGGGCACGTGTCGCTAGCGCAAATAATGTGTCTGATATCAGGGTGTTCCTGGACAAAGCTCTGGATCCGACCATTGTTGGCCATGCCGGGACCTAGGACCCAATACATGGCGACAATGTCCTTCAGCAACTCTGTGTTTGACCATTCCGGCCTTTCGAAAAATGAATCAAGGAAATCACGAGACTCAATGTCGGCGACAATGAAGCCCTTGCCGGGTTGAGGGTTGCCCATAACCATATCGGGCGTGACTGTGATACCATCCTTGCCTTGAACTGAGGCGCCCGATGTCAACAGCTTAAAGTCTGTTGGCTTCACTCCAAAACCCTTTGCCGCCACAGGGTCAAACTTTCCTCGTCGTTCATGGCATTTGATGATGTATGACATAGATGTCTCGCTGTACGTTGTACGAGGAAGGGGCATGTTCTTAAGGTTGATGAGGTTTTCGTTTGCAACACGAGCATCGCCCTCGCTCGGGACCACCCAAATGGCTTCGTCGGGGTTTTCTAGTTGGACGCCAGATTCCGCGAATGGACCATTGTACCGAATCAGGTTATTATTATCTTGCTTGAGAAATCCAATTTCGGATGATTTGACCTGACTTAATCTCTTGGGTATCAGAATGGCACCGCCTCCTCCCAGCTTCCCATTAAACATGGATTTTTCAACCACCAAAGATGCCAGTGTGGGATCGGATGGGCCGTCGAGCGGTTTGAAAAGATCTTCGCCCGATACGGAGTTGCCGTCGCTTGGGCTCGCAAAGCGTCGCTTCTGGGGACTGCTGGACCGCGCCCTGGCAACAGGAACCTTCCATACACGGATACCATCGTCTTGCCAGTCAGGCTCAAGGTTGGCTGAGTCCTTCAATCTTGGGTCGTTCCTCTGCTCAAAAGTAGTCACGGAGATGGGCTGTCGCAGGATAACAGGACGGCATGCAGCCAAGGCGTGGCAGAGATTGTCACCTCCATGAATGCCCAATGCTTCGTTTTGGGACTGGACGAGTAGCTTCTGGCCTTTTTGCTTCCTCTCAGCGTTTATCTGGGCTGTTTGCTCCTTGGATGCCTCGAGGGCGTTGGCAACAGTGAGCACGTAGCCATACAAGCCTCCAATCTGGTTCCAGCTGAGACTGCCGCTCAGAAAAACGTGCTCTGTACCTCCCATGCCGATGCGACGAGTATTGAAGGCTCTCTGGGTGCCCTCAGAGGGCCGACCGAAGACGTAGGCATGTTTGTCGTTGTGGACGAAGAGGCATGTGCCAGGTGTATCCGCCGTGGGCGCAGAAGCGATGTCGACCGTAGTAGTCATTGGTTTGTATTTCGAGAGGACCTGGCTGTGTCTCGAGAGGGCCTTGCTGCGTTTCGAGGCTCTGGTGGCTTTTTTTTCCAGTGAAGAGGATGCGCTAAAGGCACGGCGATCAGAACAGTGTCGCAGGAAGACGAATCGTGACTGGAGTCGCAAAGAATGGTCGGAACAATTCACTCGAGACAAAGCCGATGGGCGAAGATTACGAAAAGGAAATATATAGCAAAGGCGCCGACAGCACCATGTTTCCATAAAGAAGATGGTACACGAACGGAGGGTCAGAAAGAGAGGGCGCAGCTAAGACGAGTCAATCGGCGTAGCTGCGGTGCCATTGGTCTTGACGCCTGCCCCACGGTCAACTTTTTTTCTTTGGCGTTGCGGCGAGTGACTCCATCTGTGCTAGTAATATGTGCGCGACCAATGATGGCTACGTCATTTATATTACATAATGCCGGCCGGTAGAGCTACCCTGGAGCCTGTGCCTCAGAGGCGTGTGACGGTGAATGACTTCGGTCATCTGTGACGCTGATCCATAAATGAGTTACCTCTTTGAGTTGGATTGCCGTCTGATTTATTCTACTTTAATACAGGTGGCATATCGGTAGGGGTCATTGGAGTGAGTGGAAATAGTACGCGACTCGATATTACTACAGCGTCATCTGAACTAACTAACAGATTTATCATCCCCTACAATCTATATGACCAGAAGATACCATCACAGTCCCACAAACCAAGGATCAAGATAGAACACCAAAAAGCAATTGAAATATACGCACTCATTTCCATATAACTACACGCATGCACATTGAAAATATTTTTTTACCAAACAAATAAGATGATAAAAAAGGCACTACCTCAGTAATTATATCATGTTTTCATGTCGATTTGCTGGACAAATTTCATAAACCACGAGCCAAGTCGCCGCCACTTCCGGATGGGCACATGTTGCCCAACTAGGCTCACTTCTCCTCTCAAAATCAACATTGAATGCTTTCATCGCTTTGAGGCATGTACCCCAAGAAACCAAGTTCCCCAAGGTACGAATAAAAACCCAAAGAAGAAGACAGTCAAGGAGGTCATTCTGCAAACGCGCAAAATATATATTCTATAGCCTGAGGTGTTGGTACACGAAACTAGAATTGTCATGGACCGTGTACAGAAATTCCATGAGTGACAGCGAGCTTTTGGTGCCAATGGCACGGCACGTAGGGTCCCTCCCGGGTTGCAGATATAAAACGGCTGTCATTGGAGCAATGGTATTGAAGAAGAGGCATACCGGAAACCATGGATTATTGTTACCCTTCGCCTCCTCCATCTCTTGGTATTTTTTCCAGGTGGCTATGTTAACATCGACCTCCGGCCCTTGCTTGGCCAATTCCCCGCATTCTTGATTGTTTCCTCTCGTATCTGCAGCATCGCCTCCTGGGTTGTAGAATTAAACAACTGCCATTGAAACAATAATAGTGAAACCCAGACAATTTGAAGCGAGGTCTTCTTTATCCCCCCTCTCTTTTCCCTCTCCACTATCCTCACCCATCCCAGGTGGCTATGCTAGCAGCTGCCTCTAGCCTTCGAGATGACTCGTCTTTTTTTTTTTTTTTTTTTTTTGTTGTTGACTAAACACTATTATGATAGATATTGGATGGTTCTTCAAACCAATGGTTCAGAGGTGGTTGCAGAATGTATTCAGACTTTGAAGTTCCGATTGTATATGAAGTCCGGCTGCCCAATTGGTTCACCATCAACATAAATGGCTAATCCGCTGGTCCAAACGACTATAAACCTTGGCTGTAAACTTAAGGCTGATCACGGCATTTTACTAAACCTATACATGTAGAAAGTCTTGCATTGGATATGTTGCGAAGTCACATGCAAAGGACTAATCAGATTAGGCTAGGTTATCATTTTTATTTTAAATTTTTAATTAATTTTCCAATCGTGCAATTAAAGCTGGTGCGTTTCATTGGCCTCGCTATCTAAGCATCATGTCCCTAGGCACGGGGCATTGGCTTATCTATTGCTACAATTGATGTTTCTTGCAGTGATATCTACTATTGCAAATACCCAGAGAAAACCCAAGTCGATTGCGGCAAGCATCCATGAAGGGTTGGATTATTAGATGATGTGCTCGACTACTCCATAGTGTTTTTGCACCTGAGTGTGACTACTGAACCCTGCGGAAGCGTTTTTGACTGGATAGCTGATAATGTCAAAGGCCCAGTACCAGCACGACATCCTAAAAAGGAGACGAAGGAATAGGCAGCGTGCTATATTTATTTAAACAAGTTGGCATGAGGTATCAAGATGAAAAGGATTGGGAGACAGCCGGGCACTCGAGAAGGGTCGATTTGATATGGAAGAGGAGTATATAGATAATGATGACGAATGTTTCGGCACTGAGTGCAAGTCTGGGCATAGGTAAGGAGCTGGATCGCTCATAAATATATGGTGAAGCGTGAAATGATATACAATTGTTTTCCCTTTTTTAAAAAGTAAGAAATTGCTTTATTAACAGATAATGAATCAAATGTGGCTGTTGCGCCAAGTAGGCGGCGCACGTGGGTGAGACCGGGGCCTTAATTGCCAGGGGTGTTGTCAGATACGAGCCCATGAAACGGCTCCTCCGTCCTTGTTTCTCCCAACCATCTTTCCATCATGACACCCTTTACTCTCCGTAATGATTTACCGGAAGACTGGTTGACTGCTTTGTTGGCCACGTTGCAAGATAACAATGCCTGACCCTGCATGGATGTCACAATGGGCTCACTATGGTTAGTGTGAGTCGGAGTGCGCCAGCTGAGGTTGGGAGACGACTCACTGTGTGTTTGACATGATCTTGTGTTGGTAGCTGTTGGGAGGGAAATGTATGGTGGTAGGTTGGCTGAATATAGAGTTGGATGGGGTATGCCGATTCTAGATGTTTTTCAACCAAGAATTCGAAGCAAATGAACAAGGCTTTGTAGATGATTTAAATGCATGGAGAGACGTTCATCGAAAGACATTGACCAAACGACGGAAGGAATTCTCATCTTATTTATTACTATTGGACGACGCGTGTACAAGCACCAGTATTCTCTTAATTTTAAGCTGTAATCACTGATGGGATCATTTGGGAACTTTTAGAGATGTCCGTTTCGGGATCGTTTGGGGGCACAACTCCAGTTTGTCGTTGTTGTGTGACATGGTGGTGATACGGGCCCCCGGCTGGCACGTAAAGCGGTGGACTTTTGGGCAACGATTTGCTGGCTGTAATTTGGGACATGGTTGGGCTGAGCTTGTGAGACGGAGCCCCGGAGACAGCTGTATAAGCCTTGGCACATCCTTTGGCGCAATTCTGTGTTGACTTGTTCGGGCCGGGGCGGAGGCTTCTTTCTAGAAGCTGGGATAGCCGGTAGGGCTTGAGAATCAGCCCGTCCCCCTTTTACACCAGGACTGGGGTGACTATTTTGGACAAATAGGCTTGCTTACCATGGATGCATACTGTTGCTTGCAGCAAGACCCTGGCTGGGTCACAGGGTCTGACATCTCAGCTAGATGCGATCCTGCGGCACGACAAGTTAAGGTGGGGGCGATCGGGGGCGGCGATTCGGGACTTTTCTAGACGTTTATTTCGTCATGCGATGGCCGTTACGTGTGAGATGTGGCAAGGCAGCACCTCGAATTGGCACGGGTTTAAAGCCTATTCTTGGTTGACGCCGACAGCCTGATTTCAGGGGGCCTGTATGACGCGGACATTCGTGGACTTTTTGCTGAGTGCCTGTCCTCACCCAGACAATCTCAGAACTGTGACATTTTGGCCATCCTTACCACCTTTCCTCTCGAGCTTGAACCTAAACTCTCTGTCTTCATTGCGACGAGCGGGCACTCTGGAGGTAACCTGTCTTATTTTGGGCCGAGATGGCTCGGTAGCCTTTTGAATGGAAAAGATACAGGTTCTGCCCGAACCCTAGTCTTACATCGACAGTCGCGCCACGACTATCCCCTTGACACGTCGCCAATCTACCACATATGAAATTGGAGCTAACTTGCATTCATTCATATTCGGACCGGGAGCCGCAATGGAATGAATGGCCATGTTCTCTTGTCCGAAACAACAAGCCGGAGAGGCGGGCAACTACAGCAAATTCTATAAGACTATAAAAGCGATATAGCGGATTGACCATCCACCGGCTGCTCGAGAATAGCACCTATTCAGAATACCCCATTAGCTCTGGTCTCTGGTCACAAAACTGACTTTTTTGGTTCGCCAAAGTGGGAGAGTTCGAAATGCGGCAAATCGATAACGGACCACGTTTTGAGATCCCTCAATCGCCATTGCCATCTTTCGGCAGAAGAGCGAGATCTCATACTGATTTCTGCGAATGACGCCCCACGGATAGGCGACCATTCAGAATCCCCAGCATTGACACACCGGCTACGGAGGGTGAAACTATGGCATGAGTGTGCTGAAGTACCATAAAATAAGAGAAAACGGCTGGACCACAATTTGGAGCCCTCGCATCGGTGGCCAAAGTTGTTGGACTTGCGCATGCTACAATTTCTGGTACGAGAATGATGGAAGAGCGTTTTGAGAACCGGGGTCCAAGTGGGGAGGGGCATGCCTGAGCTGGTGGGGGACGCATAAGCGCAACGATAGAAGACAGCACTGGATAAGTTCTGGCGTAGAATTAGAAGAAAGAGAGTTCCCGCTATCAGTTAACTAATGCTGAATAGATATAACCATTCGTGCCGATTAGGCATCTGACGGTTGCGCTACTGAGAAAGGTACCCGACGTTGTCAAACCCAATGACGTTGTCGCATTCAACTCTTATCTTGCCCCGCATTGCAGCCAAACGACCCCGCGTGTGTGTTAGTTAGCCGATCGGATCGCGGAATGGCGCTGCCCCGGTTGACGAGGACAGGAATTAATCAATTGATGGATGAGGCCAATTGGGACACTAGCACAGGTGATTGTCTTTTTTTCTTTTCTTTTCAAGTTGCCTAACTGGATAATTCAATGCAGGAAAAGTCATGGCCCAATCGTCTGTGTGACAGATGCTGCGATAGATGCCGTGATAGATGCCGAGGATGAACATCGGAATCGCTGGCGGATGTCGGATTCATATCCATGTCGCAATGCGATATGGTTGAAAGGTCTTGGGTATTGCGACATGCTGCCACAACCCCATATCTCCACCCCCCGTTTGCAGTTGGGCTTATAAACCAATTTGTAAAGCCAGCGTCTGCCCGCACCTCTATTTTCATGTATATGCGCCGACTCCCTCACCTTCGCCTTCACCTTTGCCCGCGCATCCTCATCCCGCGCCTCCATCTCCTCCCCCTCATCCTCATCGCTCACCGGCGCCTCATCGCCACCACCGCAGCCCTCACCATGGCCGACAACATGAAGCGCAACCCCCACCCGGACTTCAAGTCGGTCGAGGCCTCCCGCCCGGACTGGGACGCCTCGGCGCAGCTGCGCTACACCAAGACGGCCGACCCGGAGTGGAAGCTTGGCTCCGGCGCAAACCAGCTCGACAAGGCCGCCGCGGCCAAGCCTCACGTCGCCATCGACCCCTACGAGGACGGCCGCCCGGCCGCCTTCAACTACAAGTTCCTCATCTCGGCCATCGTGCCCCGGCCCGTCGCCTTTGTCAGCTCGCGCTCCAAGGACGGCTCCACCGCCAACCTGGCGCCCTTTAGCTACTTCAACCTGGTCAACCACGACCCGCCGCTGTTCGTCCTGGGCATCGCCAGTGGCCTGGAGAAGCCCAAGGACACCCTGCGCAACATTGTCGACTCGGGCGAGTGCGTCGTCAACATCATCTCGGAGCACTTCCTCGAGGCCGCCAACGCCGCCAGCGTCAACGCGCCCTACGGCGTCTCCGAGTGGGACGTCTCCGGCCTGACCCCCGTCTACGACTGCCAGACGGTCCAGTGCGCTCGCGTGGGCGAGGCCATCTTCAGCATCGAGGCCAAGCTGGACACGGTCAAGGAGTACGACAGCCGCGCCCGGCCGGGCCACAAGTCGGGCACCGTGCTCATCCTCGAGGGCACTCGGTTCTGGGCCCGCGAGGACGCCATCAACGAGGACAAGAACCTGGTCGACCCCCAGGTGCTGCGGCCCATCAGCCGCCTGGGAGGCATCACCTACGGCCGGCTGGTGGACGGCGTGGAGCTTCCGCGAACCGACTACGACAAGGATGTTGGCGGCATCGAGGGCTACGAGAAGATCAAGACCCAGGGCCAGAACGGGACCAAAGGGACCAACGGGACCAACAAGACCAATGGCGAGAAAAGTTTGTGAGTTGGCTTCATTTAGAACCATGCAGCTAGGTATATCATAGATATAGACATTAGACTTCAGAAACCAAACCACCTGAAAATGGACCAAACCGTCATTTTGGGTTTCCTGGATACCTTTGCCATGGCCACTGGAAACGGAAAACATCCCCCGAAAATGAAGAAGAAGAAAAACAGGGTTGTCCGCAAAGAAGTTTTCGTAAAAGAAAGGGCCTAATAACCAAACCGCCCCCTATATATAGATACCGTCTGTAACTCTGGCCCAGAAACTCATATGCCAAGCCTCCAGAACCTCGTCCGCTACATCATATCCTGCATTGAGGATCGCCTCTTCCTGCGATGCGAGCTCGTTTCGAAATTGTCGAATTCGGTTTCGAAAATTAATGACCTTCCGCAGAGCCCAGAGTAGAAATAGGAAGGTAAATAGTGTGTATGCAATGTCTCGGAAGCTTATCCCAGGCTTGGACATTTTCCACCCGCAGATCAACGATGCCAAAAGGAGCACTGTCTGACCAAATAAACCGAGCCAGGAAAGATACTGCAGGACGGTTTTGTCTCCCAGCCCCAACAAGGGATCGGTGTTGAGTAGTTTGTGAAATCTCTCGATTCCAGGTTGTATGCTGCAGATAATTAGAACAATGGACAAAGGGTGTGCGGGAGAGGAGTTCGTACTCGGGAGCCTCAAAAATGTCGCTCATGCCAGCGTCCATATAATAATAGTCTTCCATCTCCATGTTGAACAAGTTTCGTATGACAGTCTGAGGGGCTGGGCTTCAGAAGAAGAAAAATCGGCATCGTTTATGTCTCGAGTGCTGGGTCATTTAAATAGTTTGCCACATACTGATGGACATTGATGGCACGATGCTCAAGGTTGGTAGAGCTTAAACTCGTAGAGAGTGTCTGGGTATCATCATCTGACCCAAATATTGGCCAATGGATCACAGGTAAAAGCTCTGTCCTGGCTTGGAAACAATAAATTCGCACCCAAGTTGCGCGTCTACCTCGTGCTCCAGCAGCTGCTCAAGAATCGTCTCCGCCACAGGAGGGCCATCCGCCAGGCGGTCCTTGACGTGGATAATGACCACCTTGAGGCCCTCCAGCTGTCTCTTGGAGCGGAGTACCGGTATCGAGATTGTCTCGGCTTCGTTCAATGATAGCTCTGTTGTCGGAGTGGCCAAGTGCGGCGTGTCTGGGATGGGGAGGATGATGTCGGCCGCGAGGCTGGCCTTGATAGTCTTGGGGGAGACGGGAGTATCAAGACGCGGGTTTGATGGAATGCGTCGAGGGCCATCGTCCAAAGAGTTTTTCGGGCGCTTGCGTTTCTTGGACTCGAGAGCGCGCATTTTGCGAGAGACTTCAACCTCAGCGGCCAACGTCTGTAGCTCCTCAATAACGTAGACGGGTTTGAGATGACCAAAAAGACGATCGTTGGATTGAGAGTCGTCATAGCTACACTCGATAAAGACAGCCTTCAGGGATCCGGAGGCAATCTTGGGGGCAGCTTCCTGCCAGATCTGCAAATTCCTCGGGCTTAGCGAGATGCTATCGGGCTCAACGTCGCCAAAGATGAGCACCTCGCGCCGTGTGGCTTGGTCTTGGATGAAGTAAGCACTTGAGTCGTAGACGCATATTCTCTCTTGTTCAGGCTGAGGGGATCCGGGGCCGAAAGCAGCTTGGCTGAGTAAACTCGAGGTTCTAAATGGCGTGTAGTAGTGCATCTCGCTGCGTCGGGGAGTCTGGCCGGAACCATCCTGGCTGCCGAATCGAGTCGAGACGCTCGAAGCCGAACCTCGATGGCTGTGCTTCTCAATACAATGCCCGTGACTTACACTCCAGAGTTTGACAAGGAGACCATCGCAAACTTCCGAGTATCCTCTTCCTTCACCGTCTCCCATGGCAGGGCTCCCACCTTCCACAAGTCTCATGTACGTAATCAGGCCGGCGCCGTTGTTCTCGTCACTCAAGTTTGGCCAGATGACATTGTTAAAAATATGTGTCTTCAAGGCCTGGATTGTGCTGGGGAGTGCAGCCACTTTCTTTGGTCGAGTACCAGGAAGGCCGGCCGTGTTGACGACGAAACCAGAAATGTGATCGAGATGAGGGTGAGTAAGAAGATAGGTGTCAACAAGAGAGCGGGTTACGTGTGCGGCATTAGCTGAGGCGGAGGCGAAGGGCAGGGTGAGGCCAGAAAAGGGGCCAGAGGTGAGCGTATAGGGAGGCTCAATAGGTTCCTTGGGCATGGCCTCTTGTATTAGACGAGTGATGGCGGAGAGATGGACGCCTGCATCGACGGCAACAATGGAGTTCTTACGCCATTCTTGATCGACGGAGCGGACGAGGAAAGCGGTGGTATTGTTCTCATGAGGTCCGCCACCAGAGCCCTGTGAAAAGTGTCAGTAAAGCGACGTAGTTGGGTCGTGTAACAGTAAGCTTCTTGGTATCGGTGCTGGCTAGCAGGGTTATGAAACATGCCGCTACTACTTGGCGCATAGCAGGTGAGGCTCATATGCGTCAATGTATTAAGAGGTGAGGACCCGTGATCCATTCATTGGGCTTGTCGCTTTTCCATGTCTCAGCCAAGGAGGTGAAGTCGACAAGCCACATGGATGAGCATCACAGGATGAGAGGGGCAGGCGCAATGATGGAAGAGATGGGAGAATAAGAAATTTGAAAAAAGAAAACACCCACCAATACAATGACCTGCAATGCAGGCTTGATGTCATTCTCGGCCATAGCCATACCGATGGTTGTGGCTGACGCACGAAGTGGCCGCCACACTGTGTATACAACTAGCTGCGAATGAGTGACGTCGAGTGAGGCTCTATCTGGAATTCTCCTGGTGCGATGTATCACACAGTGAGAGGAACTGCAGGACGAGCCGCCGACGTGCAGGAGGAAGCTGTGGCTTTTGGATGCTGCAGATGGCCGTTGGCGCAACCAGGTTGATTCGTCCTAATAGTAATTGACCAACCAAGACATGCAAGGTTCCCTATCCTATGCTTTTTTTTTTGGTTCCTGTTTCCTCTTTACCTGACAGTCTAGTTCCGGATGCGGCCTTGAATTTTTTCCTTTTCTTTGGGGTATGGCGCCAGGGGGAAAAGGTACTGGGTGCAGACCCCGGATAAAGTGCTGTGTGATCTGATGGGATGTAATAGCGACGTAGCAAACAACAAAGCCAGCAGCCTGGGTGAGATGGCGGAGAGCTCGGAACTGGGCGCGAGGGACCGGCGCAAATGGTTCGAGATTAATGATGGCACGTGATGGTGTACAAGACGACGACATACGATGTTGTGAGAGAGTGTGCGAGCGCGTGTGCGACAGCGAAATTTGGGCGATGAAGGATGAAAGATTGTTTTGGTCTGAAACCTTGGATCTAAAAGAGGGCTGATTGTTGCGGATGCTTGATAGCGCCGGGTCCTCCAGGCTGTCCGAGTTTCTTGCTTCTCGTTTCCTTATTTGATACGCACCAAAACGAATAAAGAAAGGATAGAGAAGAGGAAAAGAGAGAGAGAGGGATGAAACCAGAGTGCTTCTGTGGGATGGGCAATTTTTCTTCGACTACAAATGGTACGTAGTGATTGACAGCCTTCCTCTGCCTGTGTCTGGCGGTTCGGCCAACAAACGGCACTAGCCCACGTTAACTGGGATGCGCCTGTGCCGTCGTGCGTCCTTCGGTCGATTGGGAGAGTGGAGTCGAGTTGACGAGTGGAAAGTGGTGTGGGCGTGCGGTGTGAGTGCTTGTGTGTATGTGTATGTGTGTGTGTGTGTGTGTGGATATATATATATATATGTATGTAATGTAGTTCTGACTATCGACTCCAGGCCGGGAAAGTGAAGCGACAACTAGAGAGAAATGGGTGCGACAGGGTGTAGTGTAAATAATTCGCCAGCCACGGTTGGATGGCCTCCTCCCTCCGCTTTTTGGTTAATTAAACAAAAAACAAAACAAAAAGATGGACAGACCCTGGTTGATGCTCGGATGCTCGATGTTTGGCAGATGCTTAAATTCTCCGACGGTGAACAGACACACGCTTGTTGAGATCCGATGCTGCTGCCCTTGCTTGGCGATGACGGGTTGACGGCGGCAGCCGGTGATGGGCGACGGTGACAGCTTCACAAGCAAATGATTCGACAAATGAGCGCATACGGGATTGAAGGGGTGAGACTGGCTGATAAGACCTAAAAAGTAAAAACACCCGAACCCGGGGATGTCCGCCACTTTTTGTATCTAGGTTTCCTGCCGGGGGGGGGGGGGGGATGCTCTGGTTGCTTGTGCCTTTCCACGTCGCCATGAATGTCGTGGTTCCTCGCACATCGCCGATGCAGAGATGCAGTCGCAGGCATCCCAGCGCATCAGGTTGCCCATCGTCTTGTGTTCCCCCCACCCAACAAGCACCCCGTTCTCCAGACTGGAGGGAGAGGGGGGCTGGTTGGCCCTGTCTTGTCTAACAAGGCCCTCAGCTCCCTGGCCGCCTAGCGTAGCTGTGATGCCACTTAACGCCCCTTGTGCGTCCCCATTGCCATCGGCGTTGCCGTGAAGCCACCCACCCCCCTGCGCTGCAGAGTCAATCTGCGTCCCGCGTCTTCGTGCTTCACTTGCTGTCAATCCCCAATGCCAGCTGCTTCGCCATGGCCCAATCAGCCTCGAGTCATCACGCCGTTGCTGAACTAAACATGACCCTTCCCAGCGCCGCTCCCGGGTGCGTCCCTGGCCCGGCGACGAAAAGTGCCCTCCTGCCTGCAGCTTTTACACTTCACGGCGCCCTCGGCCTGCTTACGCACTGGTGCCAGGGACTAGCTGGGTGGGTTTGGTGTCTTGCTACCTTCCTAGACGGCGTGCAAGTGGATAGGCCAGCTGTCCACCTCGGCGCATGACTACGGACGCTGGTCGAGATCATGATGTCTCGTTTACAGCTTGTTGCCTCCAAGGGCTGACTAACACGCCACTCGCCAACTGTCTTTTGTGTCACAGGGTTGGGTCGGGTTGAGTTTGTGCGCGGGGGAGAAAATGATGTATTCACACAAAAAGAAAATTGGTATGGATAATGTGAAATGGCTTTTTGCTTTGTTTCTATTACTCCAATTACTCCCAGACTACTATATTCTTCTGTTTCCAACCCATGCTCCCCCTGTTAACATCATATACCATGCTTGTCATAATTGCACCGAGAATAAAAAGTCAACGCTATAAGGTATCATGTTTCATGTCATGTATCCCATCCCTCGTGTCATACCATGTATAAGGATGCAGACGCATAAGAAAACAACAGCGCCATAAAGAAATAGACTCCGCGTGGGCGAATACCATTAGCCCCGGCTTGGCCCAGATACGTCACCTGAACGTATTGGTTGCATAAAAGAAACGAGAAAAAAGAAACAACATAGCCACCAAACCTGTGATGGCTATTTAGAAAAGCCACGAGAGAGTCCAACAATGTAGTTTCTCGATAAAAGGCTAACCCATGTCATATGGCTGCCCATCTGCCTTTCTCAACATAGACACAACCGCCACTTGACTGTGGTGGATCCACGAGGCAACTCCTCTAGAGCAATGCCTTAGACTGACACGCATCTGGCCCTTGTGCAGGTCCTGAGCTTGACGCCCTCAAACTCGCGCTCGATCCTCTGCTTGAGCTTTTCATTACGCCTTTGAGTTGACTTCGTCTTAGCAAGTGTAGGACTGCCAAGAGCTAGAGCTTGTTTCTCTCTAGCCTTCTTTGTTGCCTTTCTTTTCATGGATGCCTCCAGTCTTTCCACATACCAGTCCAAGTTGCCCAGGTGTTTATCAAGCGTCTTTTGGCATTTTTCTGGGACGTTTTCGTTGCGCACATCTCGCGTTTGTTGTCTCACATGTGGTTGGTAGTCTTTGAAATGTATGTGGAGCCAGAATGAGAGGGAATCAAAGTGGTCGGGAGGAGTGGATTTGGTAGGCCTGTTGCCCTGGTTAGATTCCCGTTGACCTATTTTCCACCTCTCCATCCAAGGGTCGAATGCGTTTTCGACCGGGCATTTTTTTCCTTCTCGCGTTAAGGACGCATGGTGCCTCTCTTCCCTCTTTAACCCACGCTTGTCAGCCACAAGTATGCCCCTGGCATTAAGCTCGCCAACATCGAAGCATTGCTCAAAACAATAAAGGTGCATAACTCCAACAACCTTCAGAGGGTCCTTGTAGCCATTTGAGGTGAGGTGAGGAAATTCGTCAAAGACAACTCGGCGCCAGCCATCCTTTATCAGGGGCCTACGACATTTATTCCAGCGGCAAGCTCTATCCCATTCGTTGGTCCGTATACCGCATTGGGAAGGGTGATTTTGAACTCTAATGACCAGATTTCTAGGGCATTTGTTAATATAAGTGGCTAAATCTTTAGTCGATAGTTTCAGACTGCGGGTCCACGATCCTTCCTCGTTGTATGTGAACGTCGGACCTTTTGACTCAGAGTCCTTCCAGTCCCAGTTCATCTTTGTAGGGAAGAGGTCTTTGAAATGCCCGTAAACGTCTACTGGGTCCGTCTTATCACCGCGTTTGTTACACACCTTGTCCTTGAGTATCCTGCCCCCGAGTATCCTGACTGGGCCGTCTAGCATTTCTAGAACATTCTTGTGAACACAGTCGATGTAGTTCAGCCCATAGAATTCCGAGGACGTCCATTGATCGGGCTTTTGAGAAGACTGATGGGGTAAGTTATGCGGTGGAACATGTTGATTAAGCTGTGCTTGTTGATGCAGAAAGCTGTCTCCTCGACTGGACATTGGCTGTCGGGGCATCAAATTTTGGTACTGTCGCTCCTGCTGACCAACAGGAGCTTCATAGTATGGCTGTGAGGATTGAATCTGCTGCATAGATGGCTTGTATTGTCCATTTTGATCTGTGTATGCTAACAAGTTTGTATAGTTAGGTCCGTAGCGAGTGATCTGGGTTGATGATTGGGGAAGAGCGATTTGATCGTTCAAAAATAATTGGGCTGAGCCAGGCGTTGTATTTTGATTGATGGTGGGAACAACATTGGCCGTCAACGAACTGGCTATGGGGGCGGAATTTCCCGTGAGAGAAGTTTGGGGTATAGAAGGTATCGCAATGGGGGGGTTGGCCGTGGTATAGTCACTTGGGTTATTGATGGCCTGCATCATTTCGTCCAAGTCCAACTGGGGCAGAGGCGGGACTCCCTGAAACTGCCTATCAATATTTATGGTATCCTGCGCTTGATCCGCCTCGACTGGATCTGCACCGGCAAGGTCAAAGGGATCCATGTTGAAATCGTTGACGGGGAAGTTTGAAGCTAACCAATCCAACTCGGGCATGTTCAAGAATACGGATTGACTTTGGCCAGCACTACCGTCCAAGTAGCGGTCATCCCCACTGGTAGTGGGATCCATGATAGCTCTCGTTCTTGTGTATGATGGAAACTTGAGCTTTGTCAATGTAGCAGTGATGATCGATGACCAGAACACTGGGGTTGGAACATAAATTGAGCGAAAAGCTTGGACTTGGTGGAACACTCTGATTTTACAACATCATACTCGTGTACCACTTGGGATTATTATACAAATGGACAATAATTGTGGTCTTTGTTCTGTGTATTATTATAGAGCTAGGGTCAAAGACTTAAAAAAAAACATATTTCCTAACAAACACCAAACAAGTGAACACTCTTGCTACAAAGAGGTGCACCTTGGCTTTGTTGTGCGTCAGCTGAACACAAAGATAAACATCTTGACGTTTCTATAACCGGTAGCCTCGTAAAATCCTAAATACTTCTACTCGTTGTTAGCGAAAAATTCGTAACTCAAGAAAGAAAAGAGGGAATAAAGGTTGGTCAAAGTCATTGTCAGGAGCTTGAAGCACATTTTTCAACAATATATGTTCAGAACAGGTCTGTGTTATGCGTGTCTCATCATTCGAAGGGATGCTGGGATGGAGAAGAAAAGAAGAAGAAAAGAAGAAAAAAAAAGACTCACCCTTGTGCTTGCTTGGCCCAGCTTGTTTCTTGAGGCTTTCAGGTCAGTACACTAACTCGCATTGGTCTTAATATATATAGCAGGTGAAGCAAGTCCAAAGCGCGGGTTATGCAGATGTTGAGATTATCCGTAGCCGGCTTGAAATCCATCTTGGCAATGCTGAGTCAATACGGGCTTGCAACCAAAGTAAGAGGGCTCTTTGTTGAAGATGCATTGTCGAAGATTTTTTTCTTTCGCGTTGAGGTTGTCACCAAAAAATAAAATGGGTCTCGGGCCTCGGATCAACTGGCTCCGACGTCTTACCATGAGCAGGGTTAGAAATTGAATGACAGTGCCGCACCCACTACGCTGGGCCTTGTTGCCGAGGGATTGGGACTGTCTTGCGTGGCTCCCCTGTCAAGTCATGTCGCGTCCATTCAGACATTTCATCGTATTCGACCTCGTCTTGGATATGGGAATGGGCCCTGGCCGGCTCGTAAACCGGTTTTGGAGGGTCGTATAACCAGCTTGACTAACTGAGCTGACGTTGATCCGGCATGCCAGCTTTTCCTACTTGGTCGGTGGCAAAGAGCTCGACAATGATTATTTCCCAAAGAGGTCCCCTGTACCAGGGAGGATCTGCTCTGCTTTGGGTTTGAGGGGCGCACAAAGGGGGCACGGCGGTGGAATCGAGTGATGCGTAGCTGGCCTGGCTGGCATAGCGCGGCTTTATGTTCGCAGCGGCATGTAATTTGTCTACGACACATTCATTGCTTCCATAATTATCCCATGTTTCACCCCGCCTCTTGTTCATTGAAGCCCCTGGCCTGCCAGCCTAGCGATGCAATCACTCATTGGTCAAGGCCGCAGGGCGATGCCCGGGCTCAACAGCAAACGTCTAACAGGCACTAATCGGAGCGACCAGGTAGTGAGCTTTTAGGGGGTGACGCCCACCCAACCAAACGCCTATGTAGTACGCGCATAGGCCTTTGGACAAGTCCTGGGGCGGTCTGTGTCCCGCCGCGACAAGTCACCCAACCCAATGTAGCTAACGGCGAGGGGTTGGGGGGGCACAAACCAGGGCTTAATAGGGGTTCCACAGGGGCCTCCCCGCTCTTTTCTAACGGGGCCAGCCGCTTAGCCATGCGCTGCTGCCGCCCAAGACCAGGCGAGTTTGGTACCTACACAAACTGAAGACGCCCTGAAGAAGCGCCCTGAAGAAGAGGCGCCTATCCGTCGAGTGACCTGAGACGGTTGCCCAAAAAAGCGAGACCTACGTCACGAGACTCCGAGGCTCCGTCTGGACCTCGCAATTACACCTTAATTCTCATCCACCAAATCTCCTCCTCACCACGGCCGCATCCTTGGATCGACCAGATCTCTCCCACAATGGAGCCCGAACTCAGTCCCGAGCTTCGCGGCAAGCTTGAAGAGCTCGATCGTGAGCTCGAGGTGCGTTTACCGCTTCCCCTCTCCCATTGCTGCCCCACGCCATAATCCCGACTGGCGTCGCTCTCACGCCATCAAACCGCGCCTCGAGTCTCCCATCGTCTTTCGGGTCGCCGTATGCTCTCTGGGACCATATCTAACTAACTTTTCTGTTTCTTTAGGAGGGAGATATCACACAAAAAGGGTAGGCTATTGCCCGCGCCGCCAGTCGCGCCACCGGCATCCGCTTCGCAACTGTTTTGCTAACTGTCTTAAATAGCTACCAAAAACGACGAACGCTGCTATTTTCCCACTTCTTGAGTAGCAACCCAGCCCAGATCGCAGCCCAAATTGCGGCTCAGGGTCCTTCCCAAATTAACACACAAGCCTCGGAGCCTCAGAGCGGCTTGCGCATACACTCCCCCGACGATTCAAACCACCCTTCGAGCGATGGCCGCCACACCGTTACCTACGCCTCCATTGGCGCCAGCAGCGGTCCCGTCCCTGACAGTCCCAATTCGCATGTCTATCAGCCGGGTTCCGCATACACTCCTACGGTGCAGGCGCCTGAGCAGTCACATCCTGCATCATTCCTCATGCCTGGGGTTCCCCTGAATGATTCCGTGGCCACCAACAGAGATTCGCTCTTCCTCTCTCCCAAGCATTCCGAAACCCCACCAGACCGAAACGGCACCATTACATCGGGCGACTACGCTTTTAAACCCGAACAGCAGGGCGCATATGTCGGCCTGCAGCAGCCGCAATATCAACAAACACCACACGATGGCAGGACGGCGACTCTCCTCGATTCCCAGGGGTACTTTTCGGACTTTGCGGGGCAACAACATTATGAGCAAGGCCAGACTGTAGAGTACGGGGCGCCTCAACAGCGATACTCCTCGGGTGACGCGTTCTCTCCTACGGCAGCTATGGCGCCGCCGATGCTGACGGCAAGCGACCTCCCCCCTCCCGAAGTTCTCGAGTACCAACTACCCCTCGAGCCTCGTGAGGTACCGTTCGCGATCCAAGATCCTCACGACGAATCAACCCCCATGTCAAAATTCGACAACATCGCTGCCGTCCTGAGACACAGGGGGCAAACGACTGCCAAGAGGCCGGCATACTGGGTTTTGGATAGCAAGGGCAAAGAGATCGCCTCAATTACCTGGGAAAAGCTCGCCTCAAGGGCCGAAAAGGTTGCGCAAGTTATTAGGGACAAAAGCTCCCTTTACCGTGGCGACCGAGTGGCATTGATTTATCGCGACTCCGAAATCATCGACTTTGCTATTGCCATGCTGGGATGCTACATTGCCGGTGTCGTGGCAGTGCCTATCAATGACCTTCAAGACTACCAGCGACTGAACCAAGTCCTTACTACAACACAAGCTCATCTTGCTTTAACAACAGACAACAACCTAAAGACATTCCAGCGAGATATTACCACCCAAAAACTGACCTGGCCCAAGGGTGTAGAGTGGTGGAAAACAAACGAGTTTGGCGGTTTTCATTCCAAGAAGAAGGACGACGTTCCTCCCCTGTCCGTGCCCGACTTGGCTTACATTGAGTTTTCGCGAGCCCCTACTGGAGATTTGAGAGGTGTTGTCTTAAGTCACCGAACCATTATGCATCAAATGGCTTGTATGAGCGCCATTCTATCCACAATTCCTGGCAACGGACCTGGGGATACATTCAACCCCTCACTCCGGGACAAGAACGGCCGGCTGATTGGCGGCGGGGCCAGCAGCGAGATCATGCTGTCATACCTCGATCCTCGCCAAGGTGTTGGCATGATTCTCAGCGTCCTCCTAACCGTGTATGGTGGCCACACAACCGTCTGGTTTGACAACAAAGCCGTTGATGTCCCCGGTCTCTACGCTCACCTCATCACAAAATACAAGGCTACCATCATGATTGCAGATTATCCTGGGCTCAAACGAGCAGCCTACAATTACCAATCAGATCCCATGACGACCCGAAATTTTAAAAAAGGGATGGAACCCAACTTTCAGATGGTTAAACTTTGTTTGATTGATACCCTAACCGTAGATAGTGGGTTCCATGAAGTTCTGGCGGACCGGTGGTTGCGACCACTGCGAAACCCCCGTGCCCGTGAGGTTGTCTCGCCTATGTTGTGTTTACCGGAACACGGGGGCATGATAATCAGTGTTCGGGACTGGTTAGGAGGCGAGGAGCGTATGGGTGTTCCACTGAAGCTAGATGTTGAGGAAGACACTGATTCAGACTCGGGAGAAAAGGAGGAAGAAAAGACGGCTCCTTCCAATGGATTCGGCAGTCTTCTTGGAGGCGGCGGAACTACAACAACTGAAGAGCATGCGAAAAATGAACTCGGAGAGGTTCTGCTTGACCGCGAGGCTCTCAAAACAAATGAAGTTATCGTGGTCGCGATTGGTAATGAAGTGCGAAAGAAAGTCACTGATGATCCAGGATTGGTTCGCGTGGGTTCTTTCGGTTATCCTATTCCCGATGCTACCCTCGCTGTGGTCGATCCCGAGACTGGGCTCCTCGCTTCACCTCATTCAGTGGGAGAAATCTGGGTCGATTCACCTTCGTTGTCTGGCGGCTTCTGGGCGCAACCCAAAAATACGGAACTCATCTTTCACGCCCGCCCATACAAGTTTGATCCTGGTGATCCGACTCCAAACCCAGTCGAGCCCGAGTTTCTGCGTACCGGTCTGCTTGGAACAGTCATCGAGGGCAAAATCTTTGTTCTTGGACTCTATGAAGATCGCATTCGTCAAAGAGTGGAATGGGTTGAGCACGGCCATGAGCTTGCAGAATACCGATACTTTTTCGTCCAGCATATCGTTGTCAGCATTGTCAAGAAGGTTCCAAAAATCTACGATTGCTCTGCTTTCGATGTCTTTGTCAATGACGAACATCTTCCTGTTATTGTTGTAGAGACTGTGGCAGCGTCGACCGCGCCACTTACTAATGGAGGGCCGCCTCGACAACCGGATACCGCCCTCCTCGAGTCCCTCGCGGAAAAGTGCATGGAGGTTCTAGTGACAGAACACCACCTCCGAGTCTACTGCGTCATGATTACGGCACCCAACTCCCTACCCAGAGTTCTTAAGAATGGCCGACGTGAAATAGGGAATATGCTCTGCCGTCGAGAGTTCGATCTCGGCAATCTTCCTTGTGTCCACGTCAAGTTTGGAGTGGAACACGCTGTTTTGAACCTGCCTATTGGAGTAGACCCCATGGGAGGCATTTGGTCACAGATTTCATCGGACTCGCGAGCTGAGTTCCTGCTCCCTGCCGACAAACAATATTCCGGTGTTGACAGACGAGAAGTTGTTATGGATGACAGGACATCAACACCCCTCAACAACTTTTCGTGTATATCCGATCTTATCCAATGGCGTGTGGCCCGACAGCCAGAAGAGCTGGCTTATTGTACAATCGACGGCCGAGGAAGAGAAGGAAAAGGCATCACTTGGAAGAAATTTGACACGAAGGTTGCGGCTGTTGCCATGTACCTCAAGAACAAGGTCAAGGTCAGGCCTGGTGACCACATAATTCTGATGTACACCCACTCCGAGGAGTTTGTATTTGCGGTTCACGCCTGCATTAATCTTGGTGCAATCATTATCCCCATCGCCCCCCTGGACCAGAACCGATTGAACGAAGACGTGCCTGCGTTCTTGCACATTGTCTCAGATTACAAAGTCAAGGCTGTCTTGGTTAATCAGGAAGTTGACCACTTGATCAAGCTCAAGGTTGTGGGAAGCCACATCAAACAATCAGCTCAGATCCTCAAGATCTCGCCACCCAGCGTCTACAACACCACTAAGCCCCCTAAGCAGAACAGTGGTCTCAGGGACCTGAGGCTCACAATTGACCCTGCCTGGATCAAGCCTGGATATCCCGTCATCGTCTGGACCTACTGGACACCTGATCAGCGAAGAATTGCCGTTCAGCTAGGCCACAACACCGTGCTGGGCATGTGCAAAGTCCAAAAGGAAACCTGTCAGATGTCCAGCACGCGTCCAGTCCTCGGTTGCGTAAGAAGCACAACAGGCTTGGGATTCATCCACACGTGTTTAATGGGAATCTACATTGGCACGCCAACCTATTTATTATCACCCGTTGAGTTTGCTGCCAACCCAATGTCGCTTTTCGTAACATTGTCGAGGTACAAGATCAAGGATACGTATGCTACAGCTCAGATGCTTGACCATGCCATGGTGTCTATGCAAGCCAAGGGCTTCACACTCCATGAGCTGAAGAACATGATGATCACCGCGGATGGTCGGCCCCGAGTAGATGTGTTCCAGAAAGTGCGCCACCACTTCGCCGCAGCGGGTCTAGACAGAACAGCTATCAACACGGTTTACTCTCACGTTCTAAACCCAATGATCGCCTCAAGATCATACATGTGCATTGAACCTATTGAGTTGTGGTTGGACACTCAAGCCCTTCGTCGTGGCTTGGTCATTCCCGTCGACTCCGAGGCCGACCCTCAGGCCTTGATGATGCAAGACTCCGGAATGGTCCCCGTTTCGACACAGATTGCCATTGTCAATCCTGAAAGCAGGGTGCACTGTCTTGATGGAGAGTATGGAGAAATTTGGGTGGATTCTGAGGCCTGTGTTTCGTCGTTCTACGGATCCAAGGACATATTTGATGCCGAGCGATTTGACGGACGGGCGATGGACGGAGATCCAAGCATCCAGTACATTCGTACTGGTGATCTTGGCTTCCTGCACAATGTTAGCCGGCCTATCGGTCCTAACGGCGCTCAAGTAGACATGCAAGTGCTCTTCGTTCTGGGAAGTATTGGTGAGACGTTTGAAATCAATGGATTGAGCCATTTCCCGATGGATATTGAAAATTCCGTTGAGAAATGCCACCGAAACATTGTCGCCAATGGCTGGTAAGTTACGTCACGTTTCAAATAATGATTGCCAACTAACTCGAATTTAGTGCCGTCTTCCAGGCTGGAGGCTTGGTTGTCGTCTTGGTGGAGGTCAGCCGCAAGCAGTACCTCGCGTCCATTGTACCCGTAATTGTCAATGCAATTCTCAACGAACATCAAATCATTGTGGATATTGTTGCCTTTGTGAACAAGGGAGACTTTCCACGATCCCGTCTGGGAGAGAAGCAGCGTGGCAAGATTCTGGCTGGGTGGGTCACGCGCAAGATGCGCACTATCGCTCAGTTTGCCATTCGGGATGTCGACGCGGCCGCATTGAACGATCTAGCCAGCCCTGGCGGGGAGGCCGCCGACGGCAGAGCATCTATGGTTAGCGTGCGTAGTGGAGGAGCGGGAGGCCCTGCGGGCGGCTCCAGCCTGAGGAACGTCGAGCATGCTCCTCTGATTCCAGAGCAAGAGGAACATGAGCCACCTGCAGACCGCCGACTGTCCTACATGCCCCCGCCGGGAGGCCACGGGATGGATCTGCTGCCTCAGCAACAGGTTCCAATGGCTCATTACCCTCAGGGCGCCGTATATGACCCGATCCATCACACAGCGCCCCCTGACCAGTTAACCCTCTCCCACACGATGGGACAAGGATTCAATATCCCAGATCTTGCAGGCTACGGAGACAGAGGGTTGCATGGACACGACGGCCCCAAGCGAAAGCCTGTCCCTGCGCATCCTCAAGCACCACCACCCGCACCGCCTCAGATCCGGTTACCGAGTGTGGATGGGCGCGACGACTTTAAGAAGGGAGATGCGGATGACGAGGAAGCATGGACCACGGAAGCCATCATGCACATGAACTTGGCGGGTCAGATGAGTCCGCGATGAGTTGGCGAAACTTTGTACAGAGGGAGCATAAGATAAAGAGTTGGAATAACTAGAGCAGGCCCGGGATGATCCAGTTCCGAGGATGTTCCAATATTGTCGGTTTCAGCAGCATGGAGAGAGAATTGGGCTTGTTTAATGATCATTACGAGTTGGTAGAAATTATGAACGCATGAGGGCACAAGTATTATCCTTGGCGTGATTATGCCTCTTAAAACTTGAAACTCGCTGTTTCCAATACCCAACCAATAAATATATATCCCTGTAATTAGATAGTCAATCCGAACGCCCGTGGTATAAAATGGTGTATAAACATGTCATGTGAGAGAGAATACAGGCAGAAAGAAGGTGGTGCTTTTAATGAGGTGACGAAAGTCATCCCAGACAAGCCCCGGACTTCGGGTTACGTACGGCCGCGTCTTGACTACGACGTGTGAGACGGCGTAGTCCCCGGCACAGGCTTAGAATCGAGCTCCAATCGCTCAATCCCGACAGCGGACATTTCTTGGGGTGGCGGATGGTAGTAGTAGTCGTTATTGTGGCCGTTGTTTGTGTAGGGAGGTTTCGTCTCCTCAGCGTACAATTCGTTGGGTTTCTTATTCTGGGCATTACGGCGTCGGCGCCACCAAAGGAAGAAGAGTCCAAGTCCGAGGCCGATGACGGCGATGCCGACGCCGGCACCAATGCCAGCCGCAGCGCCGGCAGAGAGACCTGATGATGATGATGATGATGATGATGATGATGATGATGTCGACGAGGACGATGCATCATCGGTCGAGCCAGAATCTGCCGTGGCTGTTTGGGAGGGTCCGGATGAGCCAGTTGCGCTGGCGTCGACTCTTGTTGCTGAAGGCATCTGAGGAAGAGGGGGCCATGATTGATTAGCAACAGTTCTCACTTGTAAGCCAGGACTGTGCCACTCAACGACGGCTGCCTTTTGCTTACCTTTGTAAAGACGGTCGAGTATGCGCCATCGTCAACATCCTTGACGCTCGTCATGAGCCAGTGGCGACCCGGCTGCGGAATGTCGGTCCTCAGGTCCGAGGCCATGAAGGGCGGGTTGCCCGGATGCACGTCCATGACATAGTCGGAGCCGTTCTTGACGTTGACGAAGCGATAGGTGCCGTTGCCCCAGTCTGAGACGTCCCACATCTGGACCTTTGCGCCGTTGGACGCCAGCATGCACGGCTGCGTCTTGGAGTCGTCCATCTCGTCGCCCGCGTGGCACGCGCCCAGCTGCTTGAAGACGCCCGTCTTGCTGCACCGCAGCGCGTACCGGCCGTCGGGCCCATCCTCAACGGGCTGGAACTGCCAGTACTGCTCGACTGCGCCCCAGACGGCCACGCCGTTATCGTCCTCGACCTGGAGCGAGCTGGTGAAGTCGGTCTTGTTGTAGTTGTCGACGCGGGCTTCCGTGACGTGGTACCAGACGTTGGAGTCGAGTGTGGCGGCCTCGTATGTGGTCATGATTCCGGTTGTTTTTTTCTTTTCTATTTTCTTTTTCCTCTTCTTCTTCTTCTTCTTCTATTCTTCTCCCAGCTGAATCAAGTAAAACGTCTTTCCAGTCCAGGGCTGTAAAAGGATACAGGCAAACTTGAGTAATTAAACAAGGGCGTCATGAACGGGTCTCAGAATACGCGGATGGAGACGAGAGGAGAGAGAAGGATAAGGAGAAGGAGAGAAGGAATACTAACGGATCAACACACAGCGGGCGGGAGGACAAAAGGCACGCGCCAGGGCAACTAGCTACTTTTACACGGGCTACTTACACACACGAGCAGCGTAAACCCTGATAATTTGTCGCTGATGCCAGTCCCAGTCCCAGTCCCAGCCCCAGCCCCAGCCCCAGAGAGATCCTGTCACAGCAGAATGACACTAGGATGAGTTTGTATTGGTGGACAAGGGCGGAAGGGGAAGTGATCCTCCTCCGTCTGAGCTGAGAGAGAAGGGGATAATAACACTTGGCCCGTAGGAGGTCGTGTTGTCCGAGCATCCAGGCCAGCTAGACCAGTTGGACGGGCTAAGAGAGCCGAGGAGATATGAATGTGGTCCAAGTGGCATTGGAGTCGTTAGCCAACGGCCAAAAGATGAGACGGCAAGCGTCAGGCTCTGGACGGGGACAAACCAACAAGCAAAGGCAGACATACAGGCCCATGACAATCGTCCGCCATCCCTGCAACATCCTCTCCCATAGTCCCATTGATAACCGCCCGCCCTCTCTCTCCCCAGGGCTGAAACAATCGATCCTCGCTTCCCCTGCAGCTCGCGACATCGCCCCCGCCCCCCGCCCCCCCCAAGCAAGCAAGCGAGCCCCACTCAGCCTCCCGGCAGATCAGTCATCTCCCCCGCGACCACGGTCCAATTTGGGGAATTTCTCCACGAGGGGCAGCAGATGGAAAATAGACACAAAATAAAATAAAGGCCGTGGGGAATAAGGTGGGGTTTTTGTTTGGGTTTTTTTTGCAGGGAGAAATGTTTATAGGGAGCAAGAGTTATTCTTCTTTATATCCTGTTGAGATGAGATGAGAAATGATATATGAAACCGAAATAAGAGTGTGAGGGCAACAACACACTACACAACAGGCCCTTGTCCTCTTATTGTCGATCTCATATAATAGACAGCTAGCTCAGCTCCGCTCAGACACAGAGTCTTGCATCATTGGAGGCCCAAAAATAAATCGTCTGCCAAGCACGATAGTAAGCCATTGAAGGATTCACCATGTGGAGACAACCGACGACTGGTCTCGGCTCTTGGCTCTGAAACTTTGACATGCGTCAAACTTGTTTCAATCTCAATGTTCCGACCAGGCTTGTCTCTTAGATCTAGACTGCAACTATGGAAAGGCCCAAAAAATCTCTATACTCAAGCTGGAGTCTATCTTCTGGTCTCTGGTCTCTGGTCTCTGGTCTCTGGTCTCTGGTCTCTGGTCTCTGGTTCGATTTCCGCTCGTCTGCTGCGGGTCTACAAGTTTATCCAACATCATAATGTTACATCTCACCCTCCCATCCCCCCAAGGTAAAGAATACACTGGGTGAGTCCCGGCATCCCACAGTTTGCCCCAACTATCTGGTCCGCCTCTTTCTGTCCATGTCTGCGAGCGATCGCTTCACGATCCCCTCTGCCTCTGCAATAACGTCGCCACCTCTCCTCCACGTGTACAAGGCCACCCCCAGCCCGTCGAGCTGTTCATGCGCCCTCGCAAGCCGTCGCTTCCATAATTCAACCTTTTTATTCACACCCTGGGGACCAAGCCCGGGAGAACCGGACGGCGTGTTCAAGTCCGACCTGGTGCCTGATCTGTTAGAGGCAAAAGTAGATGCAGACCTGGGTGGGGGAAGGGGGTCAAAGTCGACGTCCAGGTTTGATGAAGACATCTGAGATGGTCGCGGCGGGAGCGTCGGAGCTGCATCGCCATTCTGTAATGGAGTTCCCCTTCTCCTGGGCAGAGGAGGCGCTGGTATGGTTGCTACAGTGCCCCGTGGACCATTCCTGCTACCTGGCGCTGGGCCAGCGGTTTGTGCATGTGCCAAAGATTGGCCTGGTGGCGTTTCTGTGATTTGAGGTATAGTTTTCCTTGGAGGAGGCGGTGGTGGTGGTGGTGTTGTGCTGGTACCACCAGAAGTCTCTCGTACTATCCCAAGTCCCGCCACCCCTTTGTTGAGTTCTGTAATGGATCTTGAGCTCCTCAATGCCGCCGGTTTGGCCGGCCGAGGCGGTGGGGGCTTTCGTGGAATACTATCTGGAGAAGTGGTACTTCTGGTTGGGTTTGATATGCGCATCTGAGCGAGAGCTGCAGACCTTTCCATATTTGTCTCCTTGGGTTCTTCCGAAAAATCAATCAGCGTTCCCATTGCCGGCCTAGGTGATGGTATTCTTTCGCTAAACGACCCAAGCGACAGGCTAGACTGGCTCGTCGAGTTGAAGTTTTGGTCAAACGGCATGCTCTTTTTGCGAGTTAGAGTAAACCCGGAATCAAAGTATCCCGTTTCTTCAGGCGTTGTCACGTCGCGGATAAAGACGGCCAAGATGCGGCCCGGATTAGCCAATGCCAACTCTGTGTACACCTCCAAGTCCGCTTCACCACTGTCACCCACGAGCAGGAATTTGCGCTCTGGAAAGTCTTTTAGCAGCTTATGCAGAGTTGTCTTTTTACGCTCCGCAACAGGCTCAAAGATTCCCTGAAGCATGCCACTATACTGTTTCAGGTGAAGGGACCCTGGAGGGAGACCAGTCATCTTAAAGAAGCTTGCCAGCACAGGGTAAAGTTGCCATGGGCTATTCGAGCAGTAGTGGACGCTCACACCGAGTTCGTGCATTGTTGTGAACCATTCTTTTACCCCATCAATCGTGAGGTCGGACAATTCTCGCACAAATGTGTTGCGGAATATCTCCTTTGCACCCGCAACAATATTCGATTTTTTAATCGTGTCGTCAATGTCGCTGATAAGGCTCACGCCAAATGGCTCGATAATCTTGATCTCTTGAATCGTCGAAAGATTCTCGCTAGCCAACACCCTGACATGGGTAGGAACAAAGTCAAGGGCAGCTCTCATGGAAAAATGGCCCGCATCGTTGGTCATGACACTCTTCGACTGCGACTTGGTGTCATTATAGAAAAACAAGGTAATTGGCAGGGCGACCAAGGGATTCGTCATAAACGGCGCTATACGAGCCATGAGATTTGCGTTGGCGACTGCCAGCTCCGACTCTGTAAGCTCATTTGGGTTTGTGGAAAATGCCTTGGCCGACATTGTTGGACTCGTCGGCGCCGAGTCAGGGGACTGGGCCCCGCTCCGGGGTTTCGTGGAGTACGTATTCTGCATTTCATCGTAGCCTTCCTGAGGTCTCTCACTGTAGCCTCCCCTGTAGGCTACTCTCTTTTCTGCCTGCCCTTGACGCTCGATCCGGGCTGCTTCGTGGGCAATCTTCTCCTGTTCCTCATTCGTCTGGTAGTTCGTCTGGGGCTGTCCAGTTCCGGAGTTGTAGCCCTGGTCGACTCTAGGGGCCGGAATTCCACTAAGCTGGCGCGCCAGACCTACCAGCATTCGGTTTCTCCTCGTCATGGGACCAGTATGGGGAGTATATGCCCAACCTCGTACATCGACGTCGATGATTGCTCTTTCGTCTTCGTTTCGCTCCCATTCTTGGCGCCAGTAGTCCTCGTCTCTAATGCTTCCATGCGCTGCCTGAGACTGGTGTGCGCCTACCTGGCCCCATTCCTTCTTGCTGTGTCGTTTGGCGTATGAAGGAAATAGGATCAGCTGGTCGTCGCCTTCAACCATAATAGCCACATCTGGGAACGCGCCTGGGATGTGGATTCGGCCATGGTTTTCCAGGCTCCCATCCGTATTCCGCGCCCGAGTCTGGGCATAAGATTCCTTGATCTCCGTTACCGCCGCCTGCCCAGTTCGGTACAGGTTTCCCGCCATGGCCGCCAGCCGCTTCCTCCGGTAGCCCCTCTCGCGGTCGCCGGGGCTTGAGGGCCGATCCGGGCCATAGCCCGTCGTGCTACCTGCTACAGACATTCTGCGTGCCGCTAAACTTCTCGTTAGGGCCTTGACATGCTTGGCCGGGGGGGTTGCTTGAGCTCCGGTCCCTAGCCACAGGCGTCTGCCTTGCCTCGCGACAATGTCTAGAATGCGACTCTTCTCGGCGCGGCGTCGCTGGTGGTTGAGTATGTAGCGGTAGACACGAGATTGCAACCTGTGCTTGAGGTATGGAAGGGTATCAAGGTGGAAATTGAGTAGGCGTTCGCGATATCGATCTCGGACGGCGCGAGGGAAAAGATAGCGAATGATGCTCTGCTTATGACGTGGATGCGGTCGTCCAGGGCGGAACATGGGCCAAGATTTTAATCGGAAATTTTCGCAAAAAAAAAAGAGAAGTCAATTATATAGGAAATAAGAGCGCGACCAATCGCCCATTGAGCAGGCACGGAGGCCGTGATGTTGGCGGGTGAGAGAGGCGAGAAGCAGAGGTGTTGCAACGGCCCTCAGGCGGGATCGTCTTCTGACGGGGCGGCTGCGGTGGTCAACGAAGATGATGGCGGCGCATGATTGGGGTCCTGCCAGCCTAGTCGGGAGTTCTCTACCGGCTGCGTCCAGAGGTTAACAAGAATGATGGGGGGGAAGAGTTGACTCGTGATCTAGACGAGCTGGGTGCGCTCCAGACCTCGTGCCTTACGTCATCAAATTCTCGTATGGTGGGGGAGCTGCGCAGCACACATAGCCCAAGCAACGCAGGTCGTGGCTTAGCCGCCCTCGACAACTCGCTCACAGATCTACATACAGAGGCCTCACGGGACTCGCAGCCATGAGGGTTCAGCATCATTTTATACAACCTGCAACGCCTCTATTAAAACCGCGTGGGATATTTTTTCTTTACGTAGCCTGTCTATACAAGTCACCCGTGTGTCATATCAGCCACCACCGTCATTTTTACTTCCGCTTACCCGCCATTTTGGCTTTCGGCTTGCCCTTGTTGGGGACCTTCTTAGGTCCCTTCCCCTTGGCTTTGGCATTGGACTTGGCCTTGTCTTCCTTGTGCCTTGCCTTCATCTCCGCCTCAGATGTCTTAGTCTTCCTCCACTGACCACCCTCGGCGCGTATGGCCTTGACATCCAGACGCTTCTTGTCCTTGTTGCTCAACTTTCCAGTCTTCTGCTTCATTGCTTCTCGCATGCCGTTGAGTTCATCCTTGCCCGCTTGCTTGGAGTTCTTCTTGTCCTGCTCAGTCTCGAACCACGTTCGCTTGGGCCTGGCCTTGATCTCTGCCTCGTGTTCAATCAGGTTCTCGCCCTTCTTGACTTGCATCTCGACCTGGGCAAGCTGCTTTTCCTGCCTCTCTTCCTTCACGATCTCAAAAATCTCGTCATCCATTTCGTCAATCTGGGACTGCCATTTGTCGGCCTCGGCAGCTTCAATGACTCGGCTGATAATCTTAGCTCCTTGGGCTTTGCCAGCTTTGACGGCAGCCTTGACCACCTTGCGGTCGGCTTCCGCGGCCAGGGTAATAGCAGTACCCTTTCGTCCGGCACGAGCTGTACGACCGACTCTGTGAAGGTAGATCTCTAGAGATTGCGGCGCTTCGTAGTTGATGACTGTGTCGACACCCTTGATATCCAAACCACGAGACGCAAGATCAGTGGCAAGCAAATATGACACCTTGCCGTCTCGGAAATTTTCCACGCTGGATATTCGCTATGATTCGGTGTCAGTCATGGGTATGTTAATTTTTCATCTAGCTTCTCACCTGTGTCTGGTTCATACTTCCATGGAGTTCCGCACAAGACATGCCCAGTAATCCAAAAATGATACGAGCTCTGTGAGCATCCTTCTTTTGGCGGAAGAAAACAATAACTCGCTCCGTATAAAACGTCTTGCAGATATGCGCCAAGTAACCAAGGCGTTTCTCCTCTCGGCCAGGTCGTAGTCGAACAAACTCTTGTGCCAGTGTAGATACAGTCCTCTTCTGTGAATCAACCATCACTCGAGCAGGCCTGTCTAGTCCTACGCGAATCAAGCGGTCAACAGAAGATGTCATTGTGGCAGAGAACAGCATGGTCTGTCGCGACTTGGGAAGGGTGGTAAGAATTTCGTTCAATTCGTCCGCGAATCCATCTTCGAGCATACGATCAGCTTCATCCAGAACCAAAATTTCCACAGTGTTTGTGTCGAAGCTGGCAGAATTTCGCATGTGATCAATAAATCGACCAGGCGTAGCAATAATGACATCAGGTCGTAATCGCAATTCGGCCTCTTGCATCTTGAGACTCAAACCACCAACGGCGAGGGTAAACTTGATGTCCGTGTATGCAGCGAGCTTAATTGCCACGGCGTGACATTGAATGGCCAATTCACGTGTAGGGGTGAGAATGACGACACGAGTGGTAGGAATCTTCTTTGGGCGGTACAACAATCGTTCCAGGATAGGCACCACAAACGCGCCAGTCTTTCCGGAACCAGTGACTGCACCACCAACAACATCTTTGCCCATAAGCGAGATGGGAATGGCCTTGGACTGAATCGGGGTCGGCTTAGAGAAGCCCACGGCAGCAAGACCTCGGAGGATTGGTCGTGACAGAGACATAGCCTGGAACGATGACATGTCTGATTTCTTTCCGGGCTTGACTGCTTCCTCGGGAGCGAAGAAGGCTTTGCGCTTGGCTTCTTCTTCCGCATCCTCTTCGTCGTCGTCGCTGGCGTCGGATGCATTGTCCTCGGGGTGGCCCACTGGAGTAGCAACAGAGTCGTTGTCTGAGGCTGCTTCATCGTCGTCGCTTGTGGCATCCTTCTCTTCCTCCTCTTCTTCATCATCATCCTCATCCTCATCCTCATTTCCGGCTTTAGAGCCCTCAGACTCTTCAGCATCAGAATCGACATTCATGCCAAATGCATCGTCAGCCAGGACCTCGTCATCGTCATCGTCAAGGTCAACCTCCATATCGTTGTCCACCTCTTCGGCTTCCTCTTCAGCTTCAACATTAGGCATCTTTCCATTCTTCTTCTCGCGGCGTCGACGAATAATCTCGTCCAGGTCAACACCCTTCTTGTCGGCGTTCATCCCCTTCTTTGCGCCATCAAATCCCCACCCTTCGAATTCTGCGACCCCCAGATCACCCGCGTCTTCAGCGCCAAATTCAAATTCCGAGTCCATGGCGCCATCATCGTTATCGTTCTGACCCCAGATACCCTCGGGGACCTCTTCTTCGTCGTCGGCGGCGGCGTCCGCATTCCGCTTCGTCTTCTTAGAAGCCTTGTTTGTCTTGGCCTTCTTCTTGGGAGGAGGTGCAACCTCTTCCTCCTCTAGAGGGGCATCTTCGTTATCAGAGATTGTATGGATGAAGTCGTCTTCAATTGGCTTCCTTTTCTGTGAGGGCGCCATCTTGACTGAGCTCGCAGGCAAATTTTGATTCCTTCAACGTCAAAAGATGTCGTCGAAACTAGTGGGGCACATGCTACTATGGCAAAATTCAAGCTCGACTCTCGTCGCATTTTTTCTGCCGCCTCTGATTTTTTGGCGGTGAAGCAAAATAGCATGGGTATGTACCCAATCCTTTCCCAACACGCTTAGATCTGCGGCGCGGTACCGTCAGCACGTGACCATGGGAAACAGCCGCTGGCGAGCAACTTCAGGGGGAGGAGGGGAGGTATCTTGGTAGGTACGCCACTGTACATGCAAACACACCTAACCCAAGGCGCCAGCGGTGGTTCCCTCAAGTAACCCCCACCACGGTTGATTGGGCGACTGCTTTGGGTTGGCCGCCAATACATTTACTCTGGAATCAGCGCGAAGACACAAAACCTGGTCTAATTTCTTCTCTCCCGATCGCCTCTCCCCCTTCACTACATTGCGCCATCTTACCACTTCGTTCCGTCCGGTTCGCGTTTCCGATACCTTCTACTTTTCTTCTCCCTCCAGTGGAACATCCCTATTCCACATTCCTCATCCGGCCTTTGCCCGTCGAAACCTCTTTGCTGTTTACGTGGATATCCATACAGATCTTCCAAAATGGGCGAGTCTAGGTTTGTCTACCGCCCCCGTGTCAGGCATCAGCCCGACCTGAGTAGTCACTAACCAAACCCCCTCCAACAGACAGGAACTCCTTCAGTGGCTGAACAGCCTCCTGCAGCTCAACATGACAAAGGTCGAGCAATGCGGTACTGGGTGAGTCGACCGCCCCCGAAGCCCCGCCCCCTCCTCGCACCACCATCACGATGACGCCTCCAAACCGCCAATGCCGTACGCCTGCCATGACGAATTCTAACACGATTCCAGTGCTGCTCTCTGCCAGGTCTTTGACAGCATCTACATGGACGTGCCCATGTCCAAGGTCAAGTTCAACGTCAACGCCGAGTATGCATACGTACAAAACTTCAAGGTGCTCCAGAGTAAGTTTTATTTGCCAGCCCGATCCACTTGGTCGAAGCCAGTTCAGCCATGATACTAATGTCTCTTAGACACCTTTACGAAGCACCAAGTCGACAAGCCAATCCCCGTTCAAGCCCTCATCAAGTGCAAGATGCAGGACAATCTTGAGTTCCTCCAGTGGACCAAGAGGTTCTGGGATCTGAACTTCCCCGACCACGACTACGATGCAGTTTCACGACGAAAAGGCGGTGCTCTCCCAGGGGGAGGTGGCGCTGCTGCCCCACGAGCCGCTGCCGCTCCCGCCGCTGCCCGCCGCGGCACCCCCAGCAGTGGACCCCGTGTCGCCAAGGCCGCCGGTCCTGGAACAGCTGCCCTTCAGCAGGAGAACGCCACTCTCAAGGAGACCGTCGTTGGCCTGGAGAGGGAACGTGACTTCTACTTCAGCAAGCTCCGTGATATCGAGCTGCTGATCCAGCAGGCTGTTGAGGAAGACCCCGAGATCGAGAAGCAGGAGGATGGCTTGATCAAGCAGATCCAAAACATCCTGTACTCGACAGAGGAAGGCTTCGAGATCCCCGAGGGTGAGGGCCTGGACGACCAGGAGACCTTCTAAGTATAATACATTATCTATGACGGATGTAATGACGCGACCACGACTTTGTTGGGGAGGAGTGTGGTTTCATGGGGATGCAAAACGGGCATGGACTGGAGTTGCGGCCTCACATCGAAGCTATATTGCACCAAGACGTGGCAATGGTTGGCACTAGAAGCGACATTTTCCTCGCTGCGAAGACACGTGAAGGTCTCGGAGCCGGGGCAAAAAATTGATCTTGTTGGACACTGTATCCTGAAAATCGCAATGCTCTTGTCCCCTTTTATGTGAATTATCGGCCAACCGAGCGGTTCGGGCCGGCCCCCCCAACTTTGCTTTGAAAGGAATGGTTAAATGGTTGAGGGTGGCTTGGTGACGTCCTAAGGAACAACATCACTAGCAACGCTGCCCCTTTCACGCCACTGTGTATCAAAAGATATTGTTTCATGCATCAGTTGGTTTTTATATGCACATAAATCATTACTGCCATGGGCTCCGGCAAAGTAGATGTATTAGTGCGATGCTGCAACTCCCCCAATAGTAGAAGGGGACGTCCCTCAGCGCATGGCCGGCCGGGATGCCAGGTACAACCGATATCGATAATGAAGGTTTTGCTTGCATTTACAGTTCGAAGATATTATTTAGAATTTATCACCGATGTGTATGCGGTAACGCAGATACTACCAAGATGAAACTGAGTATGAAGATTCGAAGAAATTAACCTGCGCTGACCGCAATAGCGTTCGTGTTGATTCCAGAGTGCCCGTGTGAACAAATATGCATACCATGAGCATATTTTGAGTGGAGCAAGCCAAGACGTACAATCTATGCCTAAATTCCGTCACATTGAGGAGTGAAGAGAAGCCGCAGATAATCTGTAGCTTGGAGAAATAGAAAATGAGGTCACCGACAAAGTGCACTTACTACGAAACCGGTTGGTGCCAAGGCGTTCATAATAGTAGATGCCAATAAAGAATATCTGATATCCCAGATTGGTTCATAAACAAATACTACTAAATTACAATGACAAACGAATTATAATCCAATGTACAAAGCTGACATTGGTCAAGTGTAGGGTAGCGACACGGCGGTAAGTCTAGATCGTTGCTTGAGGACAGGTACCAATTGCACCATGATGATGTGATTTTCTCTCAAGGTTGTTCCGCCTATGGTCACGAGGGAAAGTCGGAAGTATAGTTCCGTGTCGCATTGCCGATATCGCTGACTGTATTAGGCGGTCTGTATCAAAATGGGTGCTCTCAGGTTGGTCCTACTCGGCTCGCTCTTGATATGATTGTACACAAATGACGTGGTTTGCAGGGGGTAATATATCTATCTAAACAAGGCATCAATTTAAACGGTGACAAGTCATTCAGGTGCATTACCGGCTGCCCGCCGTCAAATGCCTAAGACGCAAGTAGAACAAAGCCAAACTAGGTGTAATAAAGCAATGCATCTAGTGGTGCTACGACATGCTGCAGACAAGGACGAACCCAGCAGTGTGTGGGATTCATTTCCAGGTCCGTCAGGAACAGGAAAAGCACCGGACCACGCGACCTCATCCGGCTGAGCTGAAGGGTCGCATCCCACCATTGTGCAGATGGCGTCCATCCTAGCTAGGCTCCCAATGGCAGCTTAGCGGGCTGCCGTAGCGCTCTTGCACTGTCCAGCTGCGAAGGACGCTCCGTGGTGTCCACTCATGTCCGCTTGAACAGCCGCCGACCTCCGGGTTGCAGACGGCGCTAAACCCACTGGGACTCCACTGAACCATACGTCAAGCACGGACTTGGGCCCTTTGGTACTGAGCTTCTCTTCCATCTCGTGAGCAGCGCCATGACGCATCCATCATCCCCTATGCCCAAGATTCTTCACAGCTCATCGACCTGACCTCACCTTTACGTGCGGAACCACCGCCCACCGTCCTGGGATCGCAACTTGCGCGGCTACCGATCGAGACCTACTGAAAACGTTGCAACCGAGAGAGACTGCCATCATGGCTCCGCCACCAGAGATTGCCATTCCATCCACGAGCGTTTCCGACGAAGGCGCATCGAAGCCCTACACCCTCTACAACATCACACTGCGACTTCCCCTCCGCTCCTTCGTTGTGCAAAAACGATACTCCGATTTCGATGCCCTAAATAAAACCCTTACCGAACAAGTGGGCGCTGCCCCGCCGCAGCCTTTGCCAGCCAAGCGTTGGATCAAGTCTACCGTCAATTCCCTCGAGCTGACAAGGGAGCGCCAAGTCGGATTGGAAAAGTACTTGCGTGCCATTGCAGAGTCCCCGGATCGCAGATGGCGCGATACGTCTGCCTGGCGCACATTCCTAAACCTGCCTAGTTCCAGCACAACCAACTCTGCCGTGTCGGCGGGTGGCAGGGTGAAGAGCACTGCTGTGGGAGCCGCTGACCCAGGAAACTGGCTCGATATTCATAGAGATCTGAAGCAGCATTTGCACGAGGCTAGGCAACACCTGTCCCGGCGAGACGCGGCCGTCGATAGTGGAAACTCGACGTCAGCTGTCGAGGCTGGGGCTGCAGCTAAGAGAGTCTTGGTCAAGGCTGGGACTTTGATCGCAACCCTGGCGGATGGACTGCGGAGAATGCAGGAATCAAGCCGATTAGGCGAGGGTGAGCTGCGCCGCCGTCGGGACCTGGTATCCCAGGCTCGCATCGAAAGAGAAGGCCTGGACAAGCTCTCCAACAGTATGCCAAGCTCTACTGCGGCTTCTGGGCGAGGAGGCTCCAGCCAAGGACAAGCGTCATCATCCGACAAAGCCGGACTACTCAAGGGAGGACGTTCGGGTGGCCGAGTTCTTGGAGCTCCGCTACCAGAGACAGACAAGACCCGGGAACTGGACAACCAAGGAGTGTTGCTCTTGCAAAAGGAAGAAATGCAGGCCCAAGATACACAGATTGACCAGCTTGCGGCCATCATCCGGCGGCAGAAGGAGATGGGTTTGCAAATTAACGAGGAGGTTGAACGCCAGACCGAGATGCTGGATAGGGTGGATGAAGACAGTTCCCGCGTCATGGCCAAGGTTAAGGTAGCCAACAATCGATTGAAGAGGCTATGACTATGGCTACTGGCCTCGTCCATAAATATTGCACTTTTGATGGCCCAAGTGGTGGTTTGGTGGCTGTGGGTGATTAAGACAATACTCATCTGCTTTTCCTGGATAGCCGACTTGACGACACTCATTGTCCAACCAGGTTAATAAGGCTAGGCGAGTCTATCTCGTTGGCGTTTGGGGCACCTGGGACTGACATTGTGTTTTGCGATTGGATGGATGCCGCAATATTCTTTCACGCGTTGGGATTCATACAGTAGCGCTGGTTCTTTGTTTAGAATGTTGGTTTGGGTAGCACTTTTCCTACGGGAGCTATGAATGACACTTCGTAATGAAACAATGAGTGCCTGTACGTTACCGCGAAAGTAGGAGAATATGAATTGTCTCATATTCATGATTTGCTGACGCAAGTTGGGTTGTATCTTTGGGGTGGATTTCACGACACGGTGTAGCATCTAATTTAAGATTTGGGGAAACGTCGGTATTGTATTCGTGGCCAAACAAATGCCTGAGACGATGCTGAAGTATCCAAGCCCTTGGCAATTAATGGTCCATATACCGAGACCTATTTGCCAGTGTCTTGTTCAGGCAATTCGAACAAGTGGATAGGCGCAAAGGACCTAGGTAACCAGCGGGTCGGTATCGGAATTCGGAGTCACAAAGACACGAGGGGAGGGGCAGCGGAGAGCCCGGGGACTTGGAACAGGTGGTGCTGCCTAATATTCCCCCCTCTTCCTCGTTTGAAACGATGAGAGCCTGTAACATGTGGATGGACCTGTAGTTTAATTATGTCTGCCGACATGACGATCAAGCTCTAGGTTGCCCAAGCTCTTGGGCTTGGTTGGGTGTTGAGCCCTTGACTGCAAAGCGTAACCCCCCTTAGGGCTTGTCGTTTCTTCTTCAGCAGTGTCAGCACTATTGGTTATTTTGCTTTTCTCTACCCCCTCAAAGTCCCGCGCTAAAAGACTCCAGCTCCAGCTCCTGTACCAGTTGCCACACGCTACATTCGGGAGAGCCAATACACGGCTAGGTGGCTTATGCAGGCAGGCAGCCAGACAGACGGACATGTCCCTTCACCATGGGAGCGGAGCTGAGCTACGTCACTAGCAGGCGTCTCGTCTCCGTTGCGTGGAATTAGGTTGCGTTTTTCTTACAGTGGCTGTCTTCTGCTGGTTGATCCGAACCCACACGTTGCTAGGCAACGCACCGAGCCAAAATGCCAATTTCCAATCATCGACCAAGCCCCCCCCAGCCACGTACACGATAAACGGACGAGAAGTGTTCGCGTCATAACCTCTTTTTCTTTGCTTCGTGTGGGGAGGGAGGAGGGGAAGAGATCGTCGTTGATAACAGGCGCCCAGGTTGCCAGGAGCCTGGCAAACTCGAGTAGAGATGGGGTTGCCACACTGGCGGAGAACTGCCAAAAAAAAAAACGGCGAGGTTGGTTGGCAAACCGGAGCATGTCGTTGTCGATGGGCGTGTTCGTGTCAATCGTACCCCATGTCACTACGTAACCGCAGCACCGGTCGCCGGTTATCTAGGGGGTTGGGAGGAAAAGGATGCGCCGTCCATATCTATCCGTTGTTGGCACTGATGGCCCAGTGGAGCTCTCGCCATGACTGCAGATTGATTCCTGTGACCACTTCACCGCCCGGTGAAACTGCCGTGGCGATGCCGTGTCGCGGATGAATTGGGGTTGCCCGTGACCACTGGGCCTATTTTGTCTTACTTTTCCTTTCCTTTTCTTCTTTTTTGTCCAGTTGCAACAGGAGATCAGCACAGGGGATTCGCTGGGTGTCATCCGCCGGCTTCCACCGTTGTAATTTTGGGTGCAACCCTTGGGGTCATGGCTTGGCTGTCATAGGTAAGGTTTGACGCTTGGGAAACCAATAAAAGCACACGAATCGTGGATGAGTCTGTGTGCATGTGCCTTCAAGGTATCTCTTGAGTCACTGACCATTGACCAAGCACACTTTTCTTCGTACATACACCTTGTAGGGCAGGAATGACATCGTATTTATCAACCTTTTCTTGTAGATGTAATTGATGCAAAAATTTCTCCTGGATCACTTCCTGGCGAGGAGCAAAGCACTACCTGGAAAGGCTGAGACACGGAAGTAATTGGTAGAAACACGCTCGATCATGGTTCCAAAAGAGAAGACCAAGGTGGGCGGGTCGAACCGCCAAGCTTAGCAATACCAAACCGGACCCGAAGATACCGAAAGCCGCCCACTGTTCTTCTACCTACCATTTGCCAAGTTCGGCGAGTTTTGCCAGTGGCATCCATCCACGTTCACAGTGAGCAAGGCCGAGATCTCAAATCTCGTTGGCTGCATTACCGACCCGGCGGACCCAGATGGGTATATTACCTTTAACTGCGTGGAGCAGTTCATAATGTATTGTAAAGCGGCTCGATTTGGCGACTCGGAGCGCCAATCCCGGATCCTTGCTACTACATTCCCCAAGGAACAGAAGTTGCTAGGTAGGGGCACCAAAGGCTTCACGGACATGAGATGGGACGAGGTCAAGAGCCGCGTGGTTGAGGCTGGGAATATTGCCAAATTCGGACAGAACCCTGGGCTTCAACGGAAGCTTCTCGGAACAGGGGACTGGTTGCTGTGCGAGGCGGCGTCGAAGGACCGAGTGTGGGGCATTGAATATTCGGAGAAGAATGCCATGGCTCATAGACAGCATTGGGGGGAGAACCGGTTGGGCAAGGCATTGATGGTTGGGAGAACCCATGTAAGAATGATCGCTAGAAGACTATAAGTTAAGTTGGGGAAGCCACATATGCCGAAGAACTGGTGGGAAGTCGATGCACTATGGATACCAACTCCACAGATTTACAATGCATAATGTGCACAGCATTAACACATTAACTATTGATCATGATCCTTAAAAAAAGCCAAGCGGATTCACGAACCCAGAGGAGTCTAATTCCGCTGACATCCATAACTGCCTGTGTCTATTGCTGGGGTATCCTGCGCCACAGGCGTACGCACGATTTGAGTGACAGACAGTTGCATGACATGACGCCCAGAGGAAACTGGGGACGCACGGAGACGAAGCTTGGTCATGAATGCTTTTTGACAATGGGATCTACGGGCGGGGGAGACGAGCAGCTGGAAGCGTTTAGAAGCGGTTGGTGTACATAGCTCTATTGGAGGGGATGAGGACGAAAAGACAGACTTGGAGAGAAGACGAAGGCAGACTCGCGAGTTGGGGCAAGCGCGCGGACAAGGCCAACACAACAAAAGGATGTTTCTTTTTCGTCTTCATTTCTTCTTTTCAGGGTCCTGTCAGTGCACTTAGTACAAGGCGGGCACTCCGAGGCAGGGAAGGGGGGCTGGATTATTATTACATGGACTAGGAACCCAGGTGTAAAATAGAAGGGAACGGAAGCCAGTCGAGCGACAGGCAGGGGACACCCAGCCAACTGTTTAGATTCTGCCCCTCAACCCGAAGAGAAATTTGGCGGGTTTGTTCTGGGTTACGGAACAGCACCGGCGGCAAAGGCGGCAGAGGCGGCCAGGGCGAGTGGCTCCGAGGGGATGAGAAACAGGACGGACGAGATTTGAAGCCCACCGGGAGGTGGAGTGTGGTGTTTTTTACTCGGGTACAGTACACAAGAACTACGAGGCTTCAGAAACCGACTGGTCGATTGTCGAGTTTCAGCCAGTGGTAAGCCTCCTGTATGCCTTTGCCTGTGTTGCCCTGGATAACTCTGCACAAAAACAAACACAATTGAGACTCGACGACGCTCACTGGAGCACCGAGAGACCAGGTATCAAGATAGGCGTGACGAGGCGGCTGCATGTCAGAGATAGACGGCCGCACAGGCGTGTATTGTCGCCGATCGCCCAACAGCAGCAACCTACCACCCACCGGGGGTGTTGCAGTCATTATCCATCATGACCAGTCCCACGTCCCGTCCCGCCAACGTCATCAATGTTTATTTTATATTTTATTTTATTTAAAATCGCTCTCGAGTGCGTCGTCCCTTTCTGACACACCCAACCCGACCTAGCCAGCCCCGTCTCGATTTCTCAGGTTTCGGATAGTGATATAATCGACCCATCATATCATTAACCCACCACATGGCCTCTTTGAAGTTCGTGGCCAGAGCGGGAAGAAAAAAAAACCACATCATGTGTCCTGTACTTGTTTCCATTGTCTCCCCCTCATCTCGTCTCCTCAGGTCAGAGAGCCTCTTTTCGGTTCCAGCATTGGATCCCAGAACCCTGCCAACCGCTCGAGACTGTCCACACTGATAGGTGCAAAGCGAAGAGAAAAAAGCCATTCAACATGACCGAAGGTCGTCCCTATTGGCCGTCTCTCCTGTCCCAAGTGTGCATACAACCCTTGATCCCCTCGAGACCCCCCCCAATGGTTATGCGGGCTCCACCAGCGAGTGCCTAGCGAGCGGGGTGCTAGCGACGGACGGCGCTAGAGATGCTGGGTCGAGGCTCCACTGAGTTTAGGGGCCGCCTGCATCCAGGCGTCCAGGAGACGATGACGGTGACCTAAAAACGAGGAGAAGGGGAGAGAAAAAAGCATGTACCATGCAACACTCTCTCTTTTGGTTGCGAATTGGATTTCCCTTGGTGCGAACTCTGTCTGCTGAAGGTTATCCGAGAATGTCTGCAAGCAGGCGTTCGTCTCCGTAACCGCCCTGACGGTCAATTCCTTTACTCCACTGGGGACTATCACCGCCTTTTTTATTCTCCATCTCAACTCGCTCGCCTCGTGGTGGAGGCTGGGAAAGAGTGTAGTGGGGTTTCCCAGCTGTGTGTCTGCGGCAGCATAAACACACAACAGCCACAACAGCACACCCACTCTCTGGGCAGCGGGTTCTTTTGAGGCGCTGTTGAGCACAGCCAGGCCAGGTCACTCTGGGCACTGCCGCCAAAAGGTACCTGCAGAGTACCTTTAGCCCCCTGCGCCTTTAGCCCCGTCAACCCGTCAACCCGCTCCCCGTCCCGCCCGCCGCGGGCTTTTCCCAAACCGCCCGAAAGTAAACAACCAGGCAACCCAGGTCGTCTCTTGCACCTGGCTTTACCTCACCACCTCCTCCGCCTCTTCGTGTGCGGAGCCAGCAACCTAGCCGCACCGCCGCGTGCATTTTTTTTCCACTTGGCTTCCTTATCCTCTGCCCTCCTCCCCTCATCCGGAGGACATCCTTGCTCTTCCTCTGTTGGACCCCTTACTAACTCATTCAACCATCGCCCACCGCCAATCCACCCGTTGATTTTTTATTTTTTTTTGGCTTCACAGACGCCCGCCCTGTGTTTGAATTCTGCTTTGCTTGTGCATTGTGCATTTCACTCCGGAGCCTGGCGTTTGTTTCCTTACTCCCCCCTTTCGCCTGTAAGTCTTTACCTGTCACCGTACCACACTCCACACGTCCGTTCGGACAGAGACACACGGTCGGTCTTGTCACAGACTTGGCACCTGACCTCGCTTCTTGTTTCCTTTGTCAAACAAGAGTGGCCTCGGGAACTCGGTGTCTCTCGACCGACGGGACCTCCTCGAGGCATCATCACTAACCGTCCTCCCTTAGTCCCGACGTATCTGTATGGCCTCATAGTCGACCGCCCTCGCACACGCCTGTGAAGACTTTTCCCTCTCACCATAAGTCTAAGACGATCTCTCCACGACCGCCTCGTCCTGACCGAAAGCAATGAGCGGTCCTCCTCCGCCTCCGCCACATGGCGGAGTGCCAAGGGGATCCGGGTTACCGCCTGGAAAATATGACATTTTTGTCATCCCCGAACATTCGTCCGGTGGAGGCTTTCTTTACCTGCCCTCGATGCGACCCAACGTCAATAGCTTTGCCGCTGGATTTGCCTCAGCTTTGATTATGGTCGTCATGTTCCAGACCATGGCTCCCGCCTTCCGGACTTGGTGGGACAACTTTCAAGGACTGGGTAATATGGCCATGTCGATGCTGGTTATTGGTGTGGGATTCGGTGCTTGGAGCCTGGGTCGGATTCAATCTGATCGGAAGGACCCTCGTAGTGGTCGTAACGCCTCCGGCGGCCACGGTAGTGAAGGAGGCTTTAGAGGAACGAGCTTCAGGTCGGCACCCGATGAGGATGTGCCCCCTCCTCCTCCTCATGGCACACCCCCACCCCCACCACCTCATGGTACTCCCCCTCGTCGTTCTTCACACAAAAGCCACAGAGCTTCACGGGACGAACCTTCTCCTCAGTCTAGGGGTCCACCAAAACCTCCACCACATAGACCCGAACCAGAACAGGAGCCTGAGCCTCAACCACCACCTAAACGTCCTCCCCAGGCCAAACCACCTCCACAATCTCGGCCTCCGCCCCCGCAGACTCCTCCACAGACTCCTCCAAAGCCTGAACCAAAACGGGCACCCTCTCCACCCTCAGAGCCTCCCAAGCCTGACCCCCCTAAACCTGACCCCCCCAAACCCGAGCCTCCCAAACCCGAGCCTCCTAAACCCGAGCCTCCTAAACCTGAGCCTCCTAAACCTGAGCCTCCTAAATCTGAACCCCCCAATCCCGAACCTCCCAAGCCTGAACCTTCAAAGGCAGAGCCCCCCAAACCAGAAACCCCTAAGCAAAAGGGTAAATGGGAAAAGGCTAGAGAGGAGACACGGAAGAAAGAGGAGGAACGGAAAGCAAAGGAGGCCGAACAGAAGCGCCGCGAGGAGGCTGCCAAGCGACTGGCTGAGTTGAGGGCCAAGGACGCAAAAGAACGCCAGGAGCGTGAGAAGGAGCGAGAACGACGGGAACGAGAAATCAGGGAGCGCAAGGAGCGGATTGAGGCTGAACAACGTGCTAAGGACCTGGCTGAAAAGCTTGAGTATGAACGAAAGGAGAGAGCGCGACTTGAGAAGGAGGCCAAGGAAGCTCGAGAACGGGAGGCACGGAGATTGAAGGAAGTTGAAGAGTTGGAAGAGCGCAAGAAGAAGGAAGCGCAGGAAAGGGAAGAGAGGAGAAAGAAGCTTGCCGCTGAGCGAGAAGCTATGCGAAAGAAGGAAGCTGCAGAAAGAACCGCCCGTGAAGAGGCGCAGAAGCAGAAAGAGCAAGCCGAGAAAGAGCAGGCCGAGAAAGAGAAGGCTGAAAAGGAGAAGGCCGAGAGAGAAAAAGCAGCAAAGGAAAAGTCCGAGAAGGAGAAGGCAGAAAGAGAAAAGGCTGCTGCAGAGAAGGTTGCGGCTGAGAGGGCTGCGGCTGAGAGGGCTGCAGCTGAGAGGGCCGCAGTTGAGAGGGCCGTGAAAGAGCGGGCTGAAAGAGAAAGAATAGCAAGAGAAAAGGCAGAGCAGGAGAGGATCGAGAGAGAAAAGGCGGCTGAGGCCGCATCTCCTCGCTCGGGTTCTTACGCCTTCTCTGGAGTTGGCGAGAGGATGAGCATGTGGCCAAACGGTCGGCCGCCTGCTCCTGCTCCGTCAACAACATCTACTGCCTCTAGGACCCCTGCTCCCAGTGCGGCTGGAACGGCTTCACCCAAGAAGCCTGTTCCATCCAGTGCTAGATCCGGCGTTAGTGGCGTGAGCACTGAAAATTCTTATCGGCCATATGACAGGGCTAAGAGACCGCAGCATAAGAAGTCTACTTCTTCCCTCGGATCCGAGTCTTCCTGGGCTCCCTCTCACAGTACAGCTCGAACTTCGCCGCCGCCATCGATGCGAGGCGGCCCTTACAGCACAAACGACCCTGACAAGATTGTCATCTCGGGTGTTTATCTTTTCATGAACCAGTTTGCCAAAACTCCAGCAAGTCAACTTGTCTCTGGACTTGGCGCCGTCACTGATGGCCTGATCCTCCGCATCACTACCGAAGGTCTCTTCATCGATGACGACGTACGAGGCGTCCCCCAGCGAGAGTGGGATGTCAAAGCCTGGACCCTGAAACAAGTTGAGGTATGGTGCCCCCCGCAATGTTTGAATTCATCTTCATCCCCCCCTACCCATGGAGTTGCAAACAGCTCGAACCTGCGTCACAAGACAGCTGCTTCTCGGTCGCGTGAGCGGGGTGCTGCAAAGCCCCTGACGGGGGACGAAGCCGATGTGTACCTGGCGGAGATGCTCCGTGCTTGTAAAGATTGTTGTCATGCTGGTTTATGCGAACGGAGATTCAAAGATGCTAACATACCATTCCCTTCTGGACAGACCGGTGAGTGGAAATCAAAGGGCTTGCATGTACTCCGTGCCGTGATCCGCGATCAAGAGTCCAAGCGATACGTCTTCGTCATTGATGAATCGGAAGCTTGGAAAGTGTCTGTCGGTCTCCAGCGACTTCGAAAGGGCAGCCAGGTCCGCCAGCTTGGTGTCGCTGCCATGTCACCACAGGAAGCCCGCGGGACCCTCGATATGCTGGGCTGGACGTAAAAGGACATCCCTCGGTGGGGGGCTATTCGCTTCGGTATATAAGGTTTGGTCTCACAGCACCAGTATACGCAGGATGCTTGGCCAAGGAAAGAGGAAGAAGTATTGTCATTTATACAGGTTGGCCACCCGGACCAAGAAAAAAATACTTGAGCGCAGCATTTGTGGAGACGGGTGTGGAATGCGAAAGGAAATGCATAGCAAGACAGGAGTACAGGAGAATGATGGATGAGACAAAGCCTTAGCCTGTGTCGAATCATTTTTGTTGGTTTGCGAGCATTCCGTTCATCATACCCCATAGGCATCTTGCAGATTGGATCGGATACTAGATTCGACAACGAAAGACATGAATTCAATATGATCTATTTTAATACCCCATCAACTGCTGTCCATCTCTGACGTATTGGTTATTGTTCCCCGAGTGTGATTATTTTGCAACTAGTGACAAGTCTTGGAACTTGACAAACTTGCTTGGCCTTGAGATGACTACGGCAGTCTTGTCATTTCTGGACCGGTCGCATGCCAGCCACTAATTGGTTTGTTGGTACGGACTAGTTTCCACGGTAACTTTTTAGGGTATCAACTATCCAGCATGACTCATCTTAACGTGAAAATAAGATTACCCCAGATCTGTTGGTGCGATACCAGGAACTCCTCCATCTTGCATGACCCAACCTCGCAGATCTCCACAGGCTGACAAACGGACACTACTGCTTCTTGATACAAGATCCCGGTAGTCCACTTCTGTGCAGCAGACAAAAATTTGTGCCTTAAATCATGCGGCAATGGCTCACTATTAGCCTCGACCCGACATAATTAAGCAGGTTAAGCGTATCGTCCGTGTCTTGGTGGGAGCGCCGTGAGCTTAGCTGACGTACTAAAGAAATCGAATGATGGAACCAGACATTGGATCAGAACAGAACATTTGGATGGCAATACAATGTTTTTCCAGACCCATTTGACAAGTATGGATGGACCTTTAGCAAAAAGGTATGAAATACCCAAGAAAGACTTCCACCCATATCTGGCAGCGGTAGCAACGATACCAACAATCAATATTCATACTGGAATTGGGGGCGGGGGCGGCTATCTAAACAGGTAGTATATTTTATGCAGTTTTCATCTCTTGAAACCCAATTAAAGCCTACATGACTCGAGAACCTCATAGTCATAGACAAGACAATCAAGCAACAAGAAGCAGCAAGGAGCAACCAGAATCGTATGAGAGCGATGCATGTAGCAATCGACATACTACTTAGTACAAATGCCCGGTGCAGTTGGATTAAGAAATCGGGTGAAACAAAGGCGTAAACAGCAACTGTCGGGTTCCGCAACGTCCGTGTTCCGATTCGAGATCGCTCAACCCCGAAGGACGTATGAAGACGTCAGCATCTCCACATACGTTTACGATGTGGTGACGATGGCCTGAGAACCCCCGATGCAGAAACCAGTGGTGTGTCCAGAGGGCATACGTGATTCGTGGAATATTTGGGAGAGCTGTACAATATAACATGTCTCCAATTTATTCGGGATCTGCACAGCTCATTAGGAGAAACCAAAATCCGGAGAAGGCCTGTAAGAGGTGGGTGGGTTGGCAGACGCGTCGCCTGTCGCAGGATCACAAGCTTGGATCGCCAGGGGATGCAGGGGCACTGCCAATCGGACAGGTCAGAAATAAGACGTCAAGTCTTTGGAAATAACGAAGGCGTGGCCAGGCACTTGTTTCGACTTAACCTTGGGTTGTGGAGACTTCTTTGCCGTTGCAGACAATGCTCTCGAGATGTCTAGATGTGTAGGGAGGTGGGATGTTGCATCACTTTTTTCTTTCTTTTTCTTCTGGAGCTGTCTCCGGATTTTATTTCGCCTACGGAGTAGTTCGATGTAGATTAATTCCAGAAACCCACAATCTTACTTCCATCGCGATAAACGCTGGTATGCCGTCCTTGTTTCGTCCCAGACCCTTACTAGCTCTCGGGGTGGATACGTTTATCGGTGAGAAGAACCCTGCACACAGAGTGGTAGCCGGCAGCCCTTTTATTGACGTGGTGGAAGTTGGTGAGGCAAGCAGAAGGATTTGCGAAGGGTTGCCAAGATCTCCAATGGCCCATGACATGCTCTGCTAGGATCATTGGTGGGCCGGTTGGGACACTGCCGAGCCCAGGATCTTGGATGTCTTTAAGCTTGTCTACAAGATTGCCCAGAGGTTTCAGCAATGTGGAGTTATGTAGGACAGGAGTAAGGAGGAGGAATACAAAGATGCTTGATGACTCGACTTGATTTGTGCCGAATAACCCTCATTCCATTCCATTCAACCCTCAGTCGACGACAGGCTCGTCTCCATTCTTTCTTTTTTTTTCAAGCATTTGCTTCCTGCAGGACCAGAAGATTTCACAAGTACAACACACGCCAACATGTCTGCCTTTATCAAGACGACACTGTTCGCCGTCCTGGCTTCTGCGGCTGCTCTCAACTCCACGGCTGCTGGTACCCAGCTGCAAACAACTTTCCCCTCCCCCGCCGGCACCAAGAACCTGGGGGCTGTGTGGACTGTAGCTGCTGGTCAGTCCTTTGACGGTCAAATGTTTCTCTTCGATCGGAGCCCTTCGACCTGCAACGGACAGAGTGAGGGTGGCAACGACGATGCTGTCTTCATCCTGGAGGAGGGCGCTGCTCTCAGCAACGTCATCATTGGCCCCAACAACGGGGAGGGCGTTCGTTGTGTAGGTGCATGCACTCTAAACAACGTGTAAGTTGAGAAATCTTTTTGCTTGTTTTGTTATTTGAGACAATTCTAATATGAGCTCAGTTGGTTCAACGATGTCTGCGAAGACGCCATCACATTCAAACAGGAGTCCGGTACTTCGTATGTCAATGGCGGTGGTGCCCAGGGGGCCGAGGACAAGGTCATGCAGCACAATGGCGGCGGCGAGGTTGTTGTCAAGAACTTTTATGCCAAGAACGTGGGCAAGGTATACCGCTCGTGCGGCAACTGCCAATCCCAGGTCCCTCGATCCTCGTCCTTCACCAACATTCGCGTCGAGAATGCCGAATTCGTCGCCGGCGTCAACAGCAACTATGGCGACAAGACGTCCATCTCCAACTCGTGCATCATTGGCATTCAGCATATCTGCGAGATCTTTGATGCCACTACTGGTGGTGGCCGGCCCACTCTGATCGGAAGCACTCCTGATGGCTCTACTTGCGCTACTAACGCCGTGACTCTCGACAGTTGTTAAAGGGCATATACATAGCCGGCAAAATGGTATATAGTTGATGGCTTTGCAATAAAATATCTTTTTTTTTATAAATAAATAAAAACACATGCTGTCTAAATAAACTTTTCTATCATGTACATGTTCTAAACCCGAACATAATTCTCAAGTGTAAGACCTGCAGAGATGAGAAGACAATACGGATGCACTCAACCTCTCCACACTACCATGTTGATTTATATTGTGGATTCACTATGCTTAATTTACTAGAAGCTATTTGGAAGTAAGCCTAATCAGGAATTTTTAAAATAACAAGGGCAAATTCAACTGGATTTACCAGCAACCACACTTAATTGTTTCTATATAACCAGTTAGTCTTCAACCCTATGCCAACAATCGGCTTTTACCATAGCCACGTACGGCACAACCTCAAACCCGAGTACATAGAAAACCTTGAGAATTCATTCTGATATTATTCATTATAAATTTAGACATGTTTTGCCATTAGTTGATAATAACGCTGGACTTTTCCCACCAAAGGGAGACATGGTTGATTAATGCCTCCCATCATGTCGCTATATCCTGTCTTCTCAAACTCCATAAATCTCTGAAACCTAACGCCCTTGGTATCTCAATCATGGTTCAATCCGACTTTACGACCAAGCCCCTCATTCCTATCCCCCAACATCCTCACCAATACTGTACATGTGAGCTTCAGTTCCTCTTCTCATGCACATTCCAGATCTCGACGTTGCCATCCATCTTTCCCAGTAGCAGAGTATTGCAGTCCATGGTGAATGTACCGGACGTGACAAAGACGTCTTCAGATCGCTCAAACAGAACCTGTCCAGATGTCACATCCATCACATCGAAGCCGTCTTCGGTGCGACACGCCATATACCTGCAGTCTGGCGAAATGCAAAGCGGCCAGCCCTCGGTGCGACGCACACTGTTGAGGTTGTACGACGTCAGGTTGTTGGGTTGCGGCAGCCAGACGTGCACCGTCGTGCCCCAGACGGAAACAATGCGACGTCCGTCAGGAGACACGGCCAAGGTGCGAGGGTTGGTTGAGTTTTCAACCTCCAAACGGCGGAGCGTCTTGGACGTCATGGGATTGGTGATGCGCAAAGTGCCATCGCGGGAGATGGTTACCAGGCTGTGGTCTGGCATGAAAGCGGCGTGGGTGATTGTGTCGATGTGAGTCAAGACTCTCCCAATCCTCTTTCCGGTGCGAACATCCCAGATTCCCATGCGATTGTTGTCCTCTCCGATGGCGAGGATCTTCCCATCTCGGCTCCACGCAATTGGGTGTCCCCTAGCCTCCTTGAGCTCGCTAGTGGTCTTTCCAGTGGTTCCATCACGAACCAGAATCGTGCTGGAGTGGTGGAATTCAACTCCGCCTGTCAGTTGGACGGTCCAGTCTCGAACCGTGGCAAGCTGGTTCCCACTGGGCGCAAAAACTGCGTGAGATCCACTGGTCTTTGAGTAGCCGCGCTGGGTTTCAATGTCAAAGACGTCAATCCAGGACTTGGGTGCATGCCCGGCAGTGTAAATGGCAAAGGCAGCCGAAGTTGCAGGCGATACCCCGACAGAGACTATTTCTGCTGTGCTAAAAAGGCGACGAAATCGAAGAGACAAATTGAATCCCTGAGCGGTGTCAACCATGGTTGTTGTTGTGGATGATGACCTGGTGTAAGTGTTAGTCAATAATTCATAGTCCCCTGCTCAGAAAGAATTTACATGGCGGTAGTCGCCGAGTTCCTGTTCGGGAACTGCCGAAAAGAGGATACAATGAAGTTCAAATCTCAGGCTCTAGCTGAAGAAGAAGAAAAGAAAAAAATAATCATTAATATGAGGAGGGGGGGTGATGATGTGTTTTTGGTGTTTAAGGGCCGACGATATGCTGAGCAAAGATTGTATGTTCGTACTCTGAGGTTGGGTAGTGCTTGGCGTAGTTTGTTGGAAGACGCCGGTGGCAGGGATAGAAGGTGTTCTATATACACATGATGTTGAATTGGATGACTCCAAGCCAGCCCACATTGAAAATATTGTCGTATTGTTAATCGCGCGAGACCCTTGGTGCATTAGAATAGCCACAATCAGAAAGTCAGCTCACATGCACAACCGACACCAACACCAACACCGGGCGAACCACATGGGAAAGGGTTGCACAGCTGCCAATCAACCAATACCTAGTACAAAGACAAAGTACATTGCTGAGCAAGCAAAAATATGCATAAAATAAGGCCTAGATAGGTCCAGCGCTCGGGTAATACAGCTTTGCCAGGTTCTTTACACAGTCCCACGAGCCCGCCTATTTTCCGCTCGCTTAAGGCTGGTTTCACGGTATGGGTCAAGCTGTAACCAACGGCATGAGTCACGTCGGTCAACTGGAGAGATGGCTGTTAAGGTTGGAGATTAGCCCGTCTTACCCTGCGCGCTTACGCTGCCCAGTGGAGGTGGCAGTTCCTCGGCGAAGCAGAAATGGGGATAGCGCCCGCTCTGCAGTGCTACACAGAGATGCCAGTTTGGGCGCCAGATAGGGTGGTGCATTGGGGGGATGGCATTGAACGCTTAACCTGGGGGAGGAACAAGAGCTTCGTGGCTTGTTGTAGGGTGCTTGCGAGTCAATGGGCCATGTGATGTCGTGTTGGTGGCCTCATTCGTTGGATTTGTCAGCACCCAGCTTTTGGCGGTTGCAATCATGACATGATCTTGGCTATATGAAACAATACGCTGGCTGATTAATGGGCTGGATGGCCTCCTAGCTCTGATTGACATCATTCCTACATGTAAACCCTTTTGTCAGCAAGCTTCAAGAAGCCTATATCGGAGCTTGCTTTAAAAGCCTTGGGTGATGGGATTCAGCTCAACTCCGTTTATCCTAGAAGAGGTCATCACGTCAACACAGCGAATAACATCGTCAATTGACTGCTTATTTAAGCCCCCACGACACTTCATAATCATACGCAAAAACGACTTGCTGACTTTATTCAATTAATCATTCATGGTCGGTGACCGAGTCTACTCGCTCTGGTCAAGCCACTGTGACTTCTACCGACTAGGCTTCATGGGCTTGTGCCATCAAGGTGCCCGCTCATGACGAGGGGCATTCACCTTTCTCCACAACTCCTCATAACCAAGGCTTTCCCCGCCTGTATAATGCACACCAAATCTTTTTCTCATCACGCCTCCCTTCTTTTCATTTCATCCTCTAAGCACCAAAGGCCTCGTCATAGTTGACCATGCACGATCGGTATCGCACCTTGCTAGTGGCAATGTTGTCCATGGCCGTCTTCAGACCATCGGTGGAGATGGGAATCTCCTCCACCCACGACTTGATGCCCTTGTCAGCAGCGAGCTGAAGCATCTCGAGCATCTCACGTCGGCTTCCCAAGTGGGAAGTACCGATGTAGCAGCCATTAGAAAGGAAGTCCTGGTTGCGGACCGTGATACCCTCACCACCTGGGAGACCGACTGAGTTCCAGTGGCCATGGATATCGAGCAGGCTGAGGTACTCGCTGAAGGCGAAGCCTTCGAATGAAGTGGCAGTGTTAATAATGATGTCGAAGGACATCTCGTGGCCCTCAGTCCAGTTCTTCTCACCAGTGGCCAGGAAGCCGTCAGCGCCCATCTTCTTGGCGTCAGCCTCCTTTGCACGGGAACGAGAGATGGCCCAGACCTCAGCGCCGAGGGCCTTGGCGAAGAGAACACCGTAGTGGCCGAGACCACCAATACCAACAATACCGACCTTCTTGCCGGGGCCAGCACCAAGTCGCTTCAGAGGGCTGTAGACGGTGATACCAGCGCATAGCATGGGGGCTGCCTGGGTGCTGGAGAGGGCATCGGGAATGGGGTAGACCCTAACGGCGAGGCGGTTAGTTGAAAAGGGTTTGCTAACTACCAAATTGCTGACAAAAACACTCGACTCACCAGTACTCATCCACTCGGGCGTGGGAGGAGTAGCCACCTTGGGTGATGGCGCCAGTGTCGAGCCAGGGGGCACCATAAGCATCAATCTGCTGTTTACAGTAGGTCTCATTGTCGTTGTTGCACTGACGACAGTCACGGCACGAGTAGACCTGGGCACCGGCACCGACGCGGTCGCCAACCTTGGCGAGGGTGACCTTGGGGCCAACACGAATGACCTTGCCGACAACTTCGTGTCCGACAGTCAGAGGGTACGGGCAGCCACCCCAGTCGCCGCTGATAGTGTGTCGGTCGCTGGCGCAGACACCACAGCACTCAACCTTGATGTCGATGTCGTTGTCGCGGAAAGGGCGGGGAATGAAGGAGTTCTTCTCAAACTCCTGCCAGCGGTCGGCGCTGGGGGACTGGAAGCCCTGGAACTGCTCGGGAGAGGACATGATGATGCTGGTTTGGGGTGGGGGGAGCAAGACGGATATCGAGATGCTTGACGGAGGAGGAGAGCGAACAGAAGGGAGCAATGGATTAAAGCGGGCAATCTGGTTAATAAACCTCCCTGTCCCTCCATCAGCGCGACACAACACGGCACAACATGGTGCACCTCATGCGAGATCAAACCCCCACTCTCCTCGGCCAAGTTGCCTCCATCGTCGTGATGGATTCAATGAGGGGCACCAGACACACTAAGGCCCAGGACGTAGCTTTGGGGGGGCGCCATTGACTTTGGGGGTTCTCCCCTCCCGCAATCAGTCAATGGCATCGGCTGGGTATCGCAACGGCACGCGATAGGGTCACAATGGCGCTCAAGAGGGTCCATCTTGAGCCGGTCGTCTCCTCCGACTTCCTCCAATTTACCCCACCATTGTCCATCATGACACACAATCCCGGATTATCGTGGAAGGAATATTAATCCGCCAGCGTGCCGATTCCTCCACCAAGCACTGACCCCCAATCCCCCCCCCCGGCCAGGCGAGCCGAGTCGACGAACAGGTCCCGGGCACACATGACGGCGGCCCCGGAAGAGGAATTCAATTGACATGGCGGCGTAGACTGCTGCCATTTATTATCATGACCCCTCATTCCCATTTAACCTGGGCGGGCAACCCATTCGGCCCTGAGGATGCACACTTTGCCCTCTGCTGTAACCCTTTTTCTCGTCGCATGGTCATACATGCCGAACCGAACAAATGCCATCGCATATCGGGTGTCGCGTATCCTTCCCCGCCAGCACTTTGACGGCTCCCGGGTTTCCACAACACCATTGTCATGACATGTCGTGTCCAATGTGATTGATTAATTAACCACTTCAGCCACCCATGTTTCACGCCAATTTCAGCTCGTTTTCCTCCTCGTCCTTCTTTTGTCAGATCGCAGCTTAGCTCAGCAGCGTAGCACAATGTGATTGAATTTGGCCAACCGGCTCCTTCACCTCCCTCCTCTGTTCCCCCTCCTTCGGCTCGCCTTCCCCCGCAGTCGCCTTCGGCCCAGCTTCCTCTTACTGCTTTTGCCTCGCAATACGCGACTGGCCCAGCCCAATGCCCGCCAAGAAACACACTCTAAGCGTCGCCCCGAGATAGACCCACGGCACATTTCCCAGATCGCTCAAGTTCCAGCCGGGAGCGTTGTAATAGATGCTGAGGCCGAGCTCTCGTAACGAGTACAAGTGGCCAATATCGGCCAGCAGCAACACCAGGAGCACGGCCCGCCAGACGCGCAGGTCCGACGTCGATCGCAGCACGATGGCTTCGTTGAGCGCAAAGAATAGGTACATGTTGGCGAGCTGCGACAGCGCCACCGACGTGCTCAGCGGCACCTGGTCCAGGGTTGAACCTGCATTGAGCAGCGAGAGGTACTCGTGTTGTCGGAAGTGGCTGTAATAGGCCCCAGTGAGAGCCGATATAGGCTCAACGAGGAAGAAAAAAAGTCGGTAAACAACGTGGATTCGCAGAGCCACCTGTTGCTGCTGCGGTTGTTGGTTGTTGGGAGCCATATTGGGGCCTCAATTGGCCTCCAACGGTTGATTTAGCGATAATAGTTGTGAGGAACCAAAGCACAGTGTGGTTTTTCGGCGTGATGTCTGCTTACTACGGCAATTGAGGCTTCTCGTGACATGGTCGTTGGCTCATCTTGGGACGAAAAGATACTAGAAAATGCCAGCGAGCCACCCTGCACCCCGGGAAAAACTTGATCCACGGTCATCCTTGAACCCGCAACAATCGCATCCTGTGCCATTTTGGGCATCGCAAGCGATCAATGTCGGGATTATTGCCAATCCTACGATCGAACACGAGATTCCACTGGTTTTTTTCCTTGTCAGAATCCAAAGCTTTGGTGTTTTGCATTCCGGAGAGCAAAGACTTCTAGCTGGCTGGGCTCGACCATGCACTTCAAACCGTTCGTTGCTTTGACCGTCTGATGTCGGGCAAACCATGATGCAAATTCACCAGCTACCAAACTTAACCCACAAGTTTCGGCATAGATTGGGATAAATATCGTAGAGGGGATAGTCGCAAAGGCTCTGCACAGGCTGTGCACAGGCTAGATGAAGGCCTTCTCGTTTTGACAGGTCCTACTCCACACGGGTCGTCTACCCCACCATCTCTGACAGGTGCGGTGACTGTTCCTGAACATTTGACGATCGCAACTCCACATAAAATTTACATGTTACAGGTCCCGATACAAAAGATGAGGACTAGTCGACTTCATATTGAGCGATGCTCTCTCGGACTATTGCTAGTATACATAGTCTGGCTGGTCCGGACAAGTCAGTGCATGGTCAAGTGACGTCTAGTTTTAATCAGTCCAAGACTGCCGCGTCTACGACCTCTCCGCAGAGAAGCTTGTGTGATGTAGATTCTCGTGCATTCGAGTATTCCCACGGACCAAAACTGGAGAATTTCGCAAGATAGTCGACCCATTGTGCCTCAAATAATTTCAAGCTGGTACTCAAAGAGATGGAACCGGAGGACTACTCGGCCATACCGCCACGATATTTTTTCTCGCAACGTCCCGGTCGTTTCAAAACCAAACTCTACTTCACGGCGACGGACTTGCCCCAAAGCTGGCCTGCACACGTTGTGCCAACGGAGCTCGCCCTTGCGGCGCAGACATGGCTTTTGGTTTGAGTTTGACAGATTGGAGGCTTGGGAACTGTGATATCATACATTCCTAGGAATGCCGAACCGCCCCTCATCCCTTCGGAGCTAAAGATGGTTGGCGTGTTGGAGCGGTCAGGCCTGTGAGGGTATTGGCTGAATCAGACCGTAGTTGATGTTGTCAGTGGGCGATGGCGTTCTGGTTCCGTTTGACATGTAGAAGAAGAGTCTTATGCAAGGGTTCTCTTGGATTGGCCCTGTCGTTTGTATACCCGATTTCACGTAGGCTGGAGTGGGAGATAAGGGCGAGGTAAGATCAATGAAGAAAAGCACCGACCTCTCGAAGCCGTTTGGAGGAATCTATGGTTCGCGGATGACAATCTCGAAACTCTCTCATGGATCAGATCAAACGATCTCTGAGTAGCATATCTTCTCGATGAACTGTTACAGGGGTATGCTGACATGGCGGTCTAAGATTTATTCGCTCGGCAGGCCGCCATGGCGGACAATCGGGCACTCCGCCGGGTCGGGACAGGGCAAGCTACGTACGCGCATTCCTCAACATGAGGACGGGATTGGGGCGCTCAGAAAAAGTTCTTAGCCTCTGCAGATCGCCTCGGGCTTGACAAACTGTCGAGCCCCGACTTTTCTGCACCTTTGGGGTGGCCCGGTCGGTCCGTCCTGGGGCGAAAGTCTGGGGGCGGTGGTGCCCGAATGCTGGTGGGACACGGACAGCTGAAGGGAGACATGCACATAGCAAATGCAAATGCACGCACAGCAGTATGGCTGGCATGATTCATGACGAATCTTGCACACATTTTCCTCTTCGGGCCGTCAAGCACGACGCATGCCGTGCGGTAAAATTGAGGCTGGGGACAATATGACAGGAGAGTCTTGTCAAGGCATTCACCCTGTATTTAGCATTACAGATGTCTGTGTGCGTGTCTGAAAGAAAAAAAAAAAAAGGCAAGAATGAGACATCCTTGCGAAAGAGATCATTCAAGGGACAGGAAATCTGGGGACAGGCAAACCCCTTGCAACCTTGGCGGCTCGGAGGGGCCAGCGTCCAGCGTGTTTTAGCGTTCTGTGTCAGTCTGTTCTGGACAGAAACCCAACAGTCTGGGCCGTCGAACGGGCAAGGATGTGTGCTCGAGGGATGTCGACCCTGGGAAAAAAGATTGATGCCAAAACCAACTCGATTGGTAGTACAGGGCCTGTAATGCATGTAAGCATGCACATAATTTTTGTTTGTTTGTTTGTTTGTTGTTGTTTACATTGTTATTTTCGACAACAGGAATAAGTAAAAAAAAAAGCAATACTACTCAAGTTTAGCCTATGACGTGCGAGACAGAAGCACGGGTTTCCTTGCAGATTGTGTCCAGATGGGGTGTCGTGCATTAGTGGTGGCCGTTCAGACAACAACTAACACAGCGTGGCTGTCCATGTTGAGTTGCAACGCACATTCGGCTGTCCAGGGCAGGAGTAGAATGAAATGAACAGAGGCGGTACATTTCAATGTCAGTTTGCCACTTGTGAAAACCCCAAACACCGACTCTTGCGCTTTACGCCACGGGAGGGGAGGTAGTGGCCGCTAGCCGAGAGAAGTAACGAGAGACATTAGACGTCCCCCTCTCATCGCAGCTACCGATGCTTCCCTCAGCTGAGCTCACCACAGCTCAGCACCACAGCGCAGCATGCAGACCAGGCGGTGAGGGAGGGGCTTTGCTGGCGGCGTGTCTGAGATTTTCTGGAAGTGCTGCTTGAAGAGACGTCCACCACTCATGATGATTCCATGATTCCATGCCATGAATGCTTGTGCTCCACCGGGTCTGCCGCATTCCTCTCCCAAGCCCGAGCCCAAGCCAAGCCAAGCCAAGCCGAGTTCCCCCTCCCATGTACGCCCCATCCTCGCGCCGTCTCAGTGTCCACAATGAGGGCGGGAGAGGGAAAGAAAAATAAAATTGGGCTAAGGCGGCGGTGGTAATGTCGTCTGCTACGGACACCACGCGTATTCTCGATTCTGTCCCGCCCACCTAAGGGACTGGAGTGGCCGTCCGTCGTGAGTTAGAGAAGGCGACGACGGCTAGCAAAACCTTGAGTGTGGCCTTACATGCATATGAATGACGGCGGGACGGTTTTAATGAAGATTAATGAATCCCTTTTCTCATCCCACTCCTTCTTTTTCTTCTTTTTTTTTTTTTTCGCTCTTTGGTTTGTTTCGTAAATACATCCGCCGACCCTTTTTGGCCACTCGTTTTCCTCCCCACCTGACTTTCCTGCCCTCTCGTTTCCCCCATCCCTCCTATATAAATGCCTTGGAGGCGATAACCCAGTCCCGCTTCCGCCCCTGGATTGGCTTGTTGTGATATAGAATTCATTCTTTTTCGTCACATTCTCAACCCCCTGGTACCATTCGCTACGGCTCCTGGCTCCCGACCCTTGGCCCTTGTCTGCCGGTCGAACTGCTACTGGCTGCCATTACATATTGGATCCTGTTGTATTGCTAGGATTGGTAATTCCTTTTTCTTCGTCTTTTGCTGCGCAATAGAGGATACCTACTTGCCTGCCACCGCACGTCGTCGTCTCTTTTGATTATAATAATTTTACTTGCACCCCGGAGCAAACTTTTTCATCAACAGCTCGACGACCTCAACGCAGCGGTAAGAAAAACAAAACAGGCCTCTTCTTTTTTCCCTTTGACACGACGTGGCTGGATAAAGGGACGGCCGAGCCGATCGTCATAAGTGTACCTTGGTGTACATTTGGCAACCACCTTGCATTCTCCGAGACAAACACACCAAAAAAAAAAAAGCCAGGGTGGAGACTTGCTGGGCCCCTCCCAATCACCCATACCTTGCACCTTGCACAGCACGGACGGCTACTGACACGACGCTGACACTGGGACTGGCACTGACGTTGGTGTCTTTGCCCGTGGCGTTTTCTTTGTCTGGGAATTAAAAAGAGCATTGCACGCTCGCATTCTTGGACGCCGACATCCTCGCCTAACAAGACGAACCTGTGGCACGCGCCCCTCAGAACCGATAAACTGGGTGCTGATCCTTCTTTTTCTGTCCTCCAGAGCCTCCTTCATTTCTCTCTGGTAGTAGACGAAGCATAAGTTGCTTGTTGATTTTTTATTTTATTTGGAACACTCTTTTCCCACCTTGTCGGGCCGTTGTGAGCTTGCCAGCCGTTGGGACCAAACTCCACGTCCCCGGTTTATCCCCTAGTCTGGGCCCTGGTCTGCGTGGCACTGCCTCTCTCTCATAACTGTGCCCGTCTGCTCAAGAACCCGACACCGACTCTCCGACCCCGACACTTGTATTTCGCAAAGTCGAACAGAGACCGCCGATTCGCAACCCGAAGCCTCCCGCTACGTCTTGCTCGCGTCTCCACGCGGGCATCACGCGACGACTATGACCCGTCGCATCTTCCCCATTAACGACTGGGCTCCAGCCCAGGAAGCCATGATGGACGCACCCACTGCCGGGCCGTCAACCATGGCCGAGTGTGCCAGCTCAACCCCCAACAACACCTCAAATGCCAGCGCACCTTCCGCTGCCAACCTTACCCCGGACCAGAGTGCCCACGGTGTCGCTGCCGCTGGCGCGACAAATGCCCCGCGACTTCGTAGCCTGAGTCTCTCGCTGCCGTGGCGCCGCCCCAAGTCCTTTGTGCTTGGCAACGACCACTTCCACACCCTGCCCCGGCAGCTCAACGAGCTCGCTATCGACGACACCGAAGACGAGTCCCAGGCCTCAGCCCATGCATCTGGCCAGGAGGACAACCAGCACTTGGCCTCTCATCATGGTCTGGCCCGTCACTCCAACCAGCAACACCCTCATTCCCCGGCGAGGGTCAAGGGCATCTTCCGCCGCGCGTCTCTCTCCATCAAGGGCATGGTTCGCAGGCCGTCTGCTTCTGCTGACGAGTTCCGCCGGCAGGACACTCACCAATACCCTCATCACCATGCCCATGCCGCTAGGCCGACGACCGCCCAGACCCACTCGACCTGGAACCGGTTGCGACAGGTCGCTAGCTTCCGCCATTCGCGCTCAATCTACGACCTCGACCTGACCCATGAGCCGCCTGCATTCCCCCGCCACCAGGAGAATGAGTTGAGCATCCCCATTCCTGGGTTTGGCGGCGAGCCCCCGATCATCCCTTCCAACTCTGGCGCCGCGGCCAAGGCCTCTGCTGCCATGCAGAACGAGTACATTGCCAGACATGGCGTGCAGAACCTGTGGTTACAACCCAGCGCCAGCGAGGACGGCAATGATCGTGAGAGCGGCATTGGAATTACTGTTACTGTCCCTGGTTCTGGGCCCGACGACGGCACTGGATCCGAACTGGTCCTTGAGCCGGGCTCCACTATCAGTCGAATTGACTTCATCGCTAAGCTGCCCGCTGAGTTGGCCATTCACATCCTAGCCTACCTAGACGCCAGTGCGCTCTCCAAAGCCTGCGAGGTTTCCCGCAGCTGGAAGAAGGTGGTTGCTAACCAGCACATTTGGCGAGAGTCGTGTCTCCGGCAGATGACCACCACGTATGCCACCAGCGGACCCATTGTGCCTGGCACAGGACTCGGAATCCCCCCCGTCTCCCCCAAGAATGACTGGAAGGAAATCTACCGTGTCAAGCAGGAGCTGAACCACCGGTGGAAGGCCGGCAAGGCCAGACCCGTTTACCTCAACGGCCACTCAGATAGTATCTACTGCCTGCAGTTTGACGAGTAAGTTGCCACTTACACGAACCACCGTGGCGAGCGCACAGATATAACTAACCCTAATAATAGGTACAAAATCATTACTGGTTCGCGAGACAAGACGATTCGTATCTGGGACATGCGTACCCTCGAGTGTCGTCTGGTCATTGGTCCTCCCGAGGTTATCAACGAAGCTGGCATGCTTCTTGATGACGACGGCAACCCCACGCACTATACTGCTGGATCCGACAATGAGCGTACTGCCACGTCGATGCCGACACTAGTGTCGTTCCCTACTCACCACAAGGCCTCCATTTTGTGCCTGCAGTACGACGACAAAATTTTGGTGACGGGATCGTCAGACTCCAGCTGCATAATATACGACGTTCGCGCGGGGTACCGACCCATTCGCCGACTTCGCCATCACACATCGCCCGTCCTGGATCTCGCTTTCGATGACAAGCATATCGTGACGTGCAGCAAGGATACCAGCATTTGCGTGTGGGACCGCGAGACTGGTGCTCTGCTGCGACAGCTACGTGGCCATGGTGGACCGGTCAACGCTGTGCAGATGCGCGCCAACACCATTGTCTCTTGCTCCGGCGATTTCCGTGTCAAGCTGTGGAACATTGACACCGGCAAGAACATTCGCGAATTTGTTGGTCACAACAAGGGCCTGGCCTGCTCCCAATTTTCCGAGGACGGCCGCTATATTGCATCAGCTGGAAATGATAAAGTCATTCGAATCTGGGATGCAAACACTGGCGAGTGTCTGCAAGAGATGCGTGCCCACGAGAACCTTGTCCGAAGCCTGCACATTGATAGCGTGAGCGGACGCCTCATCAGCGGAAGCTACGACACTGATATCAAGGTCTGGGACATGGAAACCGGCCACCAGCTTCTAGATTTCCCACGATGGCATGCGAGCTGGGTCCTGAGTGCCAAGAGCGATTACCGACGAATCGTCAGTACGGGCCAGGACCCCAAAATTCTCATCATGGACTTTGGCGCCGACGTTAAAGGCATTGAGGTGCTGGAGAGTGGTCGACCTATTGAGCAGAGGGGCGGGTTTATCTGAGCCCATACTGAGCAAAGTCGAACACGGACGTGAGGCTTTGGTAATACACAGCGCGCCATGGAGGCTTACGAGCAACGACATTCTGAGGACATATACAAAACGCACATAATTAGGCCAGGTGGAACTGGCAGGACCGGAAAGGACGCCTGGCCATGACGAATCTCCTTATCACGACTTTGGGCTTGGGTAGAATCTTGACAGCAGAGTGAGTGCCCGAGAAGCATTCCCAATGGAAATAGTTACGATGCATTGGAAACATGGAGTGCCCACGCGGAGCACTAAACGGCATATACTTGGGTATTTAGCGGTCGATATTATTATTTGGCACTTTCGTATGGAATTGGCATCATGGTACGAGGTCAGGTACCCGGATTTTCAAATAGACTTGGCCAAGCTGATGGTCTTGACAAAGATTGCTTTTCCCCCCTATACTGCGCACGTTGTGATGTCATGATGGAAGATGTGTGTGCTAATGAATGTTGACTTTCGGACTTGCGGCAAGACACTGTCAATGTTGCAGGGGACACGCCCGAGGCCGAGATTGAAGATGAAGATTGGCTTGTGATACTGAGACTGATCCTTGCTCCTGCGAATACAGTCTCCCCAGGATCCGGGCTGACGGGGTTTGGTTCCTGATCTTGCTCGGGAGTGGCACAATGTAACGGCGGTAGATGGTGGAACGAAAGCATGATGTATCACGAAATGCGAATAATCACGATGGGATATGTAGATAGGGGGCACGAGGACAAATATGCCTACCAGTCTCAACCATGAAATCACACCGAGGCCGAGCCTATTCCTGATATTTCTTAGGCAGGCTACGAGGCCATTGCGATGGATTATTCTCGGCTTGAAAGAAAAAGAAGGATGCAATACCTGTTGTAGGGGTGGGTGTAGGGCCGAGCTGGGCCCGAGATTGAGGGCTGGACTATAATCGGCAGCTAAGGTCTAGGGTCGGTCACATGCTTGCGGTGGGAGGATGGCACTAGTCGCAGATCAAGAGTAGCAGATGCTGGAGGAATTGACCGAGATGGTGTCAGGATATGGATGAGACCTGCCAGTTGTAGGAGAGGGGAAACCTTGTTGGCACGTTGGGGAGGTAATTAAGGCGTGCCTTGGGTTGTCATTGTAAATGCAACACGCAGCAGGGTGCAAAATGATGGAAATCAGACGTCGGCGGCATTGATGCATTGGTGCATCGGTCCAATTGGTGATGCAAGCCTCATACGCCACATGACTGTGTTCCCGAGACTCAAGAAAACAACGCTCTCGCAGGATGCAGTGCAACTGTGTGAGTGTATGAGTGTATGAGTGTGTGTGAGGTGTAAGTGCAAGTGTAAGTGCAGGCGTGAGTGTGTGTGGAAGTGTGTGGAAGGGAGCGATCACGCTGGGGTAAAATACCCGATGCGATGGAGGATCGACATGAATAAGTCACACTCACTTGTCATACCACGCTGTCACCCTGACTTCACTTACATGCAGACGAGATGAGACGAGGCCACGATGTGCGACCACGTGCCACATGGCATCTTGTCCAACGCACACTTTTCCAAGGGAGAGAGAGGACTGAGAGAAAGAGAGAGAGAAAGACAGAGTGAGATAGACGCCATGACGTCGCCGAGCGCTTTTAGGTTCCTAAATGGGCTTACATGTCACTGGGTGCTTTACGGCGCACGGCGAATAGGGCCGTTGGTGGGTTCGTGTTTCGCCGGCTGAGTTGCGCAGGCGAGTCGAGATGGGCGTTCCCGGCTGGCGATGCGACCACAACGTGGCCCAACAGGTTTCGAAACAGACGAGGGAAGGGCACCAATAGCAATGCCTAAGTTTACTTTTTTCAGGTTCTGGCCCCTCCCGGGTTTTGCTGGCTTGCTTTTTTAGAAACGGCGTTTGGGGTCCAGTCATGCTGTGCCAGTGGCTGGATGGCGTTGCTTCACGGCTAGATTGGGGGTGGGCGGCTAACCACTAGCGTCATTGGAAGAGGGAGGGTCCATGGTTTGCATATTCCGTGTCAGTTGAGACGAAAAATGCAAAATGGGAAAGAAAAAGGAAAACCTAGCGAGAAAGAAGGAAAAAAACAAAAACACACAGACATGATGTCTGAGTGCTATAATCGATCTATTGATTGGGGCAGTAAATAACAGGCGGAACACGTACGTGAAAGGAAGGAAAGGAAACATGAGACGTGATGACAACAACAGCTGAAGTGAGCACCGAGATGGCCTCGGATTAAAGTGATGTGGTTATCAAATACTGTACGTATCAAGATGATGGATGATGTACAGTGACGCCTGTTTCAGGGTAGACCTCAAAAAGACGCATTCTTGGATCTGGCAATCACATGCGAGAAAAAAAAACACCAACCCCCCCCCCCAGGAAAAATCGTTAACGAGAACCCTGGAATGGTGATCCTGTGCCTGGGAGTGGCTCGGCAGGCGATCCTAGAAGCGCCTCCGGTCGCGTTCATGCGGCGCTTGGAGGATGGGACGGGAAGGATGGTGTTTGGCCACAGGCGCGGATAGATTGGAGCTGAGCACAACGGCAGAAGAGTGGTGCACAGGGGTGGCGGGGTGATGTGGAGAGAAGATCCCTGGGCCATTTTGGTTAATTAAGGGACGGTGTCAATGGTTGGAATGGAATGGGATAGGGAGACGAAGCTGAGACACAAGGGGCCGCAAAGCATGCGCGACGCCGAGGAAGCGGAATGGCATCGCATCGGAACTCGCATGTCTTTGATGCCTTTGATGCCTCTGCTTTATTGAGGGGCGGTGGATCGGCTCTGATGAATGATGGACATTCTAACATTCTAACCGACAGGACGCCACTGACAGGGCTCTTTGGGGTTTGGGGTACTTTACCTATGTATCAGTCATTGTCCTGTGTCCGTATGTACGTACACAACGCCCGCCTGCAAGGCACACCCGTCAGACAGTGAGAAGTCAAATCTAGACAGACGTCAAAATCTTGACTATGGCGGGATCGTCATTCTTCTTCAAAGCCCGGAGTGAACCAACGATCGGCGCGTTTCCTTTCGAGGGAGGGGATGGGCATACCCTGTGCTTGCCTTGCTTCTTTTCTTGGAAAACCATGCTAAAACGAAAATAACCAGCAAACCCTTTTACGCGCATCATTCATTAGCTTCTAATTAAAGGGACCATTGCCTCAGTGCCCGCACTGAACCTCAACTGAACACAAGGCGGTAGCCCAGTGTGCTAGCGGTAAAAGCCCCCCCCCCCCTTCCCCCCCATAAATGCACCCTAATCTGAGAGCCGGAGCCCCGCGGGCCACCCGCTACGGTTCCCCAAGGCACCCACTGAAACAGCACTAGGCCCTTCCGGGCGGTACACGCTTTGGTCATTAGGCCGCCGGCACTTTTTATGTAAATTCAGTCTGGTTCCTGGCGCGCCAAGCAATCGGGCGTGGGCGTGTTAGTCCGGCCGCCGCGCGTGTGGGGCTAACAATGAGATGGAAGATTAGAAGATTAGAAAGTCGAAAAGAAACTTTGATCGCATTGGCAAAAAGATTCGGTGTCGCGCGCCCGCTACGTGATTAAGTGTACGTGTGTGCGTGTGTGCGTGCATGTGCCTAGGGAACCTACTCGTTGATAGATGCCCGTCCCTCATCTACCGCCGGTTGGATGCTTCATGTTGCATTGCATTGCCCGTCACCCGCTCCTCTCATCGGCCCATCAACCTCGCACACTTCCAAGCCCAGGTGCCCAATCCATCTTCCCCATGCCCTCGTTGAAACGGCAGCGACGGCTCCGGGGCCAATGGTCGTGGTGGAATCCCCTCCCCAAGGAGCTCGGGGTCCCTTGGCAAGCTGCCCTCCACCCCTGGCCTTAATTGTGCTGGCGGGTCCTCGTCCATCCCCTTGCCCACTTCGCCGTGTCGATCATGACCGGGCCCACCGCCATCAGTGGCGCCTTGACCGAGAGACATTGGCAGAGAGACGAGCTCCAGAGACGCCGGACGCCGTCCGACGGAGACCTCGGGTGCGGAATCACCACTCATCGTCTGCTCGTGGCCTCATGTCCATGCCCATCCCATGTCCCTGTCGGCGCGCCCAAAGCCACGCTATTCACCATGGATGCTAGCCTTCCTGGGCCGAGTTGCTCATCCCCCAAGTCCACCGCGCCCTCTTCTCCTAGTCTGCCTTCGTTCGGGTGGCCAAGACAGACGTCACATATAAGACACTGAGGCACACTCACTCTCCCGTTCGGGCACCTCCTTTTCGCTTCCCGCTTCGTCTTGTTCCCTAACTTATCCTCACAGTCCTTTTCGTGAACGCGCGCGTGAGCGGGTGTCTCTCTTTTTGCATCGTTCATTTTTCTTTTTCAAGTCCTCCCTCCAGAATCCGAATATCTTTGAGTTGCTTTGGTTCCACGACTGAATCCGTCCATTCATTTTCGACAAACCTCCCCCTCATATTTTTTTATACTATCGCCGCCTCTGCTGGTCTCAGTGCGCGCCTGTCTGTGTTATCGTCACGCTATTTAGGCTATTTCTTGGTAAGTGATAGTGCGAGCGAGAAAAACAAAAGTGAACACAACCCGCAAGTCATCGTGTACATCTGCCCGTCACCCCTGACACTTGTCGCCCGCTCTCGTTCCAACTGGTCTCCTCGATGGTTCGAAATGCTTTGCATGCCTGTGCCTGGCCGTGTAGTTTCGTCTCACATTCATGTTGCTGGCTGGTTTCAATTGTTTGCCACAATCCGTCCTGCCGCATATGAATAATAGCTACCGCGAACTTCATTCAATAACCCCGGCCAGCCCGACTTGGCACATCGGTTTTCTTCACCCTCACTTCAACCTCTCCTTTTTTTCCCCATCCAGCCTATGAGTTTTGTGTGTTCACTTATTCACCCATTGTTCTGTCACTCGCTTAACTGGTTCTCTTTCTGCTCATGTCATTGGCCTCACTGTTGCCAAATCGCTGGTTCACTCTGAATTCACTTTTGCATCGCCCTTAAAGTTTTTTGTTTTGTTTTTACATAACTGCAACCTTCGCCGCAGTACTATTGCTATTTTATTTTTTCGAGACCTCATCTTGTTTTCAAACGATTTAAACACCCGAGCAAGTGGCTAACCCGGTCCCCTATTACACAGCCCCGCAGGATCAACTTGACCAACATATATACATTTGATCGATACCACCTCTAGGACGCCGCACAACCAAACTCGGCCACTATGGGTCTTTCAACGATCCTTACCACCAGTCTCGTGGCTTTGCGCCTCTTTGCTTCAGTGGCTGTTGCTGCTCCCTCACTTTCCATCAACATTGACACTGGCGATCACAGCGCTGTCGACAAGGTTGTGAACAACGCTTACACGAATGCTGCCGACTCGTCCTGGTGGCTCGCCTCTATTAAGCGCCAGGGCACCGTCCCCTTCGGATCCTCTGACTACAAGGTCTTCCGCAATGTTGCTGACTATGGCGCCAAGGGTGATGGCAGCACTGACGACACCGAGGCTATCAATGCTGCTTTCTCTGAAGGCAACCGCTGCGGAAAGGGCTGCGACTCTGCAACTGTTACTCCCGCCATTGTTTACTTCCCTCCCGGTACCTACGTCGTCTCTGCGCCCATCCTGCCCTACTACTACACCCAGATGATTGGTGACCTCAAATCTCTCCCTGTCCTCAAGGCTTCTGCTAGCTTCGCCGGCATGGCTGTCATTGACGTCAACCCCTACGAAGAGGGCGGCGTCAACTGGCACATCAACCAGAACAACTTCTTCCGACAGATTCGCAATTTCAAGATCGACCTCACTGGCCTCCCCAAGACCACCGGTACCGGTATCCACTGGCAGGTCGCCCAGGCCACTTCTCTCCAGAACATTGAGTTCATCATGGTTGAGGATACTGCCGACGACAACGCGCAGCAGGGTGTCTTCATTGACAATGGTTCCGGTGGTTTCATGACTGACCTCACTTTCACTGGTGGAAAGTACGGTGCCTTTGTTGGTAGCCAGCAGTTTACTATCCGCAACATGACTTTCCGCAACTGCAACACTGCTGTCTACATGAACTGGAACTGGGCCTGGACCCTCGCTGGTCTGAACATTGAGAACTGCCGCGTCGGTGTCAACATGACCAACGGCGGATCTTCTCAGGCCGTTGGCTCCATTGTCTTCATGGATAGCACCATCGCCAACACCCCCGTTGGTGTCACCACTGTCTACACCACTGGCCAGACTGACACCAACGGCACCCTGGTCCTCGACAACGTCGACATGAGCTCCAACGTCCCCGTCGCTGTCCAGAACGGCGGCACCTCGGAGACCATCCTTGCCGGTAACGCCAAGATCGAGTCGTGGGCTCAGGGCCGCGCCTACAGCGGAAGCACTGGCAAGGCTGTTCAGGGCGCCCAGACTGCTATCGCCAAGCCCAAGGCTCTCCTCGACAGCGCCGGCCGAGTTGTCACCAAGAGCAAGCCCCAGTACCTCGACGTCAATGCCTCTGCCTTCGTGTCCGTCAAGTCCAAGGGTGCCAAGGGTGACGGTTCTACCGATGACACCGCTGCCATCCAGGCCATCTTCAACAATGTTGCCGAGGGCGAGATTGTCTACTTTGACCACGGTGCTTACATCGTCACCGACACTATCAAGGTTCCCAAGAACATCAAGATCGTCGGTGAGATGTGGCCTCTCATCATGGCTGGTGGCGACAAGCACTTCAAGGACCAGAACAGCCCCAAGCCCGTCTGGAAGGTCGGTGAGAAGGGTGACACTGGCAACATCGAGATCCAGGATCTGATCTTCGAGACCTTGGGACCCCAGCCCGGTGCCATCCTCATGGAGTGGAACGTTGCTGGCGAGACTGCTGGCTCCGCTGGCATGTTCGATGTCCACTTCCGTATCGGTGGCTCTGCTGGTACCAAGCTGCAGTCTGACACTTGCAAGAAGACTCCTGGCGTTGATACCACCCCCAATGAGAGCTGCTTCGCTGCCTGGATGCTCATGCACATCACCTCCGAGGCCTCTGTCTACCTCGAGAACGTCTGGTTCTGGGTTGCCGACCACGAGCTCGACCTCGCTGATCACTCTCAGATCAACCTCTACAACGGCCGTGGTGTCCTCATCGAGAGCACCAAGGGCTCCTGGCTCTGGGGTACCGCCTCTGAGCACAACGTTCTTTACAACTACCAGTTCGACAAGGCCTCCAACGTCTTCATTGGTTTCGCCCAGACCGAGACTGCCTACTTCCAGGGAAACCCTGACGCCAAGGTCCCCTTCACCGTCAACTCTGACTACAACGACCCTGACTTTACCAAGACTTGCACTGGTGACTCTGACAAGTGTGCTCGCACTTGGGGTATCCGTGCTATCGACTCTTCAGACATCTTCTTCTACGGTGCCGGTTTGTACAGCTTCTTCAACAACTACGGCCAGACTTGCGTTAGCAAAAACAACTGCCAGGACAGCATAGTCAGCCTCGAGAATTCCAAGGTTCACTTTTACGGCCTGAGTACCAAGGCCAGTATCAGCATGCTAAACGTTGACGGCACCTCCGTTGCCACCGACGCGGACAACCGCAACAACTTCTGCGCCTCCATCGCTCTGTTCTCCCAGTCTTAGAAAGCTGGGTTCAGGCCCGATGTTCCACGCCAGAACAGCACCTACGAGGACTACAGAGTCCCGACAGTATCTTCGTTCGTGTCGTGCAGTGGATCGACGACGACTGTGACTGTCACAGCCGTTGCCGCGAATTCCCGGTCATACTGAACATAACAATGCCAAAATGCCAGCAGACGTACATATAACATATACAACTGAAGGAGTCGCGGGCAGAAGTGCCCCCCTCCCCCTTCATCTCTTTCAAGGTCTTTTTAACGTGGCTTTTTTTTACATCTTATTTTACCTCTATTGTTCGTGTCTTTTATCTACACGAATTTCGCCTTGATTTTGTACCACTAGTGGCATGGGTTCCTGAGCTTTTATTTTACTGATTCTCTTTTCAAATGAGTCACGGAGATGTGGAGTTTAGGATAGCAAACGAAGCGCCAGCTTGGCACATGGGTCGGGGCTCTGGATTCGGGAAGATAGGTAGACGAGGTAAATGAAAAGCTTCCCAAAAACAATTTACGTAACTTTGTGTGAGATGTGAACCTAAGACTCGGTTTTCAATAAGACGTGAACACAACTTGCCAAGGTACCCGTGAAAAAAAAGAATTACGAACTCTGGAAATATTAGTTGGCACGATTGCTTTCTTCATGTGTCACACTGCCTATAGAAGTGTGTTTCGTCTGTATTCGAACTCATCGCTACCACCAGACTGAATGCCCAAAACGGCAAAAAAACGAAGGACCACCGAAATGGAATTGCTGTTTCTCCTGGATGAGGAATAGTCCTGATTGAGTTATTCAGCTACTTCGCTGAAATCGCTCTCCTTAATTTTGGCTTATAAGGGAGTCGAGCTGAGTGGGCCCATGGCTGCCTACAGCTTAATCTACCACTTCGCTGAATTAATGAAGTAATACTTTGGGATGATGGGGTGGGGAGGTTGCCGTGTGACTAACACGCCGAACTGACGTCTTGCCTCCCATCAAGCATTTTGGCACATGGAAGAAAGCCAAACCATCCACACAGAAGCACGTAGAATTGTCTGTGTAATTTACTACTTCGCTAAACTCTTGGTCAATCAGGTTGGCATATAAGCACACGATCGTGGGCCTTGGTTGACACTGGGGTGGGTGGAGATGGAAGCCTAATTGAGCCGAGGGGGGGTAATACGTTAGTAATCGTAAAACGGCAAACAGGGGAATGAATATTGAATGAAGAGAGGGATTCAGACACAAAATGAATAAAGAAAAAAGACAAATATCGGTGGCGTGGTAACAAAAAACAAGGAGTTCCATTGGGGTCAATCTCGAACACGACTTCATATACATCAAATCCTTTACCAAAAAGAGCAAAAAGAAGGCGAAGAATGTTTGGGGGCTAAGTAAAGATGACTTCACTAGCTACTGCTGAGTGAAGTTTCTTCAAGACGTGTGGCTACTTCGCTGGATGCCTGGGGAATTAGACATGATTACAAAGGGTAGATTGCATGGGCGGCTGGGGTGGTTGAGTTGGAGCTGCACAAGACAGCGGCGTGGAGGCAAGTAGGCACAGACGGAGATAGTGAGGAACTGGTGAGTTTGTATACTGGTTTGTTTCACTTTTACATGTATTAATGCGATTAAAAAAGGGAAATTTCTACTTGACTGCGTCTCGAACTTGATTTAATGTAAACCAACCTAGGCGTACATGTCTACAAAAAGAAAGCGAAGGGGGGATGGGGGGGGGGGGGGGGGGTTGTTTAAGGCAGGTACTGCCAGTAGCGAGCGGTAGATGCTTGATTGGGAAGACTACAGGAACAGTGGGAGGGGGAGGTGATTACCTAGGGTAAAATGTAGTCATTGTTTGGGTGCAGTATGCTGGCGGGTAATAAAACCGTGAGAGGGAGAAAAGAAGAAGAAGAAATAATTGGTTACCTGAAACATCCTTCCAGAAATACTCAAATACATAACACGTCAGAGAGCCATGGGAGGTGAACATGGCAGATCCTGACACATATTAGCGAAAGTGCGCGATAGAACTGTTCGATTTCTTGACGGTGGCGATTAGGCGAGAAAGCTTGAGCTTGAGCATCAAGGCACATGGTTGCCCGCACTGCAATAACTGTCAACCACCGGTGCTCGGCGAGGGCAATGCTACGGGGAAGACCCCCCCCCCCCCCCAGAGGCGAGGGTGACTGCCAGCGAAGAGGCAAAAAGAAAGCTAGAGAATTGTGGGCACGATGCCGTAGGGCACACCAGCAACTGGGCGACTGGAGAGGGTGCGGCAGGTGCAGCGTGCAGCATGCAGCATAGTGTGTGTGCATCCAAGCTGCAGAGGGACAGGTGTGGTGCAATGCGGCGGGGGTCAGAGGCTGCAGATGCAGGTCTGATTCTGAAGTTGGGCTGGGTGTGGGGTACAACTCGCTGTGTGGTGGTGTGGCAGCCTCTATCTTTGAGCTGTGTGACGCAGCACTGTTGCGATATGCTGTTCTGTGCTGCAGCGTTGTGTGTGTGGGCCAGTTAAGCAGACGATAGCCTCACATGGAAGTGGAAAGCAGAAGGCCTCGTTCGACTGTCTCCATGGCCGGTTTTGAGCATTGCCCGCAGCCACCCAATCGGCTGCACTATGTGATAGGCGAATATGCCTTTGGATGGATGCATCCTTTCTATCCTTCCCACCCTTTGCCGCCATCTGCAAATCTCATGGCAAAGTACTGTACCGACTGGGAACCAACCATCACTACTGCACCACCACCATCGTCATCATCATCATCATCGTCATCACCAAACGGCAATGTACAGAGAATCTCGCATTTACCAGCTCCTCTCCATACCTTCCGTAGGCATGCAACATCAACTATGAGCCAAATCTTGTTGCAGCACCGTCCTGCGACACCATCACTTTTTGACCATGGCCGAATCAGTTTCGAGGCAAGCCATCAAGCCCCAGCCACCAGCCGCAGCACCATGTCAGAAAAAAAAAAGCCCTTCGCCAGCTTCCCCAATGCGGGCCTCTCGGGCTTGTGTGTGTTCCTCAGTATTTTCTCCAGAGAACCCCTGCACGATTCGTAGACGCCCACCCATTTTTGTAGCTTTGCACGCCTCCCCTTTTCCCGCTCATCCACATTGACCCACCACTCCATCAAAGCACGACCCACCAGTAGAGCCCACTCACACCTTTTGCCCCGGTCCCACCCTGGCCCCTTGTGTTTTTCTTCTTCCCTTGTTCCCCTTGGCCCTGGACGCTGGCCCCGGACGCTGGCCCCTCTCTGGTCTGTGTCGCTCATGTGGGCTGCTGGTGGGCTGGCTGGGCGCTCGCGCCGCTGGCGCTTTTCCAGAGACCCTATCAACCCGGTCCCTTCGACATCACCGTTCGTCAGGGCCCCCGTGTTTCCTTCCCACGCCTCTGGAGGCTGACTGACCCTGGCACGTCCCCCCCGTGGCCCCTTGCCCGGACCAACACTCACACTGCCGCCCGCCGCCACGCCTTACCTCAACACTCTGGCGCAGCATCACTTGATAATTGCCCTACCAAGCAAGCCCCTTACCTTGCTCAGCGCGGAGTTCCCTCGGGGGATAGCCAGGCCAAGCCTATTTTCCGGATCTCCCCAATCATTCACGTTAATCTGCCGTCGAAACCCCCATCCTTGCGCCTGGTCCCGGAAGCACGATTGGCTAGGTTTTTCATTCCTTTTCCTCATTGATCCCGTGATGCCCTCTGCCTTCGGCGGCCCCTACTGTGATTCTGCAACTCCCCTGCGGCGCCGCACTATGGCGGCGCCGCCCGTAGTGGTTTTTTTTGGCCCCAAAAAATCTTCTTATTTAAGCTTTCTTGCTTGATCTCCAAGATCCTGGACGCCATAATGCTCTCTTGTTGATTTGGAAATAGGCATTCGTGGTGGTTTATTCGTTCGATCGCGAAACTGAAACTAATCCTCCTCAGCTTGAAATCAAGTCCGGGGATGAGGCGAAAAACACATCAATGTTGGCGCTAGGACAATTCCCCATCTTCAAGGTCAGAAGCTGTTTCGTAAATGCCCTAAAGCCTCTAAGCTACATCAATATAGAATTAGTAGCCTACATCCGGTTTTGCGAGGGACGTGCATTTTATGTGTCGCTTGTTCATTGCCGCAAGGCCATGTCACTGCCTTCGATTCGGGACAATGCCCCTAATTCTGCCATCACTCCCGCGAATTACCCTCATTGCTTGCCCGCCTAAAGCCGAGGCCAGTGTTCCCAAACAGCTGTCAAGGGATAGTCCAAAACACGTGGGGAACTTCCGGAACGGCTTAGTGGCAAGCAACCCTTGGGAGCGGTGAAAAGATTGGCCATCCCCTTATGTCCATTCTACGTCCCGAAACCGCTGGGGATGTTGATGTGAGAGTTGAGGATTGGGATTGAGCTGCCGGCTGCCCAATGTCGTTTTTCACCACCACCACCACTGTGAAGATTCGGTCGCTCGAGTTAACTTATCCGTCTCCTCGCATCCTTTCCCCAGGGTAACATCGATATCGCGCATCGCACCGCAGCACAATATGCTGCATAGGCGCCCCCTCCCATGCAACGACTGGCACGCCCCTCAAGGACCAGACTATGGCACCTGGACCCAAAACCTGTCTCCGAGCCTGGCAGACCAACAGGACGGATGCGATCAATCGATGCCATCTGCGACGTCTTGTCCGCGACAATACGCCCTCTCCCATGCCTGTCCCCTGCGGGCTCTACTGTTTTTGACTTTACCATGTTAAGCACGTCGGCCGGTACGTACCGACATTGTGGCCTTCATCCTAACAATCTTATCGTTCTTGGTCTTGCGCTGTTGGATGCGCCACACGAGCTCGGTTGTACGTCTCCCGGGGCCGGGTATAATCCAGAAGCCCTGTTTGCCTTAGTGACGGACACACATGGCATCCACCAGTGTGCGCGACTTTGTGCATTGTACACAAAATCCCCCGCTCCACCCCAGGACATTGCCGACGTATATACATATTCGTTCTAATTATGGGCGTCTTCGTCCTCGTTTCTCCCAAATTGCGTGCGGTTCGTCAGCGATCAACGGTAGAGCCCGCCTATTACCGGGGAATTTGTGGTTCAGCACTCTGTTGTCGACACACATATTCTCTCCCCCTTCGTCGCATTGCCTACCAACTTTCCATACCTAAATTGACATTGTAGACTTGGATGCGAGATGTCCAGCGCGACCGAGGATGTGTCCCCATACTGCATACTTGCACGTTGGTTGCCTTTGAACTTGGCCTTTATGCCTCACATGTGTGTAAGAAGCATGGAGTTCAGGATGCTATTTAACTCGGCATGCCCCTATTGCTGGGGTTTTGGTGAGCTGCGAGAGGAATCAAACCTGTCTGTGCGTGTTAACACGCATGCGCCTGTGAGTGTAGTCTCGTCAAGTCTGCCCTTTTGACGAAAGTGCGTCGTGTGTCAGCCGCCGCCAGTGTCCCAGCGTCTCCAAGCGGCTCAGCGCCGAAGTACCCTCTGCCGAACAACGCTACTGGCGCTGAGGGCCGGGGCTGCCCCAGTATCTCGATCCTCGAGTACGTACCCAGGCGTCTGGCGTTGCTCTGGCTTCCACCGATGAGTTATAGGTACGTATCCTTGACGGAGCGACCCACAGTGGGTCTCACATTACCTTCACGCCTCGCGTTTGGATGATGCTAGCTTTTTTTCAGGCCGAGGCGTTGACCAAGTACAAAAGGGGTGTGCAATCAGGAAGCTTCACGCCCTCCGTATGTCTAACGTTCCCTTCAAGATGATTCTCCTGGGTAAGGGGAGTTAGCACGCCAGTAGGTCGTTCCTCCACCATCCCATTTCCAACTCGTTCTTCTTCTCCCACCCATCCGTCGTCTGGGTACGGCTTCATCGGCGCCTCTCTCTCTTGCTACTCTGCGCCTTGCTCTGCCATATCGGCTACTTCTTCTGCCTTTGATTCTCTCTCCGTCGAAATTTCCTCTACTAGTCTTGTCCCCCCTTTGCCGCTCCCTCGCCGAGGCGTCCCATACACTGCCGTTGTTTGGCATCTGGAACGCCAATAGGCATTGTCAAGATTCACAATCTATCACGCGCGCTGCGGCCATCGCTAGCATCGCACGGGTTCTGGACCGCCTACGAGACAGCCTGACGTGCTATCCCTCGCGCGTCATCCTGACGTGCCCCATTTTCCTCTCATCGCGAATCTCTGCACATCGCTACTATGGCGAATCATCACGCATCGCCGACCATGATGCAGATGCAGCAGCATCAGGGTCAGGTTCCTCCTCCGCCCCCGCCACCAGGCGTCCAGCCTCCCAGTCACTTTGCGCCGTCGCACCAGATTGCGGCCATGAATGAGGCTGTTTGGCTGCAAATCGGTAAGTACTAGTTGTCGCGCGCCTTCCCGCGACGGCCACTGACCCCATCACAGGAAGCTTTTCGGAGCTGCTGCGCGTCCCTGACGAGGCCATGCATGCCTATGAACGCGCCCTCCAGGCCAACCCCAACTCTACTCCCGCTATGAATGCTATCGGCATGCTTCTCAAGGGCCGCGAAGCCTTCGACAAGGCGCTTGAATTTTTCCGCGCTATCGTCCAGATAGACCAGAATAATGGCGAAGCGTGGGGCAACTTAGGTTTGTCATACATCACTTGACCACGGACGCAACGTTGACTGATTCTTTAGGACATTGTTACTTGATGACCGAAAACTTGCAAAAAGCATACGACGCCTACCAGCAGGCCTTGGTCAACCTAAGAGATCCAAAGGTATGGAATCTTCTGTTTGTTGTATTGAGTCGCAACGCATTCTAACAATGCTTAGGACCCAATGCTGTGGTATGGTATCGGTATTCTCTATGATCGATACGGTAGCTATGACTACGCCGAAGAGGCCTTTTCTCAGGTCATGCACATCCAGCCCGACTTCGAAAAGGCCAATGAGATTTATTTCAGACTGGGCATTATATACAAGCAGCAGTCAAAGTACAACCAATCTCTAGATGTACGGTCGGTCCTTCCAATGCGCAGGAGCAGTCGAAGCTAACAGTTGCTAGTGCTTCAAATACATCGTGAACTCCCCCCCCGGCCCCTTGACCCAGGAGGATATTTGGTTCCAGATCGGTCATGTCCACGAACAGCAAAAAGACGTAAGTTTTATTACTTGCCAAGGTAATGACGAAACTTACACCGCTCTAGTTTGACAGCGCCAAGGCCGCGTACCAGCGTGTTTTGGATCATTCCCCCAACCATGCCAAGGTTCTTCAGCAGCTCGGCTGGCTGCATCACCAACAGAGCAATACATATGAAAGCCAAGATCGTGCTATCCAGTATCTTGAGAAGTCCGTCAGCGCAGGTATGATTGCCAGTTTGACATGTTCAATTGGAAGCCAATGCTAACATGCCACAGACAACCAAGACGCTCAGAGTTGGTATCTGCTTGGCCGATGCTACATGTCCCAGCAGAAGTACCCCAAGGCGTATGAAGCCTATCAGCAAGCCGTCTACCGTGATGGGAAGAATCCTACCTTCTGGTGCTCCATTGGTGTCCTCTACTACCAGATCAACCAATACCGAGATGCCCTTGACGCCTATTCTCGGGCTATCCGCTTGAACCCATACATCTCAGAAGTGTGGTATGACTTGGGTACTTTGTATGAGAGCTGCAACAACCAGATCACCGATGCTTTGGACGCCTACCAACGTGCTGCTGAGCTTGATCCTGGTAACCCTCACATCAAGGCTCGTCTGCAACTCCTTCGCTCCGGCGGTACCAATGGGGGACCTCCTCCTGCTCCCCAACCTGCCGATGTGCACCCTCAGGCTTATCAAGCTGCTGGACCAGTTGGTCCCCAGTGGGGTGGCTCTACTCAGCAGCCTCCTGCTAACGGGCCTCCTCCCCCTCCCCAGGGTGCCGGTGAGAATTGGGCTGGCCGTCTTTCCAACATCAACCCTCCTCCTCAGCCTCCAAACCCCTATGAGTCTCGGGGTGAGCACTTCCGAGGCGGCCCCCCCCCTCCCCTGCAAAGGCAACCCAGTCCCCAACAGGACCAACAAATGCGTCAACCTTACAATGACCCCAACCGTCCAGGACCTGCTCGCCGTGGCACGCCTCCTCCTCCCCAAGGTCATCAGTACTCGCAGCCACCGCCGCCTCCTCAGTCCCAGTCCGCGGCATCTGAGCGTCGTGTTGCCAACCCTAACTGGGGCGGAGCTACACCTTCATCCTCTGTTGCTCCTCCTTCTAGCAATGCTAATGGTTCTAACCCTCCCAATGGCATGGCCCCATTCCGGCCCACAAACAGCCCTCGTCCTGACGGCCGCCCAGCCCACGACACGAGGATGCCATCACCCAAGTCCGCCTACCCTCAGCACCAGGCGCCCCCACCTCTGTATCCTCACCACCCTGACATGCCAGCCCAAGGTGCACCTGAGAATGGACCTCCCGGACCCCCCGGACCTCCTTCCGCTCACGGGGATGGCCCTGTTCAAAGGCTTGATGACCGACCGCCCTCTGTGGGCCCCAAGCGGATGCGAGAGTGGGAGGAGGAGTCTGCTGTTAAGAAGCAGGCAAATGAGGAGAACAGAGTTCGCCTTGATGATATGCGTCACCGACGTCCTTCTACTCCTCCCCGTGATGCTTATCGCCGCAACTCTTCTGAAGCTCGTCGGATTGAAGACTCACGACGAGCAGAGGAACAGCGCCGCCCCGAGGAGCCTAGGAGACCTGACGAGGCTCCTCGCCACCCGGGTGATAGCTATCACCCTTCCGACGCTGCTCATCATCCTCCTAGCCACGCTTCGGGCCCTCTTCCCCCGATGCAGCAAGGCCCAAGTTCTGTGCCTGGAGTTCATGACAAGCCCCCGGCTGGTCCTACTCCCAAGGAAGAGCGACCTTCTAGCCTGGAGCATGCTCCTGTTTCTCGCCCTCCACCCCCACCCTCGGAGCCCGAAAGGGCTGCCAGGAAGATGGAAGTTGATGAAGATTATGACGACAGTGGCGAGGATGAGAAGAAGGCAGGAATTGTTACCAATGGATCAGGCCCCGGATCCACTACTGGCGATGTGAAAACATCAACGCCTGCCAGTGCTGCGGTCAACGGCGTCTCTGGCCCTACACCAAAAGTCGAGTAAAGTTTGAGTATTGTGCTGTTTACGAGTCGAAGAGTCTTTTTATATGTTGAGTCGTTTATTTTCCCCTTTACATGTATACCATTTTAGGAGGTCTGGTCTCTTTTGTCTCGTTCAAGACACACCAGTATTGTCAATCCCGGGGTTACGGTCTTTCTTGGCTACGATGTTACAAGCGAACGGTATCCATATCGGGGTTTTTTTTTACCATAGCTCCTGAATCACGAGTACTTACACTTTTTATCTTGCCGTCTTTGTGTCAAGTGCCATTTGATGTGATTTTCATGACCACGCAGAACCAGTATGGTCGGTGGGCTTGGGGGCACCATTAGCATCTCATACCGCGTCCATTATTTTCTTGAATGTGCCATTCTTCAACTCTGTACTTCACACCTCATCCATTTCGGGTACAATGTGGTGCTTGGGAATGAAACACCTGACCCAATAAATTTGGTATAGCAGCGGTGGCATTGACAAATACAGCGATATCGTTGGTTGATGTAACATTGCCATTGGTACCAAAGTAATATTTCGGATGACCTAATTTAATTTCGATTGATAACGAATGTACGCCTTATTTCTCCAGCCTAATTGACCGCCTGTAACTGCTGGAACAGCACGCGTAATGATCTAGATGGGCGTTCACGCGGTGGAAAAAAAGTTGGCCCACCAAAGATGATTGACAAAAATATTTGGGTACAGTAAGAGGGATGAAGTATGTAAATGTGATCCACTTGTTCAGTCTTCCAACAAGCATTGCCACTTGAATGGGTGGGTGTCTTGGTAGGCCATTTTTATTCTTTCCACCGCGTGGTGTTGTCCATGTACGTACATCAACCAACCAGCTTCATTGGTAAATGTTGGTTGATAGAAATTCATATGATCACGTGACCAGCTCCGTTTTAGGAGGTTAGGGCTGGTCGCACTTTCCATTTTGTGGATTTGTTACAAAATCACAATGCACGGACCACCTCGCTTAAAATTTCATGAACGATGCTTCACACAATTTCTTTGTCTTTTCCTTCGTAGGCTTCGACAACTTTCCTACTAACCCCTCAAACCACACAGCCCACTCAAGATGAGTGTAAGTTTTGGTGATGGAAACAATTTCTTCGCAGCAATACTGACTCTGTGGCCAGCACCGAAAGTACGAGGCTCCCCGTCACGGCTCCCTGGCTTACCTGCCAAGGAAGCGCGCTGCCCGTCACCGTGGAAAGGTTAAGTCGTGAGTATATCCCCTGTTGAAGAGCAGAATTCTTCCATCGCCAACGTTCGACGAGAACAATGGCTGACGCATTGGTTGGACAGCTTCCCCAAGGATGACGCCAAGAAGCCCGTCCACCTGACCGCCGCCATGGGCTACAAGGCCGGTATGACCACCATCGTCCGCGACCTCGACCGACCCGGCGCCAAGGCGAACAAGAAGGAAGTTGTGGAGGCGGTTTCTATCGTCGATACCCCACCTGTACGAACAATGCAGCCCGCTTGGCTTTGTGCCTATGGCTAACATCTTTTAGATGATTGTTGTTGGTCTTGTGGGCTACATCGAGACCCCCCGTGGTCTCCGATCCCTCACCACCGTGTGGGCTGAGCATCTGAGCGACGAGCTCAAGCGCCGATTCTACAAGAACTGGTACAAGAGCAAGAAGAAGGCCTTCACTAAGTACGCCAAGAAGCACTCCGAGAACAGCGGTGCCTCCATCACCCGCGAGCTCGAGCGCATCAAGAAGTACTGCACCGTCGTCCGTGTTCTCGCCCACACTCAGATCCGCAAGACCCCCCTCAAGCAGAAGAAGGCCCACCTTATGGAGATCCAGGTCAACGGTGGCTCCGTTGCCGACAAGGTTGCTTTCGGCCAGGACCTTTTCGAGAAGCCCGTGTCTATCGACACCATCTTCGAGCAGGATGAGGTTATCGATGTCATTGCCGTCACCAAGGGTCACGGTTTCAACGGTGTCACCTCCCGATGGGGCACCAAGAAGCTTCCTCGCAAGACCCACAAGGGTCTCCGAAAGGTTGCTTGTATCGGTGCTTGGCATCCTTCCCACGTCCAGTGGACTGTTGCCCGTGCTGGTCAGGCCGGTTACCACCACCGTACCTCGGTCAACCACAAGATCTACCGAATTGGCAAGGGTGACGCCGATGACAGCGCCTCTACTGAGATCGATGTCACCAAGAAGAAGATCACTCCGTATGTGTTTTCCCGCTGACATTGCAGAGTTCAATTGTAGCTAACAAGTTTGCAGCCTCGGTGGTTTCGTCCGCTACGGTGATGTCAACAACGACTTCGTCATGGTCAAGGGCTCTATTCCCGGTACTAAGAAGCGTGTCATGACTCTCCGCAAGTCCATGTTCACCCACACCTCCCGCAAGGCCCTCGAGAAGGTCAGCCTCAAGTGGATCGACACCTCCTCCGAGTTCGGTCATGGTGCTTTCCAGACCCCTGCGGAGAAGAAGCAGTACCAGGGTACCCTCAAGAAGGATCTTGCCTCCGCTTAAAGCGGCTGCTAGTTTCCTTTCTTTGTTATGGCCATTGCATCGGTGTCGAGGGTTGGTTCGTTCGCCCTACATTTGGGCTGGGTTAGGTTTCATGCTGGAATGAACGTAAAAAAAAAAGTCCAGCTAGAGGGATGGATCCAAAAATTTAACGAGATTCCCAATGTTAATTCAACTCGACCTGTTCGTTTTGGTGACTTGCCTAGTGTTTATCTTGCTATGTCGTGAGGATGATGTCTTTTTACTTGGGTGGTGATGAGGCTGGACTGTTGTGTCACATCTTTCCCTTTCCCATCGCCTTTGACGCTAGTGTTTTCCTTTTTCCCTCGTGGCTGGCTCGCATGTATCGATGCTTGGCCAACATTGGACCAAAATTGCCTTCCACCCCATTGACACAAAAGTCATGACGGCGTGGCGAAGGCGGTTGGGCTGCCAGGGCATAATGGTGGGTGAGTTGATCCGGGCCCGATGTGCAGCCCGCCAACCGCAACGCATTGTTAGCCTGACGTCACCCCGCTCCAAGCAAAACATGCAGCTTGCTTGTGTCCCACCTCGACGACCTCGATTTCTCTTCATGTCTCCCAGATTAAACCTAGCCAGCTTCTCTTCTCTAAACTTTCGTTGTTTACTTTCCTCATCGAGATTGCCAACAAATTCCTTTTCGCGGGCGTGTAAGATTAACCCAGTCACCATCGACGCCTCGCTGCTACTACCCTCGCCAACGTCTACTACCTACTGCATCCTGCGAAACCTGAGCGGAACGCGATCTCTCAAGATGGCGAGCGACGAGGACTACATGGCCTTTCTCAACAAGGCGAACCAGGACACTGGCTCAGTCTCGGCCCAGAGCAGTGGGAAGATGGCTCTCAAGGCCAAGGACGAGGGCGTCGAAGTCCCCAAGGAGATCAGCGCCGCTTGCCAGCAAGCCGTGTATGTCAGCGAAGCCGACGAGCCTTTCGAGGAAGTCTCCCTGAAGTGGGACCAGGGCCTACCAAGCGAGTGTAAGAACTTGTTCTTTTCAATTTATTTTTATTTTAATTATGTTTATTGTTGATTTCCGTGGTCGTATTACATGCGCCGTGACAGAACTAAGCTGACGTGACTTTTCTCCACAGCCCAGCTTGCATCCCTCATCAACCACCCTTCCCCCTCTGAAGCCAGAATTACAATCATGGACCCTCTGGAATGGGACACCAACAGCCAGTATGACGACGTGGTCAAAGCGGTACGACTGGCAACGGCTGGCAACGACGTCCGGGTGTACCGTGTGGTGCGGGATGCGACCAGGGTTGAGTATTGGGTTCTTTCATCCACAGAAGGCAAGCTAGTCGGAGCCAAGGCTTTGGCTATTGAGAGTTAATCACTTTTTTTTTTGATAGGGCCTATGCTATGGGATATGAGGTTGATATATTTTAGGGCTTGGCGTATAGAGTGGAATGGTGATGCAATCAACTTGAAATAATTCTCTTGTCAACCACCAGTGATGATCTATGGCTAGGGGGAAAAGATTGAGAACATGAGAGTAAGAGAATCGTTAGCCATGCCTTTAAGAGTTGGCTTCTGGGCTGCTCAAGTTGTATGCTTTGCTGCGAAGTTGGTGATTTATAAGCAAGGCTAGGCTTGTAAGTAAAGCTAAGCTCGGAAAGCCCTTAGCAGCTCTTTACTCCCTTGCAAGCACTTTAATTAATATTAACCTTTTAGGAGCCAACGGTTTTAGCCTCGTGAGGTAATTCTTTTTGTATTTTTACGGTTGCGGACATGCGTAAAACGTGCCAGCCCTCATTCAGGCCCCTAGAGCGAACTTGGGTATGTCGCAATGTATCCTCGAGAAAGAACGAAAAATGGTCGTCGTGCGGGCGCGGAAGAGGTAAAGACGTGATTTTGTGGCGCGATAAATTTTTTCCTTCAATCATTCCGCAGGACAAAGGAGCATATTATTTCTCAGGCGGAGGGGTAGGCCTACAGTAAGCCAGAGCTTGATGCCCTATTGATATTCTGGCCAAATGTCCTGCAGATGCCATAGTTTGGCCTCTGGTTGTATATCTGCCTGAATGAGCCAATTATCGCACCTCCTAATTTTGTACGAAGCTCGGCCGAGATTACACAAGCTCGAAGAGAGTTTTATATGCTAATTTTTAGGACTGCTTTCGAGAACGGGGACCCAATAGCCTGGGAAAAGGTGAGACCGTCTGCAACATCCTGGACAAAAGAGCCATGCCGATTTCAAGGTTGCCCCTTGAGCAGGAGGTTTTAAACTCATTGGAAAGGCTAGAGCATCGTCGAGAAAGTGGCCGAAAGCACTATGCCGAGTTCAAGACCAATAATGGGCAGGGGGTATGGGCATGTTAAAGAGAGAAGAAATGGAAGGCACAATGAAAAAAAAAGGCCCATGTTAGATGTGGCATATTAACAGCAAGGACAAGACCTCGGCTTCTCATGGGTCATTCGTTGGCGCCACTGTTTATCACAAGCGTTCCGGATTACCATCACTCAATGCGCTCAATATTCAAGGATATTCATTCTAGTTTATTCAACGATGTTAAACGTTGTTCCATCAAGGTTATTTATTCCTTTTATCCCCATTTCGTTTCTCATGATTGCTCGCCAGCAAAATGGTGTCGGCTAGATACATGATACATAATAATAAGATGGCTTGAAAAAAAAATTAAAGTCAATAAAATCCCACCGCTTGCCAAAGAAAAACAAAGAAAGAACCCCCCCCCAAAAAACTCCGTATTCCATATTCCACCTCGGCTAATATACATCAAATATCTCCCCATGAAATTTCCATCTCTATCCCTTAGGCCATGTCTGGTGGCACTGGTGTGTCCCTGTTTGATATGGGGTCAAAACTTTGGCCCTGAATGGTTGGCACTGAAGGATTTGGTGCATCTAGCCTTGGGTTTAAATGCACATACTGCTGCTGCCACGACGCAGTCGGAGTCTTGACATCTAGATCCATGTCGCTCATGACAAGCCCGTGATCTTCTGGTTGAGAGAGGCAGCTGTTCGTGTCAGACATTTCGACATCCTGGGACTCGCATTCAGAGTCTCCACTCTCGACACTTGGGGTGGGTGTCAGATACTTGATTTCAGGTGCATTTTCAATAGGGATGGCAGTTAGAGGAGTCTCGGGCTCTTCGTTTGCCTTGGCCGCCTCAGCCCGGAGGGCCATGATGGAACCTCCAGCATGTTCGTTGTCATCATCATCATCCTGCCCAATAGTCCACACCCAGCGTTGCTTCTTTTCCTTTTTCTTTTTCTTGCGAATGCCACCGGGGCCACCAGGAGAGGAGGGGGTTCCAGCACCCAAGCCAGCCATGCGAAGACGCATATCTTCAAACGGCCCAGGCGTCTGTCCGCCATCCCGAATCTCGTTGGGGTGGAACGCCATTGCTAGGTCGAGTGATGTCTGGGGTTGCACCATGGCAGACGGGGGGGAGCGAGGTGATGCTTCCTCCACAAGGAGATCGATGTGAGACCTGGTGTACTTGTTGGTGATAATCTCCTGCGTCAGAGGGTTGTCGTACCCGACCCTCTTGGCTGCCTTCTCTTGAAGGCGAAGATATTGCCGTCGTGGTGATGGCACAGGGATGGCGGTGGGAGGAGGTAGAGGTGAGTTTCGGAGGATGCTGTGCAGTGTTCGAGGGTGTGTGTAGGGAGGTGGTTGAAGACCGAGGCCAGTAAGAATGCGAGGCATAGGCCGATAATTGATGTTTCGGGCCTCGGACTGATGATTCTGTGCGCGTGCTGCTGATTTAGCAGAGATGTCTTCGACCGAAAAACTGAAGACTCTGGGGTTGTTTCCTTCGGCCGGACCGGCGGACAAGGGAGGGGTAGCTGTCATGATGCTAGGGAAGTTGACTTCCATGGGCCGAGGTGAAGAGGCACCATCTGATACTGGTGTTTCCGGATAGAAAGCCACATGGGGGGTTACCACGCGATTCTTAGTGTCCTTGGTGTCAATCGGAGTGGCCAGCGTAAAGGCCTCGAGAGTATTGATGGCCGTGAGGGGCTCTGCGTGGGTGGGGGCTGATCTCTCAATGGCCGTAACATAGACATTGGAGAGGGTGTTGAAAGCCGTGGGATCGGTTGGGTCCACGGCATAACTCCTAGAAGATCGGGTGACGGGGCTGCAGGATGTCTTGATCTGGAGCGACAATCGAGGCTTCTTGGGGGGGACTTGTGGAGTTGCCATGGTTGCAGACTCTATTGGGCCGGCAAAGGAAGACGGCTGGAGCGGGAGTTATAGGAGAAGTAGAACAAGACTAGGCGAAGCGGGAAGAGAGAATAGAGGATGATCGGCCACGATTGTCTCTGGACCAACAGGCTAATACTGTTAAGCAGGGCGTGGCTGAGGCGCTGCTCCCGAGAGACTGGAACCAGCAAGGATTACTATCATAAGCGATGTCAAACGGCAAAGAAACAAGACCAGCAGGTGAAAATGGGGGCCTGGCGGCTATATAGTATGGAAATGGACGTGAGAGCGGATTCAACTGCATCTCAACTCAGAAACGGCCACGCTCAGTGGCTCAGGTCATGGGCATGGCCCCTCTTGTCTCCCGATCCCTGGCAAGCGCCCCTAAGCATGCATGCAGTGTGATACTTGCTCCCGGGCTAGGCGCGCACCAGACCGGGGGCAGGGAGGGATTCGACCAAGAGCGAATTTGGGCTGTCAGACAGTGCGGAAGGACCAGGATGACGAGTTCCAGGTGGCTCTGGTTGGTTCGTGGAGTCGACCTGGTGGGAGACTTTGCGAAGGCGCAAGCGCCCAGGCTTGATGCCCCTCCCCTGCTCGTATATGAGACGGATCCAATCACGCGGCTAACAGGTCCGTTGTTCCACTAACGATGGCGTCTATTCCTCAAGGCAACCCTACCTTAGGCGACCCAGCGGCTTGTGTGTTGTGAGGGATAATCGCAATGAGAGGTTTCTTGGCTGGCCTCCGGTGGCCGACAGGCCCGTCAACAACCCACATGGTTAAGTTCCCTCGTAAGACATGGAATCCGCAGGAGTCGACTCGCTCCCACCCTTGTCAACCCGAGACCCGCCAATGGCGGTGGGCGTTGCTCAGCCTTATTCGCTTCCCGCCATAAGCTCTAATCCGAGGTTCCCCGTGCTTTTAGGCAAGGGTTGCTAGTGGAGCGCACTGCCGAGTAGCTATATTTGCAACATGAACTCGACAAATCGGGCAGCTTAGTCAACCCTAATAACAACTGAATCTTTGAGGCTCAAAGGCTTCAACGCTAGGGGAAGAGAGCACAACCAGAAACATGACCTGTAGGAGGGCATTTTTCAGAGACCGAAACGGCGGGCCTAATGAGGGGCAGCCACCTGCAGCCACCATGTCTTCTGAGGCTTTCCGTCTTAGAATACCTAATTGTGCACCCCCCGGTCCCAATCGTACACAAGCTTATGATTACTAAGCTACAGCGAAAGGAGCTCTTAATAAAAATAGGGACCTGAAAATCCAACAAGAGCTTTTTACCTGTACAGCTTATAAAGAGGCAAGGCCTTACTTAAGTATTTTACTACGAGCTATATAATTACTTAGCAATTTAGTCTTTTAAATATATAAGGAGTTTTATTAAGGCCTTCTAACTGAGCTTGGTAGAAACTGGGCTGTTATATCATGTGACTATAAGCATAAGCTTCAGAGGTATTAGTTTAGTTGTTGCCTAGCTCTTTTCAGTTTAGCGGAGGTGCATGATTGGGACCGGGGGGTGTATAATTAGGTATTCTCCATCTTCGCATTTTTCGTGCTTGGCTTTGCATGGGCGGCTAATAGCATGATTGTCTTTGGCCAAATCATCATCACTACCACCATACAAATTAGGCCTAATTAAAAAATTTTTTTTTAAGTCGCCGGGTCTAGTGGGAGCGAGTCGGTGTTCATCCGACAAGGATTCGAGTCAAGGGTCCATGGACACGTCAGAAAATCCAAGATCAGATAATAGGCAAGGAAAGCCAGAACTCTGTTAGACAACTACATCCTTGGGCTCGCTTCTATGTCGTCACCTGTTGTCTGCGTGACTGGAGATATGGGGTTCTCAATTGCCCCACCGTCAACGGGATGCGTTGAGAAATGTTTCCATGAACAGAGTTGATGGACGTGCGTTGATGGTGTGTGTTTGTCTCAGCCATTCGTCCAAGGTCGCAAAATCGAGCGCGCCTGCTGAGACGCGGGTATCCCAGCATAAGCGAATGAAACGCAGTCTTGCTTGCACCGGACTTGAATGCGTCTCTTTTGGCGGTGAACCGGCTGCGACCTGCAGCGCAGATATGCGTCCCTGTTATTGGGACAGGAACCCCAGGGTCGAAAGGGGTGTCCCGGCTCCAGCCCTATTACAAAGAGATATAGCGCTTGCAGAGGCTCGTTTGCGTAGTATATTTTGCTAATCTTGCGGGGGATCACATCGGGTGTGTGCCATGCACGCGAGCTGAGGGTGTTTGGTGTTGTTAGTGGATGGAGATCAAGCCAATCCCAGTGGGCCGCGCCCGCAGTATCCAGCTGGCAGCAGCAGCTTTACCAGGCAGCTGCTAGCCTGCTGAGCATCTTCCATCCCAATCTTGTGAAACAACGTCTGTCGTGTACAGTCTTCTACCACTGTCGTTCTGCCCACCCGGCATCTCTGGCTCTTGCTTCACCGCTGCAGGAATACCCACCTAGATAGAGATCTGTGGCCAGGTCTTGCTGTAGGGTCGTCACTCCCGCACCACCCGCCACACGCAGCACGAAACAGACCCATAGCACAGGCCGCATTACCTATTTTATAACTCGCTCGTTCACTGACCGATCACGATGGAGCCGCCGACCAAAAAGTCTCCCAAGCGGAAGGATGACCGAGTCATCCTGCAATTCGTGCGTCTCCCCCCCCCTGCAGCCCACCGGCAACTCCTCACACATCCCATGCCAGGACTACGACTGTTTCTACGCCCAAGTTTTTGAAAACAAAAACCCGGCCCTCAAAGGCCTACCAGTTGGCGTCAAGCAGAAAAACTGCCTGGCAACATGTAACTATAACGCACGTGCCCTCGGGCTCAAGAAGCTGATGTCCGTAACCGAGGCGAAGCAAGCCTGTCCGCAGCTTGTGCTGGTAGACGGCGAGGATCTCACTCCCTTTCGAGACACGAGCAAGCTCCTCTTCAACTTCTTCAAGTCTCATTCATGGAACAACAAGGCAGAGCGTCTCGGGTTTGATGAGGTCTTCATGGGTATGCCACGCCCCTGCCACTTCCGTCTCCCCCACTCGCTGTGTTGACCAGAACAGATGTGACTGACATTGTCGAGTTTAATATGTCCTGCCTCAACAGAGCATCCCTGGCGGACTCATTCTTCTGTCTTTCGAAGGAGGACCCAGAGCGTGGGTTTAATTGCGATCTGACGAGTATTGCGGGCTGTGTCGAGGGCACAGCCCCCGTTAACTTAGACCTCGAGAGTCCCGCTTACCTGCGCCTTCTGCTAGGCTCCCACTTAGCTCAATATTTGCGCCTCAAAATAGAGGAGAAATTTGGCTATACTTCAACTTGTGGCATCTCGAAGAACAAAGTCTTAAGTAAGCTAGTGGGTGGTAAAAATAAGCCCCGCAATCAGACAACGTTGTTGGCATTGACGGATGACGATGTCATCGCCTTTGTGGACTCTCATCCTCTCCAAAAGATACCCGGGTTGGGGTTCAAAACGGTCCAAGTTCTCAAATCTCACGTCATTTCCCGGGGCGATGAGGACGCTGAGGTGAAAGATCATAATGACTCCATCGTAACTGCTGGTCAAGTGCGAGTTCATCCTCGCATTTCTTCTGGGACCATAGAAATCCTGATGGCCGGGCCCGGAGCCGAGAGGGGAGTCGGTTCCAGGATATGGGGCCTACTGCACGGTGTAGACACAACTGACGTCAAGGAAGCCAGTGATGTGCCAGCTCAAATTAGTATCGAGGACACGTACCCAAAAGGCATAGATACCACGGCGCAGATATTTGAGGAGCTGCATAAGCTATCGTGTTCACTCATTCGGAGGATGAGAGTAGATCTCCTCGCCGTTGATGAAAACCCAGAGGTTGCTGGGCATCAGCGATGGATTTCCCGGCCGAGGACACTTCGCCTTACTATCAGATCATGGGGCCAGCTTAACTATGCACTAGGCCACAATCCTAACCGAGTTTCACGCTCAGGCACACTGCCCACTTTTGTCTTTGATCTCAACACGGATATTGGTCAGCTTGCTGAGCAGCTTGTCGCAGAGGCTTTGCTGCCTCTACTACGGCGACTTCAGTCCGAAAAGGGGCAGCGGTGGAATTTGCAGCTGATTAACATATGCGTTTCCAACATGACCCTTGGTGCTGCAGACGACAAAACTGGGGCGGGACGAAATATATCGACCATGTTTAAACAACAGGATGAAGTATTGCGACCTTTTCGGATCGAACCTGATCCGGAGAGTGGGCAAGAAGACAAAGCCGAAGATTATACACTGGAGATGGAAAATGATGAAGAGTCATGGGACTCAATCGAAAATGTACCTTGCCCTCAATGCGGACACTCAATACCACCATTTGCCATATCGGCCCATATCAGATACCACGAACTTGGGGAGTGACCGAAACGGTTGGGTGAAGGGTACATGCATGTATAATATTACCATTCTTTTGGTTGAAATTCTTTTTTGCTCTTAATGGGGGCTGTCCTCCCGGATAGTCGCTTTCCTCAGGCCGAAAAGCGTCGATCTCGCTAAGACAGGGACGCAAGCTCCGCAACCCTCTACAGAAAGTCGGTTACGCAAATATTGACTGACGGCACTGGGCTGGTATCTGCCAAGGAACCTGGTGCACTACAACAGTGCGTCACCAATCATGTTGGGACCGGTGAGAGGATCGGGCACACCGAACAAGGCAATCGTAAGCTGTAGGCGGGGGAGCGAGGGTTATATGTGAATGTAAATGCAACCCCTGTCAAGCTCGTTTTCACACAAAACAAACCATCAAAAGCCTCACCTGGTCCGTTAATGAGTAGTACCTCACCATAGACAGGGAACGGACTTAGACAAGATGACCATATACGTAGTATAGTCAGCAGGCTCCAGTCACCAACACCAGCTGGGCCTGATAGGCCTTGTCGGGCTGGAAGGGATTCGTGCCGTAAAGACGGAGGTTGGTGTAACACAACCAAAGCAAACAGGTTTTAGGGCCATTGACTCATGCCCGTGTTGTTAAAGGTGCCCCAGGGGACCGCTGTTCGGCAATGAGGCCCGTAGAGGCCTTTGGGGCTTGGTGGAGAGGGAGAGAGCAAGTGACACGCTGCTGTGCGACCAGCTGTGCCACGGAGTCAGTATTCGTTTGGCAATCTCCCAGGCGCCCAGTTCCCTGTTCACCACTGGAGAATGAATTCGTAGGTCACATCCGGCCAGCCGGCGGCGAAGGCTGGTTGTAGTGAGGGGACAGCAGCAATATAGGCGAGGATGTGAAGCGTGATGAAGACACACGATACGCAAACAGTTCAACGCATCGACACTTCCTCTGGCTTGGTGGCCGTCTGTCCGCCACCTGCCACTACCTGCCACCACATGCTCCTTCCCTTCGCAATCTGCCCCATTCTTCCTTCTGGTTATCGTTTGCTCCTTCGTATACGTCCTCTTTATTCTCTTCATTTCGTACCAGTTCCTCCTGCAAAAAGAGTCCCTGGGTTCCCTTTTCATCCTCTCTACCACCCTCTGGTTTCCGGGTGCCATTGACAGCAATCGTCACCCTGCCTTCCTTCTACCTCACGCTCAAGTCCAACTCGGCCCGGAATTCGAGTAGAATCATTCCCTCAATCCAATGCGAGGTGACACCGCACCCTTGTTCAATTAAATGCTGTTCCGTTCTGCCCCTCGACGCATGTTTGCTTCATCTGCCTATTGCTGCTACCTTGTTATACTAGGCGGGATTCCCGTCGTGTCTGATTTATCAGAGCTCGCTTGAAAAAAGAAACCCGAAGCAGGTCGCTCTCTGTTCTTGCCCCGGGTCTTGACTCTATACCATTATCCCAGGCTTCAAACCGACATCATGGGGAGAGGAGGTCGTGGAGGAAATCAGCATAACAATCGCCGACCAGTTGATCTAACTGGCGTCATCTCAGTTGCGGAGAGAAACGACCTATCGACTCTCATAAGCGCCATTACGGACAAGATTCACAATGGGATCAGCAACATATTTGACTCTCCACCAGTTTCACCTGTGCAGGATGACACTAATCAACATCACTGGCTTGCGCTGTCACTCAAAGATCGGGACCAAAAGGAGTATCGCAAATCCGCTTCGCAACTTGGAAGCGGATCCACACCATCAGAGCCAAATGACGAGCTCATCGAGCATAATGATACGGATGACCCAGTGGACATGGCCCCTCAGCTTCAAGAGCTGAGAAAGGAAGCCCTAGTTTCCTTCCGCAAATGGCAGGCGACAGTTCTCCAGCGAGTTCGTGACATTTCCGTTACGGAAACCAGTAACCCTCAATTAAGTTTTCGTGGCCGCGGTCGCGGTGCTCGGGGAGTTAGGGGCGGCCGTGGTGGTCGTGGTAGCAGAGGTGGGCGTGGCGGGTTGACCTTGGCAACAGGTGCGTATATATCCCTATTTATTCCAGTTTCCACTACCAAATTTTTTTTTTAATTTTTTTTTAAATCTCTCGGTTTTGAGGGCTTACATAGCTTTTAGGTCCTCTTAGGCCAGTTTCGAATCATTTAGATCGAGAATTGGCTCGGCGATACCCTCCAATTCCAACAACCCTCTGGAGTCTTCCTCTAGAAAAGCGCAAGACTCTGTTTCACAGCGCGCATCTGCTTCTTCTCTCTTTGCAAGAGTACAACTCGTACACTCGGCTTCTTCTACTTTATTTGACCTCATCACTAAATCTTCTTTCCAAATTCTTTCGAGAAGAGGAGACTCGGATTGCCCAAGGGTTAAGTCGGGTTGCCCTGGACGCTTATACAGAAAGCATTTTGGATCAGAAGCAGGATGAGAACAAAGGCCCTCGTAGGCCCAAACCAAAGCAACTCAACTCAGTCACACCAGGGAAGCTTGCTGATGCACTGATAGAGGTTGGCATTGGGACTACACATCAAGGTCACGGCTTGGAGCCGGCAGCTGCTGCAGGCCTCCTGGGTGCCATGGCAGATAACGGTCTTGCATCCGGACCTATCTTCGGTATCTACGTGGCAAGGCCAACTAGTAAGATGATTGAGTCTTGTGCCCGGGAGATCCAGGATTTTGGCCTGATTCCAGTCCGGGATGGGTTTCCAGGCGATTACGTTGACGCTAGAAAGACCCCCGCTAAGGACCGGAGGCTTCGAGTCGTTATCGGCATCAATGGTTGGCTGGTTGATGAACACGCCATCACTCAACCGTGGAGATTTCTTGGAAGCCACGCCGAAGTGTTTTCTCTCAGGTGGGATGTTACTATTCTCTCAAACCTGGGAGGTGCTCTCAAAACTGTAACCAAGAGCACAGCATGGAGCACATCGAAAAAGGAAATTACTTCACAAACAAGCAAGTCATTCTGCAACACGTTTTGGATGAATCTGCTGACAATGTATCATTAGTATTTTCAAATCTGATTGACGCAACTTGGCCAACAGGGCTGATGAAAATCAGTAAAATTATTGACAATCCATGGAGTCTTGGGATGGTACGTGCAGAGAAGGCAGGGACCGTTCTTGCCGATGCGCTCATGCGTAACAAAGTACATGGTGATCGTCCCATCTCCCTTGTTGGATACAGCCTTGGCGCGCGAGCAATCTACATCTGTCTCATGGTGCTAGCCGAACGCCGCCAATTTGGTCTCATCGAATCTGTCGTCCTGATGGGAACGCCAGCCCCTTCAGAGAGCAGAGTATGGTTGACACTCAAGAGTGTTGTGGCCGGACGACTTATCAATGTCTATTCGGAAAATGACTATCTGCTTGGCTTCTTGTATCGCACATCCAACATTCATTTCGGGGTGGCGGGACTGCAGCAAATCCGCGGTGCGGACGGTGTTGAAAATCATGATGTTAGTCGTCTAATCACTGAGCATCTGCGCTACGCAGTGTTGGCTGGCAAAATCCTCAAGGATGTTGGATGGGAAGACATGGATATGGCCGCCATGAAAGCTGACCGGCTATCAAGGACTTCCAAAAATTGAGTTGAAAAGATGTGGTGGCGGAGGCAAAGACAGACGCGAGGGCGGAGAGAGGTAGGGGACCCAAATCGCCAATGATGGAAGATGCATTGCGTATGTAGTGTTAAACAAGGCCAGGGCTTCTTGATGTGTGCCACGATGAGAGCATGTAGCACGAACAATCGTGTCAACCTCTAAATCAACTTTGCTTAACCCGCCCTGTGCTTCCCGCTCATATTCCATTCCCAATATGTGCCAAATGCCGATGCTCGCGCTCATGTGTTCCCGTCAAATAAACCAGCCTGTACAAACAAGAAATAACCATCCAAGCCATTGAGTTCGACTGTTGGCACAGGAATCCAAGGTTCATCTAAAATGGCATTCACCATGCCGTTTTTGTTCTTACTTCCGCTTTGTGTCTTCCAACGTCTCCCAAATTATACACTTGTCCTTATTGTCCCTTTCTTTTGCCCAATACATCATCATCCTAAATTACAATAAAACGCAGTTTATATCGTACAAGGGTTTCACCATTCCAGGTCCATCTGCCCCCTCGTAATCCACCCACCTGCCCTACTTATTCTAGCAGAGGCTACTCTCTGGTAGGCGGATGTGGGCGGGGGCGACGCCGTAGATTGCTTTTCGGCGAACTCGAACGTCCTCCAACTTGTCATCTGTATCCCTCGGTATCATTAGGCCACTCAGGTAGGTGGGGTAGTGCCGAGCATACTGGGCACCTGCTTTCGGACGAGGCCACGGGCACCGCGCTGCTCGACGCGAGGGACGCCTTGGATAGACCGGGGCTCCCGCATGAGAGAACGATCAAGTCGAGCGGGAACACGCGTGACAACAGCTCGGTACTCACCCGGGAAGCTGCCCTTGGGTAGAGGCACTGAGGCTGTCCGCCAGATGTGATCAGAAGTATCGGCCAGATAAGGCGGTATCTTTTGGGACCGTGAAGACGGACCAAACTGAGGCCCCGAGATTGAGGCTCCTGCTGAAGCACGGAGAGTGGACAGGCGCGAGAGGCCAGTGGATAGGCCAGTGCGACCACGAGCCTTCTTGGCCAAAATGATCTCGTCAAATAGACGAATCGCATGTTCAGAAGCTGGCTTGGTCTCTCTATCATGAATGAATTCGTTGAAGCCTATAAATCGTTAACAAGGTCCTACAAACAGGCGAGGATAAGTGCTTACATTGTGTTTCCCGCATCATTGCTGCATACTCGTGTTGTTCGTACGGGAGACTCTTCAGAAAACCATCCATATCAAAAGCATACAGCTGACCGTTGCTCTTTTGTTGCTTTGTTGGTCGGCCGAGGAATTTGCGATAGGTGTACAGCAAGCTAGTGAGGCAACGGACGAAAGCCGCCCTCACACGATCCGCGTGAAAAGCATCCAGGCAGACGAGCGACACAAAGCCAAGACACCTTCCATGAGATGTAGTCTTGCAACCAGTGCATCGATAAATGCCATCCCCCTCGGAATATTCATTACAAATATTACATATTGACGATGTATCATGCTGAGCCCAGTTAAAGCAATGTCCCTCGACCCACACCGTTGTCTCAGTGTTGTGCACAGGCTGAATCTGCATGCTAGGCATAATGGTTGAGGCAGCGATCGTAGATTGCGCGTAAGTGGATGGTGCATAGCCGCCTCCATATGATGTCTGGGACTCGATGGAGATGGCTGAGATGGACAGGTTAGCCTGGTGGCCGTTGAGGAACGGCATGTTAGGCTTGTGGTAAGGCTGGTGCTTATCCAGTCCAAAAGACGAGCTGCGTCGCGTCTTCTCATCAAAGTGGCCAGAGCGCTTCTCACGAAGTGTGGCTGTAAGTGCAAAGCCAGAGTCGCTGCGTGAAACTGGTGTTGTTGGCATCGGAGGGAAGGTCATTGACACCGGTGATACGGAAGATTGAGGGCTCGTCTTGCCCGACTTGCTTGTACTAGGCCTATCGGATTTCCCATTCTCTCCCAGAGCAGTCGCAAAGGCGTTGAAGACGGGAGGGTATATGTCCGCTGGGGCCTCCGGTTCACCAAAACCGGAAGAGTTTTGTGACACCCATTTGGCCAGGGTGCTGCGAGGAGAGTGGCTGCTGAAAATGGAACCATTCTCAGTAGAAAAGGCGTCGTAGGGAAATGACTCCATTGCGTATGGAGGAGGGCCGGTGGTAACACCATATCGAAGCTTGTGAGGGGCGGCAACCTGAAGAAGAGACATGAGTTTCCGTCGAATCTGGCGTGGCAGCCGAACCGGCTGCGATGTTGCATCGATCGTGTCCTTATCAAGGTCAACAAGAACATAGTCATCCTCCGGAAGCTCAATCTTCTCATATCGCCGCTCGATTCCGACAATATACGGGCAGGGGGCTTCGAGAGCTGACAAGAGACGAGCGGGAAGGACCGGAATAAAAATGCTAGACCACTTCATAGGATATAGCAGGTTGGCGATGGCATGGCATGCCAAGTGCAGCATGCTTGTGTGGGAGGAGAGGAAAATGATGCGAGATTCGGCGACGGCGTACTCAAACAGGGCCACAATGTTCTCAAGAGACAGGCATCTGAACAACGCATAGAGATCAATAGATCGAGAACCGGGAAGCTCGTTGTGGGCCTCTTTCCGAGCAAACATTCGCAGCTCCCGCACACCCAACTCGACCTGGGTCTTGGATCCCAGAGGAGTGACCGCCTCCGTACACAGGTTAACGACATATCGCTCCAGGGGCTGCCAGCGCCCAACCTTGGGTGAGCTTGGGGGGATCCTCAGAATGGCGCTATCAGTCATGGGGGTGATGATGGCCTTGAGCCATTCTTTCCAAAAAGACATGTTGGCAGGGTCGCGACCCAAAATGCCATATGCGCGCGGCGTCCACAGTCCGCTTTCGCCCGCCGTCAGACCCTCGATCTTGGACGCAGCCCCATGTCTCAAGGGCCTCAGCATATCAGTCATGAGAGCAATCTTTTCCTCCACCGAACTGATTTCGTCTTCGAGTCTCTCTCGCGCAGGTGATCCGGATGGAATCGTTGGCAGCTTAGAAAGCAACTGTGAGAGATGTGTGCGTTCGCCGGCCAACCTGACGCCCAGGCTTGCAGCAAGCTCTCGCTCCTCGTTGGACATGTGGCCTTGTCGCCACTGTTCACACTTCTTCTCAACTTCATCGGCAACGTCGATGCTGAGAGCTGTCCAAATGATGATGGTAATACCATACAACTTGGAGTTGTCATCAGATGTCATGGTGAAGCCGTGCCAAGTCGAGCGTGGCCGATCATCTGAAGAGACAATTTGAATGTCGTTGGGAAATGCAAACATGGGCACGTAATCAGGGAACTTGCCCCGGCGGGATGTCTCGTCGACGTGGTCTTGGGGCGGGTATCGGTCGAGGAGTACGGGCTCGAATCGTCGCTTCAGAGGGTGCATATCGGGGTCGGTGTTTAGAGGCTCGGGGGGTGGAATGACGGAATTATAGTTGCTAAGTCGCTTTGAGGTGCGAATAGAAGCTGCAGGTCAGTGTTAGCTTTCAACTCCATTCTGAGGGCTTAACGGATCAAGACCATGAAAAAGCCTGTCCAAAGAAACATACAAGCTCGACTATTTGGCACTCTGGTGCTGGGTTGCTTGCGAACGCTATTCATGTCCCTAAAACTCATCTTGCGGCGAATACTACCCTTGATGCTCCTTAGCGGACTCAGCCTGCCGCTCTCGCCCTCTTCAGCTTTGATTCTCTCAGCCCGGGGATTCACCATCGGGGCTCTAGCCTGGACTTTGGCACCAGCAGAAAAGGAGAGATCCTCGAGGAAAACTTCACGTTCGGCGGCGAATTTCACAAGAGCCTTGTCAAAGTCGAACTCGCCAAAAATGTTGGGCTCCGGAGTAGAGATGCCATTGGTGCCACTAGAGCCATTGACGAGGATACCATTGGAAGTGCCTCCGTTGGGGTGGTTTGCAGGCAGAATGGTTGCACTACTGCGGTTGCTCCTAGTACCCTCGTTTTCTTCGAGAGTTGTCTGGATAGAGAATCGATCCGTCACAGAGATCTTAGACAGGCGATTTGTGGAATGGCGAGGGTGGCGTGCGGAAGCCTTGGACAGGGAGCGGTTGAGAAAATCATCTTCGGGCTCACCATCTTCAGCAATGGTCGACTCGACTGCGGCGTTGGGCGGCGAAGGATCGTGGTATGATATCGTCTCTACGCCGGCGATCCAGAAGTAGTCGGCGAGAGGTGTCGATGAGCCCTCCATGGCATGTCAATTGCCGCACAGGTCGCCTGGGGTAATGAAGCCGGGAGCCAGAAATGGCTGGTCTGGAGGGCCTTGGTTGTATATCTATACTCCTTCACGCAATGCCGGGGAGGGGTCCGTCGACCTGGTGCGCTTAGTGAGGAGGACTAGAAATTTGAGGTCAGCAGAGCGCATAGAAAACAGATGATGGGGCCCATGTTCTATCGGTGAATGCAGCCGGTGAGATAGTCATGGAACAACACAGAAGACTCACCAGAAGCAAACGTCAGGCGGAGGGGAGGGAGAGACGGGATGGGAAGTGTGTGAGACAGTTGGAGCGAAAGAGCAGAGCCAGTCGCCAGCGCGGGCCGCAAGCGAGAACGGACAGGGAGAAAAAAAAACCGGAGGCAGCAAACGCCAGAATATGGAGCTGGCGACGATGGGAAGGTGGGTTAGATTAGGGCCGGCGACTAGAGAGCCAACAAAGAAAAGAGGCAAGAAAGTGAAAAGGTTAAGTTAAGTGGTAATAGGGATGGGGATGGAGATGGATTTGGCCAGAGGAACAGGAGAGACGAAGATGGACTGTTGTCGATCGGAGTGGTGAGTTAGTGGACTGGGTGACTGGGGACGGGGATGCGCCGAGGTATCGGTACCTGAGACCTCTGGGCTTCAGGGTCCCGTAGCTTTTGGGGGGATGTATGCCGCTACTATGTACGGACTGCAGGTCCTGGAGGGTCGACACGAACGACGGCCAGGGGGGGTGCTTCCGGGGGGGTCGCTGTTAAGCCGGGGGGAGGACGGGCTACTACTGCTACGACGTAAGAGTCATTGGAAGACGACAGCAAGCCCAGTTTAGGGGACTGCCAACGATGACTTGGACGACAAGAATAACAATAACACGACTACGCATGCAGAGACGTGAGGGGAGCACGCTCCTAGGTGGAAAGAATCCATTAATACTGCTCATACTCCCACAACCGACCTCTGCCTGTTCTCCGAGTCCCATAAAGCCCACTTGATTATAATAAATCCACCTCTCTCGTCTACTCGTCTCCATCCGCCTACATTGGAAAAAATCGCTTAAGAGGGACAAGACCACTGAACACTAAGCACCCAGCAGCCAGGAGCGCAGGGGATCCCAGGGGGGCCTGGCCTGGCCCATGCGTGTACCCATCCACCCGCGCCGCCCACCTAGCACGACGACAGCGCGTCTACGGGCACTGGGGTCCCGCCAGGGGGGGGCTTCCAGGAATTGTGCCCAGGCCGCCCACGGTGTCCTGGTACCAGTACACGTATTTCTTACCTGTACCTTGTACCTGACCAGACACTGTTCCAGTAACCCAAAGGTGTTGATCCAAAGACGCGCGCCCTTCACTGTCCCAAGGTGCGTCGCAAATAATTGCTGATCCGCAGTCCAGCTCATCTATTCAACGTGAATCTGTCTCGGTGCTTCTCTAGCGTGATAGGAGCGAGCGTGTGTCCTCGTTTGTCCTCAAGTGTGAATAGCAGCAAGTGGACGTGGTCCAGTAGGTGGTGGCACACACTTACAAACTAGTGACATAAATACACATTCACACGCAATTCATTGTATCAAGGTCAGGGGAATCAAACAAAGTTGGGCGAGCAAGCAAACCGAAAAGCCCATTTATAACAAGCGCGCCAACATTTTCAGCCGCTGCCACGCTACACACTTGTGGTGGTTGCTTGATTGCCTAGTGCCATAACTTAGTAGAGAGTGGTTGCTCTACTTGCCTGGCTATTTGTGAAGATGGACAGCTATGTCGGTAGTGCTGCTGTGTGCAGCCCGAGTACTGTACCTACCTTAGTGCGTGGATGCCACGGTGGATGTGGGTGGGATGTCCGTCCCACAAAGACCAGAGATAGGTACCTGCAGACTCCATCCATCAGGTAACTACTATCTAGGCCACTGAGAGCATCGGGCTGTCTGCCCTGTCCGTCAACAAAGATTTGCAGTAGAAGGCGCGGTCGATCTAGGGCGCATGGCTGCACTCAAGCGAAAAGGGAACAACCTAGACCAGGAATAAGTCGGTCTGCCATGTGCACAAAAAAAGAGGAATCTGAGAAAAAGTTCCAGATGCTGCGCTCCGGGTTGGATTGGGACCCATGGCCATGCAACTTCCAGTCCTGGCACCCTGTAACTGCAAGTGCAGATGCTGCAACTGGTCTGCGAGCGTGCTGGCGTCTGTCATTCCGATCGAATCTGTCAACATGACCGGTTTCTGCGAGGGCATCTGCATCGGCATATGTATTAGCATGCAAGTTAATAAAAGCAACAACCAGTCGGCACAAGAAAAAGAAAGGCGAGTAATCTATTTACGGCCGGGTATAGTACGTTGCATGGTCGGCCAACCGGGATCCACGGCGCCCGCCAGGTGCACATTAACCCCAGACGCACAGCACGCAGACACAGACGCAACCAATACATGTGTGCTTGTTTGGGAGTTCAGGGACGCTGAATTGGGAGCTGACGTTCCATTGGCGATATCAACCCTGAATGGTGCCTGGTATGGGAATGATAGTGGCTGGTGAGAGGTGAATAGGCCGGGTGAGTGATACCCAAGCTGCAATGATAGCTTGCAGTGGTGGTAGACACAGCAGCAACCTGTCAGAGTGCATGGGTTGACCCAGCATACCCACACCACAACAACACAGCAACACAGCAACACAGCAACACAGCAACAGCGGAGAGCTCGCTCTGAACGAAGCGCAGAGGTCAGGGCAGACCATCCCTCCCAACCCCAAAAGGGACGTGACACCCATGACGCTCAGCACACTTGCCAGCCGAAAAGCACTAGAGAAAATCCCGATTGGTGCTGGTCGGGCGCCTCGGCTTGGCCAACTGGCCTCCACTCATGGACCCATGCACGCATCGCCAGGACCAGCTTCCGCCCACCCTCACCGTTCTCGTGCAGCCTGCTTGCAGAACCTCCCCCCAAAACGATCCCTTTCTAGGGGTGCTTCGAAAGTGATGCAGGATCGTCCTTGTTGCTATTTCTTTGCTTTTTTTTTTTTTTTTTCTCTCTTTTTTTTTTCTTGTCATACCCACCTTCGTTCCGCTTTGGGTTCTAGTTTCCTTGCTTTGCGGTCGGCTTTTCTTTTTCTTGATGGGGGACTGATTCCTTTTGTTTGTTTTTTACCGCATTACCACCGTCCGTAAGTGATCTGATACATATACGAAGCCATGGTAGCGAGGCTCCAAGGATTGTCTGCCTCCCCGCCTAGCTACGTCAATGCCGGGAATATCATAATTCAGGATCCCACAAGTCATTAAGAGTTGTGGTTCTCCGCAGTGGACGACACGCTACGCCATCCAAGGTGTCTCCTCCGGAAGTGTGCGCCAAACCTGGTACCAGTTACTTTAGCCGGGCACCAACCTACCAGATGCCCTGACAGACACTGAACAGGAACTCACGAAAAAGATACTCCACTCTCCAGGACATCGATCCTGATGGGATGACAAGGGTCTCCCTCAATTGAATCCCGCAAGACATCGCACGATGAGCAATTGTTTGGTAAACACTAAAGAAACCCGACAATCCGCTCCCGCCGGGTGGGACTTTGGGTCCTGTTACATATGTCATTCCAGGTCACAAAAATGTAATTGATCGAAGGCCGTGGTGTACTGGCCTTGAATTGTTTGAAGTTTTGTTTCCCGACCTTGATACAGGGAGATCGCCCGTCCTACATCACCAGCACCCCAACGCCCAGGCCCAGGCCCCCGTGAGCGCGGTCCAACGCGCGGTCAAGTGCCCGACCACAGCACGATTGAATTTCCACCTTGTCCAGCCCACTCTATCAGGACGCTTACATCGGCCGAGCGCAGATCCCTTGCCAACTTCCTGATTTATCCGGTCGTTGCTCTTTTTGAGGAAGGTACCTCCTCCGTCCAGCACACGTGCCAACTGGGATGGGAAGGGGGCCATCACCTCAACAGCAAACATGGTTGGATCATCCGTAGCGTTTTGAGGGCGTAGCAGGCCATGATAAGGCATTTTTCGGGCGACATACTTGGTATTAGTGGGTGCGACGTTGGAGAATGGAACCAAGTGGGCGGTATCTAAGTTAGTTAAGTCGCTGTGCATGTGCCTATTCCGGCAGGCAGTCGACAACCGCATCTCAACGTCTGTCCTTCTTGGCCTGGCTGAATACAACCTCATTCATTGCTAAATGTCCTCCAGGCCCCAGATCCCTTCCATCACATCACTGGTCCCCTTTCCGGAAATTTTCAGTTGCAAAAATAACTGCGGTCAACATTAGCCCCCCTTTATCCAGGGGCGAGTTGCACAGGCGACCCCGAGATGCCTTTAGCCTTTAGCGCCCCTGGTGCCTGTGATCATACGAAAGCACGAGCCATCTCTAGATGCAGGTACGGGCAGGAGAACACACGAGACCATTCGGACTCGCCTTTTGGGCCCCAGCTCTAGTCTTCCGTTTGGACCATGAGGAACAGCCCGGATACCCCTGAGGTCGTGCGTCGGGCTGGACATGGGGAGTTTAACCCTCCCCTCCCCTCCCCCACGTCTCCAAGTCGACACTGCAAATCATATGGCATGGAATGCCTGCACACGACAAACTTGGCAACCAGCAAGTGCCCTGGTTCCGTCCAGTGTCTGTCTCCTGGATTCCGTCACGCCAATCACCTCAACCAGAGTTCCAGATGGACTGGATTCGGTTAAGTTAAGTCGTACAGTTGATCAACATTGACGTGATGAATAAGAAGGGAGAGAATGACTTCGCTTTTTGGTGTCGCACGCACTCAACTACCGGCGCTTCTAATATTAACCTGTCACCAATGCACTGTGCTCGTTCTGTTTGTCAAGGTGCATTTTCCCCAGCCAGTAGGGGTGCGATCGAGGCGCAGGGTGTCGTCGTCCAGACGTAAGCCCTAGCCCGCCCACTTCCATATCGCACCACTCACCTGGATCCCTCACTGAGACGCGTTACCGTCTCCAGTATCACACGCAAGTCACCTACGCGTCCACCAACAAGCCCAAACAAGCCCAAACACACACACGATGTGACGCAGAGAAGCATCAAGCTACGTAGGAGAGAGCGCTCCGACCCCATCCGGGCCCTTCCTTAGCGAATGGCCGCTAACTTCTTGCGATCTGCAACTATCCTGACCGGAGACCGTCTATCTCGTTTCAGGTCGACTCCACGTTGGACCATGTGCGACAACCAACTATGGCCGTCGTCCCATTGTGAGAGTCAGACTGACAGTTAGACCTGGCCCAACGTTACCTGCTGGCCGGTTCAGGTCTACCGCGCGTTTTAGCTCTCGGCTTAGCTCACAGTGCGACGGTAGTCACCTCGGGAGATGGAAGTGCAAATACGTCAGTTTGGTTTACTGTTTGCTTAGCTCCATGACCATGTTCGTCACCAGAATGAATCCCTGTTGGGAAATCGATTTTCCTTTTTTGCGACAAGCAACTCGCCCTTGAAACCGACTGGCTTGGGGGACCCCTGTCCTTCGCATGGCGAGGTGCCCCATTCTGTATGTCCAACTACCAATCCCTTGTTATAGCTTTGAGGACTTGGATATTGATAGGAAAGGGTTTTCTTGTTTTTTTGGTGGTTTTTTTTGGTGGGGGGGGGGGGGGGGTTTTGGCCGTTGTTTACAGACGGGGCGCTATACAGGCTGTTCTGAGAGGTGGCCATAGTCATCCCTTAAAGCTCCCCAAGTTTCGTCCCAACCAAAAACCCGGGTTTTTTTTCTTTTTTAATAACCTCCAGTGGGGAACCAATTCAATCAACACCCCAACCTTT
>JAHVYB010000112.1:95640-160209 GCA_020623695.1 Calonectria henricotiae | reverse complement strand
GTTAGCAGTTGTTCTGCTCCTGTGTGTATCTTCACAATCGTGCATTCTTTCTTTCTCTTTCTCTTCCTTTCCTGCTCTGTTTCCGTTCCCCCCCCCTCCCCGGGGGGTCCCTGGGTCCCCCGCCAGGGGGGAGGAGTGGCCATTGCACGGGGGCCGGGGCGGGCGTTTTTTGCCCCCCCCCCCCCGGGGGGGGGGGGGGCGCGGGGGGGGGGGGGGGGGGCTGGGCGCGGGGAGGCAAAGTGATCGACAGCGCCAGTGACAATGGTTGGCCTTTTTTTTTTTTACCCAGCAGTTCCCACTGGGCTCACCTGGTTGGCTGGGCCTGTGTCCCTCATCCTGATGCGACACACAAGCAAGACACACACTCGTCTCGTCTCGCTTCGCTTAATTAGCCCTGGGCTGCTGCCCCTGCAGTCTTCAGCCTTGGGAACGTGTGGTGCCACCGTGCCACCGTGCCACTGACTGACTAATTGGGATTGACTACGGTACACAGCCAGACAGCACAAGCCCCCTCCACCATCCATCCCACCCCATCCATCGGTGTCCTGTAGGGTAGTATCATCAGATGCAAGGGCCGCTGGAGCTGAAGATCAGTGGCTGTTCAACATTGGCTACTCGGGTTCCCGGTGGTTGCAAACTTCCAAGCCATCCTCATCTCTCTTTGGCCAGACGCACGCCCACATTTCACATCTGGGCGGCTACACATGCAAATCTGTGCTGCCACGTTGATCTGTGAGACTGCACCACCAACCACCTTGCATGATCCCGTCCCATCCACTACCCCCCCCCGGCAGACGACATCATCTAATCAAACACAACAATTTGGGGGTGGCGAACAGTTATTAAATATCGAGAACAGTCCAATTGTCTCAACATACACATGATAGTCTCAAGACACAACCATTGTGACATTTTATCCAAAACAATCTATTACACCTAATTTGTGCATCCGGGTATCTAAGCTTCTTTTTTTCTTCTTCTTTTGTCTTGCATTATTCATCCCCGTCTTATCCCCATCACACACCCCCCCTAAATTCCTACAGTCGGGCAAATACCTTGGCAAAAATCTCCCTGGCCTTTAACAAATTAATCAGACTCATGCGTTCGTTGTCCAAATGCGCCGAATCGCTCGATAACCCGCAAGGCAGGTGAGCCGCCGGTGCTCCGAATTCCTTCTCCAGGAACCGGATGGCTGGGATGGAACCGCCCTCGCGAATGAACAGCGGCTTGCGAGGCTTGCTCGATTTGCCCGATTTGCCCTTCTTCGCCTTGACCGCGTCCTCCTCCCCAGGCGCCTTCTTTTCTGAGTCGTCTTCGGATGCCTCCGCCGAATTGTTGCCAGAAGGCGCAAACTTCTCCTCCCACGACTCGATAATGACCTCTTCCAGAGTTCGGAATATGTCGTTTGCGGGATCGCCGAGCCACGGCTCAGCCTTGTTGTTAATCTCAATGCTCAGTCTGTTCTGCGACTCGAGTTGCCCAAACTCGTTTTGGAGAAACGTTGTCAGCGACTCTATGACGGCCTGCAATTCCTGCCCGGGAACCAGTCGCACGCTTATATGCGCACTGGCGTGACTGCTGACCAGGCTACCATCAGGGCCGGACACCTTGTACCGGTGGAGCGTCAAGTTGGGCTCTCTCCATCGTGCCATTAGCGACTGTTTCAAGCGATCCTCTGGGCCGGCTTCGGGCTTGTTGCGGATCAAGATGGATGCAATCTCGTCATAGCGTGCTTCCTCCTCGGCTGTCACCTCAAGAATTCCATCGTAGAATCCTGGGATCTGAACCCGGTTGCCAGGGCCCTTGAGCTTGGAAAGAATCTGCGTGAGGTCCGAGAGAGGCTCATTCAGCATGTAGGATCCATCAACGCCGGAGTGGATGTCTGGACGAGGCGCATCGACGCATACTGTAGTGTGAAGGACACCTCGGAGACCATATGTGAGGCACGGGACTTCGTCATTGAGCCAGTAACTGTTAGCCAGCAGGATGTAGTCCACCTCTCCAATCAATTCCTTGTGCTTCTTCACCGCCTCCTCAAATCCAAGAGACCCAAACTCTTCCTCGCCCTCAATCAGGAAGATGATGTCATTCTCCAGCTTCTGCGCTTGTATCAAGTCCGTGACGGCATACAGGGCGGCAACGATGGGGCCCTTGTTGTCGCTGACACCTCGGCCGTACAAGAACCCATTCGTTCCGTGCATGGTAAAGGGGTCAGACGTCCAGTTTCCTTTCTTGCCATCGGCTGCGACAACGTCATAGTGGCCGTAGAACAGAATCTTCTTTCGTGTCTCGGCAGCCTCCTTCTTAGCCGAGAACTTGGCGTACACAACAGGGTTGTGAGGCTTCTCGGCGCTCAACATCTCGACATGCCCGCCCAGACGCTTGAACAGGGCTCCAAGATAGGTGGCGCCTTTACGACAGTCCTCGGAAAACTCTGGTCTCGAGGAAATGGTCCTGTAGGAAATAAAGTCCCGGAGCGTAGACAGGAGAAGGTCGTCCGAGTCTTGAATTACATCTTTTTTGGAACAGGCATCCCCCTTAATGGTCCAGATGGAAATGTCTGCGTCATTGGACCCGGTAAAGTACAGTTGTCTATTCTTGTACTCGATGGCGGCCGAGGCCAGAATCTTGCCCTGGTGGGCGTGCCAGCGAGCGAGACACTGGTACTTTTGCGTGACGTTGTCATTTTTGTATTTGCCGTAGTGAGCGGTGCTATATTTCTGTCTTTGTGTTAGCGAGCCATGTCAAACTTGGTCACGGCTTACGTCACTTACACTGGCCCAGCCATTGCTGGCGGCAGTCCACAAATAACCCCAGCTCATCTGGAGAGACATGATGTCGGAATCATGAGCCCTGATGACGCGCAGTCGCTGTGCCGTGTCAAGGTCCCAGAGCTCGACAATGCCGTCGAGCTTTCCGGCGTACAAGAACGAGTTGTCTAGAGTCAATGACAGAACCGATTCGGCGTCGTCTGAGCCTAGCGTCATAATCTCCTGGATATCACCAGCATTCTCGTCGTCTTCGTTTGCGTGACCCAAACTCCAAATCTTGATAGTTCCATCACCGGCTCCGGAAATCAATACATCTTCATCTGCGCCCACTTCAACGGTTGGCCCCTTGGCGACGAGCATGCTGAATACGTAACCGTAATGTGCAAAGTTGCGGACAGACCCTGCGTGCATCTCCAAAACGTTCTGGGCCTTGGGAATGAGACCCCATCTGTCATCGTTGCGCCTCGGGGTGCTGGTGCCGCCGACGGCCTTGGAGTCGAAGAAGCGGTGGTTGCGCCGGTCAGGGTGCTGCTGAGAGTCTGGAGGGACGGTCGCAGAGGCATCCTTGAGACCAACCCATTGAATGCTGGCATTCTGCGCACCGATATATAGCGTCTCGTATTGGGGGCTATAGGCGGTGCAGAAGATGTCACCGACGTCGTAGGAGCTGTAGATTTCGTAGAGGCGGGACAGCGTCTTGGGGTCCCAGACGCTGATGATGGGGTCACCGGCGCTGGAGAAGAGGAGAGAGTAGTCGGGGGAGAATGAGAGGGAGAGGACGCTGCGCTTGTGGGCCTGGATGCGGTTGACCTGGTTGAAGGTGTCGAGCGACCACGCCACAATCTCTCCGTCCTGGGTGCCGGCGTAGATGGTCTCGTGCTGAGGGCTCACGGCGAGGGCGAGGACGGTGCTGGCATGGCTCAAGCTGTGGACGAGCTCGGGTGTCATGACGGCGTCGTCGTCGATCTCGAGCGGACTGAGCACCGGGGATCTGGCGGCGGGCGACATGGTGGGCGAAACCGAGCGCGAGGGCATCGTGACAGGGGCTGGGATGAGGGGCGGTGGATTAGCAGAGTATTAACGGAGGAGGGGGGGAGGAGAGAAAGTATAAAATAAAAAGAGAATAGAAGAACGGTCAAATAGGAATAAGAACAAGACAAAGATGAGCAGACTCCTGCAACCAGCGGGAAACCCAAAAAAACATACAGCTTTCCACTGCAGCAGCAGAAGACGAAATGAGGTGCAATTGGCAACGATGACACACGTTGTGCTGAGGAAAAAGAGTCAGGGATCCGCTGTGGCCGGGGGTGGGACGGCTAACGATGACGCGATGTCAAAGGAGCTGGGTTTGTGGTTTGTTTTTTGGTCAGGCGGGCAAAGTTAGAGAGCAATGGCCAGGATTCTGTAGCGCCACGGCCGCATTGTGCCACGTTGACAGGATACGGCGCAATTGTTGGGGCGACTGAACGAAGACGGCTGGACGAGGCCGGTCGAGAAGGGGCACTCGTGGGGAGCAGAGTTGAAGCTATTTGCGCCACAGGCGAGCTCTCAGCCTTGTGAGTGAGGGGTGAGCTCCCCTAGCTTCAGCCTCGGCCACCAGCCACGCCCATCTACCGAGGGGCACTAGCCTCATTCGCCTTGGTCGGGCCATGGTTTGGGTTCCATCGTTTCCTTGTTGGGATGAGTTGGACCGCACATGGGAATATCATTGACACGAGCTGACGTCTGTTCCCCAGAATCCGGAAGGTTGTCACCCGGAAACGTGACGGCTGAAATGCCCGACTGCCCGACTGCCCGACCAGTCCCAGAAGAAAAAGAGGGCCAATCAAATAACGTGAGTCACGGGGGATGTGAGAAAAGACACGGCACGCGACGCCACAGGGAGCGAGAGAGAAATGGGCCAAAGGAAGAGAGGGCCGAGATGCCGACTGGGATGCACACTGGACACTTGTACACGGGAGTGCAAAAGAGGCAAGGAAAAATAAAACCAAAACCAAAACCAAAACCAAAACCAAAAACCATTTACTCACTTATCGTGCCATTCGCTTCAACGAGCTTCTCCGTCTGCCGGATCTTGGCGCACCCCTGGCACCCATCCGTCGACTGGTCGTCCGAGTCCGTGTCAACGATCATGGTGGGTGAGGGTTGTAATGGGGGGGAGGATGGAAGGGATATTCGTTTCACGCGAGAGGGTGCACACAGTCCTGTGTATATAAACCAAGAGCCAAGAGAGAGAGAGAGAGAGAAAAAAGTAAAAAAAAAGGGAAAGAAAAGCAAGAACAAGTAATGACAGGCAAATCAGTTGCGGAGAAAGAAAAAAGAAAGAAGAAAAAAGGAAATTGACGCTGCAAGAAAAGAGACAAGGTCGCTGTTAACTTGTGTCGTCTGTTGTACCCCCCGCGCTTGACCCCCGACTGCCGGGCTGATAAGATGAAGAGCGTGGGAGAGAGCGTGGGAGCAATGGGGAAAAACGGTCTAGCGAGTTTCAGGAAGACTTGCATAGAGTAGCGGGAGAAGGAAAGGGGAACAGGACGACAAAGACGCGGGGGGGATCTGAAGCATATTTAACCAGCATCAATGTCTTACCCTATTCTTCCATTTGGGATATATATGCATCCTCAGGAGTCTGACCATGGTTCCCGGAGATCGCGTGTGTGCTGCTGACCTTGTTGTGTCTGAATTATTCCCGCCTCACCGAGTCTTCCCTCTAGTTAGCGCACCCCCTGCGCAATTGGCCCCCTCGGGGTCCCTCCCTTTCACCGCATCAACCGGGATCCAGGGGCCACCTACCGCCCGCCGCCGCCGGATGGGTGGAATCGGCGGAGAATTTTACGGATATTGGTTCGTTGCTTTTGGAGTGCGTACTACGACACTGATATCACGACATTTTTTGTTTTGTTTCATTATTAGCCTCTTTACACGAAAAAGCCACTAGATATGCTCATAGGCGCACCTTTTTTTATTTTATTTTTTATAGCCAATAGAAGAAAAGCCTCCCCCCCTTTTTATTATTTTTAATCATTCTCCTTTTATCTCAAAGTGTCCGCATCTACATACATACTTGGTGGTGGCTGACAAGTGGCACCACACCCCTCCTAGAATCCAGCATCCTGATATCGTAACAACTCTAATCTGTCCTCGTTTTTTTTGTTTAAAGGTATAATAGAAAACACCCAACGCACCTATTTTGCTCCTGCGATCGTTCCTCCGACACAACCCAACTTGACAAAGCCGTCCACCGCTTGTCATGCGTGCTCGGTAGCGTTGACAGGTATGGGAGGAGAAATATTTCTGTCATCATGGTTCGTTGGACTACTGCATGGCTCACATCAGACGCGAGCCCCCCTCGTATTTGAGACAATGCCACTTAATGGTGGCACCACCACCTATCCCATCGTTGTGAAGTAAAGCTGGGTTGCCGATCACACATCGATCCAGGCTCCGACAAGGCGCAAAGGTTTTTTTTATTGACATCATCATCGTCAAAGTGGAGGTGGCCAATCCGATGGTTCTTCTGCTGGTTTCTGCACTGGGTTTCAACTCCGACTGAGATTGTGTGTTCCGAACACCACCAAACCAACATCCGTAGAATGTCATGGCGGGCTTGGACGCAGATTTTAAACGCCATATAACTTTGAGAAACCTTTCTTAGTTATAATGACAGCACCTTTTGAACAGTACTTGGATTCATGTTATTTCTTAGAGGCTCCACCATATGACAGCGTTGCGTTGCCGCATATGTACGGACGCCGTCCTAGAAACGGATAATTGATCCATCAACACCTTCCAGGGCACCCGTGAGATGTTGATAGACTCGAACATATACTTCCTATTGCTCCTTCCATGTGCTTAATCCTCTTGAGCGGCAGTACTCTGGGGCTTTGGCGCACAGTCTTCAACTCCGGTACCTGAAACTGACACGTCTCTAAAGTGAGATAATTTTTTTTTAACTCGTTATGGGATGTGATGGACTGGTTTGCGTTGAAATTGGCCAGGATTGGAAATAAATCGCGCTGATTGGGCTGAGCTATACTGCAAAGTATCTGTGAGAGGATCGCCTTTGCAGCCGGGGGCGCATGTTGAGGGCGCATGTTGAGGGCGGATGATAGTTTCCGGAATTGACCGACTATTCTTTGGGGCATGAGACGGCGACTGTATGTATATTGGGCTGGTCTCTCTGTATGTTAAGCCGCCAAAGAAGTAAAGGGGGTGAGAATTCAGAATTGAGCCGGAAGCCGAACGGCCATGCTGGGTCCCACCCTAGCCAAAGGTAGCCTTCTATGTCGCGGACATGGTTGGCCATTGCAGTGGCAGATATGAGAAAGCAACGAGTCGCGTTGCAATTCCCTCATCATCTTGTTGGCCTCGGTGGCTGGGTATTTGACGTAATAGCATTTGACCACCACTGGGAAACACCTGTCGGCGCCTGTTGCTGGCTTTTCTCGCTGTTTGAAGAATTCCACGGAGCTTCTAGGAATTTGTGAACCCGGTACCATCTGCTTTACCGTTTACAAGCAAGGGCTCTGCCCGAATGAAAATCTGGCCTCCAATCTGTCCTTTTCGAACTTAGCCATAGCCTCATAATGCTTTCCGTTATCGCAGTAGTGAAGGGAAAGGGATTGCTGAAAGTCTACAGCCAAGAGACACTCGAATCGTTGGCCTGAAGTTGAGCGAGTTCTCGACAGATCCGTTATTTTATCCTCGTAGTTGTTCGACATGCTTGACACTGACTCAATGCATATTTTTCGGGTTTTCTCACGCAATGAGCGTCATATTTGATGTGTTTTTCAATGGTTAGGGGCAAGTCGGCTATGATGTCGACTGTGGTGGGTATTTCTTCCAGATATCCACCCTTTCCATTACATGCTGCTTTTCATAATTGGCATTGGAGATGGATGCACACGTTGGTCGATGTTTTCGATGCCCGATCAGGACTTTTCGGTGGATGGCCAGACAATTTCACTGTTATCTTGTCTCCCGAGTCAGGCATAATAGTTGGAATTCTTGAGTAAATAGCCAAGCGACGGAGGGGCCAGTTAGGGTCGGGCATCACCTCGCAAAATGATCGTCATCGCTGCGACACTCGCCTGAGGTCAAATGATCAAGTTCCCGCGGTGCTTAGAGTGGATGGTGGGACGGAAATTCGTCTGATTGGGTCTCGGAAGGAACCTGAGGAGAAATACTCTTGTTCTAGGTATCGAGTAGTATTTCTATCTAGTTTTCTTTCACTTGTTCTCGGTATCCGTTTGCAGTTGACGATTTGTCTCATGACCTGGGCGATGTGCGGTGGGTTTGCTGGAGATGTCAACCATGGAAATTCCACAAACATCTCTTTTCGGAATGTGGACTGATTTCTGTGCCGCCGATAACTCTGGTAGCCGGGACCCGAATAATATCAATGTCTTGGTAAGACGTCAGTGCCTCGCTCGAAACTTTCGAGGCAGCCCTAAGTCGAATGGAGGACATGGAGGGAGGGCTGGAACCAACGCAGATCTTTTCGTTACAAACCTAAAATGCCACTTCGGAACTGCGATGCTTGAGCTCGTTGAGAGGTGTGCTTGCCCATCAATCCGTCGTCACAGTAAATTAATATAGCGGATGCCTATTGAGGCTACTGTCTCTCCTGGGCGAATGGTCATTCTTGTACACAGTGTTTGGAGACTTAATGTTGCGATGGATAAGCCTGTGAGAGTGAACACAAACCACTGCACCCAAGCACTGAAAGAGGATCGAGTTTGTTAGTGGCACATCGTCTTTAGAGGATGTGTCTAGTTTGGGTCACCAACATCGCCTTCTGGAACTGCCTCTCTTCTGGATCGTGATGGGACGTTTCAAAGTTGCTGTAGGAAGGGTAGAGACAAGCATCGGTAGAAAGTATGGAAAGGTGACAATAATGTGCTCGTCGTAAAGCCTGGTAGTGCAACTGGCTGGGTTTAGAACATTATAGAGTCCCGGGTAGTTGGCAGCGTGGCCAAGGCTTGGTTTGGCTATGCTGGAACCTGCTGTGGTGTCTGGCGACTTCGATCGTCGTCTGTTCATGTTGGATATTGTCTTAAAACTGCTTCTGGCAAAACCATAACTTCTCAATTTCCTCAAAAAATTGCCATGTTGGTTGTAGCTGGGTAGAATTGCTTGTAATAAGTGAGAGTTCCTGTGAGAATCTACCGGTACCGACGATCAACTTGGTGAAAATTATCAGAATTAATGTTTTCCAGCAGATGTTGTCCAGCTGCACAGTACAGATCTTAAAATTCGTGGGCACGGACTCATCATCCCAATTAGTCTCTTCACACGCCGGTTTTCCGTTTCTCGAGGACGTAACCATGCCACCTCCAGAAGGAGAAGGCACCTTAGTTCGCTAGACTCGAGTGAGAAGGATATCAAGGGTGTTGGCGTTGAATTCCATTACAAGTATTGACTTTTGTGTCAAATACTAATTACCCGAGAGCCCATATATCAGTCGTTGGAAATGTATAGGCAGGGGATTATTTTGGGTGGGGAAATTTCGCCCTGACCAACAGAACAATCAACTTTGTCGAGTGCTATAAAGTCATAGATCCAACCGTATTGTTTATTTGCAAGGTTGATGATGTGAAGAGCCATGTTGCATGTCTGAATTTTATTGATTGATTCCAGGGTCGGCTGATGCCTCCCCCTAGATCGCTTGATGGGATAACTCGTTGGACCAAACATGGGCTAGCTGCGTTGAAAGGACCGACTGATTTTATACATGACTCTCCACTTCATGGCGTACGGGGTGTGTATACAGGCAGATATGGTGATTGCATCTCTGCTGACGCCAAGGCATGCGATCTAGGCGTATTCTTTTGGTTTCTAGGAGCGATATTGGTGGTTGACGCCGTTTCCCCGTTGTTGGGACCGACTTTTACCAAATCCCACTAGGCGGTGAGTCACGTCTATCAGCATTTCTGAAGTTCTTCGGATGGGGTTCGTTGGATAAAGCAGCCTCAAACCGGCATTCAAGGCGTCTTATGCCAATGGATCTTGACTTGAAACCAGCATGACATGTCAACCAGGGCATCGTTGTTTGCAACTTGAGTGCGGTTTGTACTTCGATCAGCGTTAAGCTGATTCGTATGACCGTGGTTTCTCGACAATATTTCTCTTTATAAATTTTTTTTGCCTCATCATGTTGATGTATGCTCAAGTAATAGAACCTACTTGGATTCTCCAAGATAGAGTCCATGATGTCCGTGGGAGTTTGATCATTTGATCTTCATCTTCCCAGAACCGTATTGGAGGTAGGAGAATACAGGGATGTTGGCGTCCGATTAAGAGGTTCTTTTGGCCTTTTAGGAGCCTGTGTATCTCTACTTGGACTTGAGTACTTGGCTTCTCAAGTTGGAAGGTAGTTGAGCTCAAAGACGGGCAGCAGCATAATGCTTTTCTTCTCGTGTTATTTAGGTTCTCACAGTCAACCGTTGTTTCTCAGAATTGGCTGACTAATCCAACCAGGCAAAAGGACTAAAGTAGCCACAGGCCCGAAAATTTGGTTATACGGTTAACAGTATCCCGAAGTCTGAGAAATAATAAAGGACGGGCCTGTAAAAGCAAATGGGCAACAAGGCATCGAGGCCGGGTTTGGTGAAGCTGCTATTTTACATCTTAACACGGCCCTCTGGATGCCATGAATAACTTCGACGGGATATTGACTCAATTCACCACAACGCAAATGGATCAAGCTTATGGTATGACTGCCATAGCCTCTTGTGCACGGGGGCTTGCAGACGGTGGCCGACGTGGACAAGTCTAAGCTGGACCCCAGCGCGTAAAGAATGGCTGAATGTTCACGGCTGATTAAGGTAAGGGTGGCTGTTGCCAGGGGAATATACACGAGAATCCTGTCGGCATGACACATGCTGGAAGTTGTGTTCTGGCATCGGCCGATATAGTTTGGCGGTTGCGGTTGGGGATCACTCGGGCCCCGATCTCCTCCAAGGAGCACACATGAAAGAGCTGCAAGGCCAAGTGCTTATTCTGCGTCACATCCTTGATAGTTGCGTTGCTGTTAAACATTTGAGTGGGTAGGTGGTGAAGAGGGGAAAAGGGTTGATACACGCCCTGATTCGAATCATGCCCAGTGTGCTCTTAGACAAATGAGCCGGTTAGGGTACAACAGCGGACTGTGGCGTGGTGAAGAATTTAGTGACTGCTTTTGGTCGATAGAGAGATATCTCGCTGAACACCATCATAAGGCTGCTTCGCGGCGACATAAGAGGCGCTAAGATCGCATTGGTGGATGTGTAAACGATTGTTGTCATATTTTGCACAAATATCCCAATACTAGGAGGGAGAAAAGGATATGTCGCAGGCGGAGAGGGTAAATCTGGGCCGGGGAAGATGAGCACACTTTTAGTATGGCTGTAGGAGTAGAAGGCCATGAACTCGTAGGTCGTGGTTGGTCTGTCTATTATATATAATATCTATGAGGGTGTGGTTGATGGTTTATTGTCTGTTGGGCATTGGAATGCACAAGTCCCATATTTACTTTGAATGTAAATGACTTGGGCGACAATCTTCCTTGGCGTATCCAATTATTAGTGGCCGATCAGAGCCGGAGTGTTGTTTCCATTGCCTGTGACCTCGCCGCTAAGTTCCCTAAATGTAACTGAAACCGCGTGATGGCGTTTAACGCAGGGCGATTGAGCACCAGCCAATAACATTATTGTGAGGGTGGAAACGAACCAAAATATCGGAAGGGTTGGGAAAAGTCGGCAGGCTCTAGTGTAATCAGGTTGAAAGATTCATTTGGCTAGAGACCTAGTACTCTTTCTGGAAAGTACTCCAATTCGCCTTCACCTTGAATCGACCCTGCATTTCTCAGCGGGTGCTTCGGCAATCCACATCATTCCATAGATAAGTCACATAGCCAGAGCTTGTGTACTGGTCATTCAGCGCAGGTTGGTTCTCCAATGGGAACCGAATGCCGTGGGTCTTGCGGGGGGCGACGGGCAAGAACCAACATATGTGATGTGGTCTGGACAATTGTTTGGTGTTTTGTTTACTAGGATAAAACATGAACCAAATGTCGCCTTTCTCATTGGTTGATATATGGTTTTTACCGATTTCGTGTACCGGGTGGTGCCTTTCAGAAATCTCGTTGGAGCTCATGCGCAGATACGCCATCTTCTTCAACCCACCCGGAGTAGGCTTTCGTTGGCACCCAAAGGATCACAGCGAAATGCCCTTTGGTTCCATAATCCCGCCTGTACCGAGCCTTAAGTTTAATGAACATTCCGTTATTGTATATGTGTTTATGTGGAAGAAATACAGCGGCTGTACGGAGCTGCGCTTGGTGAGAATGCATGGCCAAGCTTGGTTGGTGAGTCGGCTGGCTTGTTTGTAGATATCCAAATGAAAAGACCTATCATGAATTGGAGAACATAAAATTAACAAAGTGAATTGAGTTGAGTATAGATGGAGACATGGATTCAAGGGCGTTCTCTGCAGCTGAGGTGACCAGGTGACGATGTGTGAGGTGTTGGTGTGGGAAACTGGTGATCTAAAGGCAACGGTTTTCTTCTCTCATATTGTTGTTCGATTGCGAGAACGTGAAAAAAAAGGTGTTAAAATCAGTAGGCTCGTGATATAATGAATATTGTAGCGGCTCTAACATCTTGCCTAAGATTAGGGCAGAGGGAAATGGGCGCAGTGCAACTTGGGATTGTCATGGAAGTCTCCGCCGATTGATTGGGTAGAATTCCATGCCACATCTATACCAGACATTCCAACCTCAGGGTAAAATGCTTCATACTTGTGGAAATTTGTGATCGACTGAATCAAGTTTAAATTGGGGGGGTTGCGCAAACACACGAGAGGTGGGCGCTGTTGACAATATTGAGGGAGAAGGCATGTAAGCGCTCGAAATGTTAGTGGAAGACCAACAACCTCCTAGAGCCTTTCTGGGCCCATGATTGTTGCAGTAATCATGTTGGTTTCGTCCAGTAATTGGCATATATGACACGCTTAAGACGCTGCTGTATTTGAAACCTATTTTCCGGACGATCGTATCATGTGGGTAGAGACCATGCGGAGATGTGAAGAGAGAAAGATGCTGCGCAATACCCTCTTGCCCAAGGTTGTGCTCTAACCGAGGTTTTGCTTGCCAATCGATAAATGTTGGGTGATGCGACCCAGAGGCAAGAACTATCCTTTTTGTATGCAGCCTTGCGTTGGCCGATGCCTTTGCCAGGACCTTTATCTTTAGTATTGTTGTCCGGGGTGCAGAATAATCCATTGGTGACGTTTTCGTTTCCAAGCTTGTTCTTTATCTTGATAGGTTCGTATCTATTATGTTATAAGTTGGCCAACCATCCGATCCTGTCGAGATCTGGAGTCTAGGTGAACTTGGAGGCACGCTATATTAACACTAGGGGCAATAGAAGATCCTTGAGGCTCCTGGACACAGGAGTACCTGTTACTTGGAGGAGAAAGTTGAAATCGAGTTCCCCAAGCATGAAATAATATGCGCTTTTGGGATTTTTGACAATATGTGCCTTGTCCGCAATAATCCAATTGGACTTTGCCGATTTGACAAGGTTTTAAATGTGCGGATACGAGCTTCAGGGTAATTGTGCCCATTCCTATCGTGGGCTGCAAAACAGACTTTATCTCGATTTTGTGTTTGTTTGTTCGTCTTTTGTGAATCCATATTCCATTTCCAGGGTAATGGGAATGGGAGAGTGTGGAGAAGTACCTTCAAAGGCCATGTTGTTCAAAGAACATCTCAATGCGCAGTTGTACAGCTTTGGTGTATACTGTAGCCTTTGTGTTGACTCAAGGGCGCCGCAGTTCAATACGCTTGGTTCTTTTCCCCATGCCTATCCTGAAAGGAAGAGAGAGCTATCCGGAGCCGGTGTGGCAATTGAGGAGTTGGCAAGTTGATCACAACCGGATTGATCACCGACCTCCGACACAAAATGGAAATTCGGGGGTCTGGTTCAGAGTAGTGAGTGCAAGACGGATGAACTTTGACTCATGGGAGCTAGTCAGGCTTGGTAGGGGGATGGAATAAATGTTGACGCCCAGAGACACCCAAATGCGATTGTAGTTTGGCAAATTGTCGCCCATGGGCTCGAAAACTGGGTTGTGGTAATGATTGGTGAATTCAAACCACAGCCTTCTGGTAGATAGCTAGTCCCAAGATGAAGGACATGGCAGTGGTGAATATTATGTGACGTGATTAACTTGCACCCGCAATGTAGAGTGGCAATATAATGATGACAAAATGTTGTGTCGTACTCATGTCTTGATCCAGCCTTTCATCAACTTCTAAATTCCAAAGTCGAATCTTTGTCAGCTCCCTTTGCGGCCACGTCTTGTACCGGTTATAGCGTAATAAACCCTGTGTGACTTTGCCTGCCATGTCCTCATCCAAGCAGATTGAGAAGGCAGGAAGAATTGGTTGTCCTTCATCGCAAAGGGATACTGGCCAGCCGGTTGGAGATTCGATATCGGCTTTTTCCACAGCAGACCAGATCCAACGGTGGAAATGTGCATTAAGATTTTAGCACCATCACATATGACAGCCCTGTCAGCTTGCTGTGGGACCGCGATGCGGTGTCTCTGAGATCAGGCCTCCCGCAGTTCGAAGGGAGACACTTCTCGTGCCAGTACGTGGCGGTGCCCTTCGCTCGGTCGGAAGTCCAGTCGCTAGGATCACTGGTGGTAATTTGGCGGATGCCGACTTTGTGACATAAATGTTCATCGAATAGTGCGAAGTGATAAAAGTCGGCGCGGTGCAACAAATTCAGAGTGGAGTGTTCAGAAGTGGTGTGGTTCTCCTGCAAGAGTCCTGGTATGTTGATGGAAGCAGTATATCTCAGGCAGCGGTTGGAATAAGAAATGTTTGGCGCAATCGAAATGAGCCATTATTTTAGTGGTTGCGTTGTATATGCAGAGCATTCGGAGATCGGGGGTGAGAGTTGTTCTTTGAAGGCCATCAACCAAGGCCAATATTAGGGATAGATCTTGTCCTACCGATACTTAATCAGAGTGATGAACAGTAAATATTGACAACGTGCACGCTGGCTGAGATGGCAGTTTTTCTCCTTCTAGTTTAAAACAATGAGTGAGAAGAAAAGAGGTCTCACATTGCAGAAACCGTGCCTGTGCTGTGAGGCTCGGATTTTTTTTCTTTCCGAAAGACGCTTGTCATATCACCATATTAGTTGCATAGATGTTGTTGTGTGCGAGTTTTGGCTGCTGTGTTGATGTGGCATGAGCCACCAGCAAGTGGGCGTAATGTTCAAGTCGTTTGTCTTCGTCACTGTCGAGGCTGGCAAAGCGGCGCGAGAAGTCGGGGGAGGCAAAAACTGGATGAAAGCATCTTCGGGCTGACAGCGGGCTTCGTCATTGTCCCGACATCCCCGTAGGGCAACAGGGTGAGAACGAATCCCATACTATGATTTTTATAAAGTAAACTGGTTATTTCTGTTCGTATGTGGCATTTGAAGGAATGAGGCCGCAGACCTCCTCTCCCAAATCTACCACTCCAGGTCCACTGCTCCAGGTCCACTACTCCAGATCCACCACTGGCATGCGGTTTCTTGTGATCGATTCGTGTGAATTAGACGCAGAGTCATTGTTGAAAAATAGAGTGTAACAGGCATGTCACGAAACGACACGAAAATGTTTCTTGTACAGCCATCCTCAACTCGTTTGTTGCACATTATGGAAATGTCGGATATATGAGGTGTGAGGGCACTGAACTCTCAGTGGTATAATACTTGGTGTGAGAATTTGATCCAATCATCGGGGTGTTGCCGAGCAGCAAGAGTATATTCCTCATGGAAATCCGAGGCTGGTGATGTTGGAAGATGTGCCAAGGTGTTTCCGGCAACACACCAATAGACTGACCGAGCAATACTCTTCTCGAATCTTGAAGAAGATAGGCATTGATTAGTTGAAGAGGTTGTGGGGACATAATGCAACAGCATCGACTGATCCCATGGACCATCCATCCAGTTCCATTGTACACAGGGAACGCGTAGCCAAGATCCAGCCGAAGTTGTAAGGCACAGATGCCATCTGTCAGTTGAAGGCGTTTGAAAGTCAAATGAAGTCGCTGAGCTCTTCCACCCTCATCCATACAAAGTAGTGTTGGTCCAGCAACTGCACTGACGGGACCTCATTCGAGTGAGGGCTTAAGGCTTGCATTAGAAAAGAATAATAGGAAGAATTCCGAGTGTCCCCCCCCCCCCCCCAAAAAAAAGCCATCGCGTGAATCCATTGGATTACGTATCTCGGTCTCAACCTCATCACAGACCTCGCTCAATCTTGGTGTGGGACAAGAATGTATTGGCATTTCCATATCCAGACGCTCGGCCGGCCTCGATTTCAACACCAGAAATCATGCGGCAGGTTCAGCCAGGTGCGGGCATATGAATGGTGCAGTATATATAATTTTGCGCTCCGACATCAGCCGTGTGTTGCTTGCCTTGTCTGGGACACACCCGCAGATTCTACCGGTCACGAATGATGGCCCGTAGCAGAGCAGCTTCGGGATCCAAATCTAATCAGTGATGGCCATGAACTCTGTTTCCTCTCTCAGTCGCCCGACATGTCTCAAATATGAAGATAGTCGTCCTCATCAACAGAGGTCTTTTCACACTGTCCACACTGGGCTCGCGAGAGATGTGCCTGAGGGCCATCTCAGAAAGGATCGAAGCGAACGAACCCAGAGGACCGTCGTCCCAATTTTGTCTGTGTGCTTGTCGGAATATTAAGCCCAGACACACTTTTCGGACCCTTCTGTCCTATATAGGCTCGAGGCCAGACAAAAACGCAATCATCGGCTTCTGGTAGCTCTTCACGGATTGAGTGGTGCTGGTCTCAATCTGGGGGCGAGCTGGACATGTTCCAGGTGTGGAATCAACGATTCGGGTTTTAAGCCAGAAGCGTACATCTCCCGAGTAAACTGCGAGACTGGGGTGGGCGCGAGAGAACTTATCTTGCGGTCAATGCGATCGCAGTGCAAGATAGATTGTTATTGTAACTCATAAACATGGAGAAATGAGCCGCCTTCTTCGTAGACACGCCATTCGTTGGTATACTTATGATGAGTAGCTTCATCAACTTCTTCCACAAAGCTGTCGCCAAATAGAATGGGCCAACAGTACCAAACCCTGAACCAGCGCCCTGGCAGGATGGGTTGTAGTGATTGGAAACTAAATTGAGAACCCAATGTCGGGGTCTTCACATCCCAATCGGCAGGTTCAAGGTCGCCGAAGCGACAAGGATGATTTGAAATCCAGAAAGGACCTATATTTTCTCGCAAACCTCTCTCTTCGAAGAGATTTGAGGAATCTGGTGCCAATACTGTCCCCATCTTTGCTAACAAGACTTCCCCCCTTGATGATGTGGGGGTAAAAGGTCCGAACACCAAGCAAGCACCTCAGGACTAGTCTAATAGTGTTTGTGAAGGAAATCCAGATTCAATCCCGTCGTGAACCATCAACACAAGGAGATAGGGCGGGAGGTGTAAGCCGAAGGGCAAAAACATAACGGGGTGCCATTTCGCGTCGTCACCCCGCCAGTGAACAAGCCTGTGTATTGGGGCAATGTCATTGAATTGGCCCAGGGTAGATTTTCTGTCCACATGAGACGAAAGGAGGGGCCAGTCGTTTTGGGTGATTGTGTGCGAGCCTTTCGGGGGCGTCAAGCCGACTTCATGTGGATCGTACTGCGAAGCCAAGGGGGCGATTGAGGTAAAACAGCTGAAGATGGGGGTCTGGCTTCAAACACCAGTACACGGGCCCATTGGGTTTTGTTGCAAGACTCGGCTCCCAAATATTGCTTGCACCAAGGCCTTCTTCCAGCTGACAGCCAAGCAGTACCGCCTCAGACCGAAAGCGATGCGGCGAATTCCTTGCACCGATCGTTGAACAGCGCCATCTCCGACGTTGCACAAGGACAGTAGAATAGGTGGGACGGTATCTCTAAAACCGTGGACTGCGTAGTCCCAATTTCTCTTATCGATCCTCTCGGTGTATGAAACGATATTCGGGTGGACGTTAGAGGCTTTTCGTCTGAGTCGGGTTTGAGCCGAGGGGGAAATCTGGGGAACTCTTCGGCGTCGGCGCACTTGTCTTCTGGTACTGGGTAAATGTCTTTCTTGAACTCGGGTACGTTCTCCCAGCTTGGGTAACCTGAGTATCTGCGTAATGTCGTGTCAGTACATGGAGTGGGGTGGGTTGTCGAGCTGGAAGGAGAATGAAAGTGCCAACATACCGGGACATCGCATGCCGTCTCGTCCAAACTCAGGTGATGAGAACCTTGAACGTTTTCAAACTCCGCTCAAAGTCTCCCAAGGCACTCTCATTGTTTTCCCACCTGTCATCCTGCTTATCGGCGGTGTTGTTGTCAGGTCGGATTGCCATTACTGGGTCGGTATCATCGGCATTGGAGGACTGTCGTTGAGATATCCAGGGAGCGACAGGGGTGAGCGGGGGGGGGGGGGATTGGCAAGTTGGCAACTTTTTCCACAGTTACATTAGCGCTGTTCCCTACCATCGGCAGGATCAGCATTGCGATGTCGAGTTCAATCCCGCAATCATTCATCCCTAGCATCCACCAATGGGCCAAGGACATCAACGCTCAGCAACAGTGGTACCACGCCCTACCAACGAATGGCAATGGTCACAGACTTTTGGTGTTTGGTGTATTGTCGGGGTTCATATTGTGTGCACAGTGCGGGTGCTTGGTCCGTCCAGATTTTGCATGACAGGTTCAGTGCCAGATGTCCATGGCATTAAAGGTCAGACCAGCTATGAGAGCGCAACGTAGCAGTTCGGAGGTTGAGTAGTCGTTAAAAAGCTGAGCATTATCGCCATGGTAGGAGTTGCAGCCATGTGCGAGAAAGTATATCAGGTCTGTTACTCATAGTTTGAATAAGGGTTTGGCATCACGGCGAGCTGTCTATCTCCCATGCCGCATCCCAAAGAAACAAGTGTCAGTTTCCTTCCAGAGCGGCGCTGCTTCGATAGCATCTTCCACTTTCCGTGTCACGTCAATGTTGGTCAGCGGCGCAAACCCATCGATAAGAGTCGAATTCTAGGGTTCGAGTTGTTGACCAAAAAAAATCTTCCCGATCCCTATTGGTTAAGGGCACTCTTTGTCACAAGTCAGCATATCAATCAAACCCCGTGGCGCTTTTGGATCATACTCACGATTAGCCCTTTACTGTGAACTCGACTTTTGGGGAAAGCTTCTGACGAGTACATTCAATCTGATAGCCCAGGTGGAAGTTGCCAATGAAGACTTCTCCAGGCTCTGAACTCGTCGCAACAAAACACTTTGTGAAGCACAAAACAAGTGTGCCGTGGAGTTTCAGGGGAGTGGTAATCCAGATACACGCCCACCTCCGCCGCATTGTGCGGCAGTCATAAACAATATCTTCTCAGTCGCTCGCTGATCCCCGCTGGCTAAGCCTCTGAGCGAGGTTCTCCTCGACGGGCCTGGCTTCTTCTAAAGCCTGGTCCCGACAGCGCATGTTAGCCCGGCCAACATTGACGCGGGTAGTAGGGGTAATCACTCACAATGGTTGATCAGGCAATCAGATGGCGTCCCTTTAGGGTGCAGATTCGATGAATTGTGTAGAAGGTGTTGAGTAAATTCACAACAAAAGTTAACACGAATCGTCTCATTCGAGTTCATCGTCGACGTGGGCCGAGGCAAGACTCATGCGCCCCTCGTCGCTGACCGAGGTTCGCCGTCGTCACCGTCTTCTGGGAAGTTGATACAGATCCAAAAGATTATGGATAAGTCGCCATGATTGGCCAGATGTGATTATAAAAGGGTGTGGTCGTGAAATATTCCCATGTATGGAAATGAATATATTCATCATAGCCAAACGGAAAGAGTGCGGTGGACTGCGTGTGTGTCAACGATGGACTGGAACTGTGTCAAGGGCAAGGCAGTAACGTACCAATAGGACGGGATCGACAATGATGAGATGGTCCCGTCAACAATCGGCCTGCAGTCGTCTAGATGATGGACGAAACTGCAATGCGGTGACCGATTGTCCAAGCAGCCCATCAGGCTTTGCATCATCGTGGTTGCAAGACCCAGGAGACCACAGTCGCAAATAGTGTTGGGTTTGCCATCCGTAACCATAGCCCCTGCAACGCCACGGTGAGCCCGAAAATGTATGAGTCTAGGGAGACTTCTTGTGACATGTCTGAGAACGTGTTGGCGATGTAACAGCAGAAAGTGGGTGTGTCAAAAACAGGGCGGAGACTCACTGGTAGTAGGCTGAAAGAAACAATCCCAGGTACTCGGATGCCAAAGGACGTTCTGATACTCGGTGCTCCCAAAGGTGGCCAGAAATCCGGTTTCGTGTCTCTGTGCACGAAAGGAGCTCACCATGTGATGCAAGGAAATTCCCTGCAGGAGCCTCCCCGTGTCCGCATCTACCACTTGGCATATGCAGGCATCGACTGGTTTGAAGCACCGTTCATTGTGGCCTGGAAGACGCATCAGCAATGGATTAGAAGAGTGTCGAGGGCAAAGAGGGAGGAGGGGATTTGCCACGCACGAGTGAGAGGAGACTGATGAGCCGGGAGTCGATGGACGAAGAGGCCGTCGAGTGACGACAGTAGACTAGTGCTGCATTGATGGGATCGGTTGGTGGACCTAGGAGGGAGATCCCAAGTCGGTATATATAAGAGTGCAGTGCGCTGCTGTTGGGATGCAGAGAAAAGTTCCCGTTCACGACAACGAGGCGACGAAGGGTCGTATATATAGCCAGAAGCCCGACGTCTCAGGGAGACAACGACGGACGCCGACCAACGACCGTCTCTCTTTACACGTCATCGACCCCTCACGGGGAGTCTGTTTGATACCACAAGACGATGGCTTCGGGCATATCGCTCCGTAGCCGACGCTATACCAGGTCGCTACCCGCCTGTGCTGGATGGCACAGAGGCGCCTCGCCGGGCCCATCACCTCCAACCGATGTTGCGCAGGAGCCGTTACCCGCGTGTTTGCCTACCACAGGCATGCGCCCAGACTTCAATACGAGACGGGTAGTACGCTGGCAAATCGGGAACTTGCCTCGATCGCCACAAACATCAGCTCGTCTGGCAAGGCTCTGTGCCTCCGGTCTGACGTCGTCTATGCGACCAAGGACGGCGGCCACAGGAGTAAGTCACACGTGAAAGGGACAAATTTAGATCACCAAGAGGAGAAAGCCAAAGTGACGAGGTCAAACCCCGAGAGGTCGCGGCTGGGCGCCTCCCGGTCCAATTTTAGTTCATTTGTGTACAGTGAATAGTAGCTAAGGTTTGGTTTGTATGAGCATGAGAAAGAGAGAGTGAATTCGCTCGTTTGTATGCATCCATTTCCATGCATCGGAAGTGTAAAGAATAAGAAAAACTTGACCCGTGATTTCATCCCTCATCCTGTGATGTATATACGTTGTAAAAAATCATAAAATCCAGACGAGTCGTTTGAAGTCTCTTTCTCGTCAGTCAATCCGACAGTTCCCTTGTTATAGACTCCCGCCCATGATATAAAAGAAACAATACATGCCCCTTTCGTGTTGTCTGTCCGCCTAGGCCAGTGAGGCTTTTTCTATGCAAAGAAAAAAATGTTTGTGCCAATTGTGTATAATGAAATGAAAAGAGAAAAAAAAATGGAGAGAATTCTGGTGAAACAACGTCCTATATTGCTCTAGGCGAGAACCAAGCTTCTCTCCTTCTTGGGTTTAAACAATGCCTTGAGCATGTTGTTGGTCTGTCTGTGCGATTTTGGTCGAATAACAACTGACTCGTCGTCGCGGCTGCTCTTGCCATCGTCAATGGCCTTCATCTCGATCTTCTCCTTTCTCTTGCTGCGGCTACTTCGCTCGCTACCGGCGACGCTCTCCGTCTTGCTGCTTCGGTGACTTCGGCGGTCAGAGTCGTCCCGGTGGCTGCGCTCGCTCTTGTGGCTGCGCTCACTCTTGTGGCTTCGGTGACTTCGGTGGCTCTCGTGCGTCTTGCTCGTACGGGTGCTTCGTCGGGACCTGGTGTCAAAATCGTCCTTGCCGTACATCTCCTTGGTTACACGCTCGGCCTCGGGGGTGATGAGCTCCATGTCAGCGCTCCCGTCCTCGCCGAAGGGCACAATGCCTCTCCTCCAGGTGTCAATGGAGCTCAGGTCGTCGTCAATGATGAGGGCCTCGTCGATGCCGGCGCTGTACTCAGTGGGGGGCCGCGGTGGGAGAGAACGCTCCATGGGCGGGGGGCCGGCCTCGTAGGGCAGGGCTTGGGCGTACTGTCGCATCTCGTCCTGTTCCCGGACCCTCTTGATGATCTTCCAGCCTCCGAAGCAGACAGCAGTGACACCGAGGACAGCAGTGGTGCCAATAAGGAACTGGGGGGACGACAGGAGAGAGAAGACGGCGGGGGAGGCACTCTTCATGATGCCGAGGAAGGCGGGCGAGGTCTTCTTGACCAGGGTCGACAGCTCGCCGAGGGACAGGGCAACGGCGGCGGCCTTGTCGGGATCCTTCTGGAGCTGGTCAATGGTGGTGGTGGCAGAGTGGTGCATGCACTTGGCCTCGTCGAGGAGGTGCTCGATGCGGTGGATCAGGCTGGTGGCCTCCTTCTCCTCGTAGTGGATCTTGGGTTCCAGGTCGGTGCGGTACTCCAAGTCGGGAGGGATGCTTCCGTAGGCGAGGTCCATGTCGATGGACTTCTTGGGCTTCTTGACCTGGACCAGCTCACCGGTCGAGTAGGAGCGCGGGACCATGGCGCTGGGGCGGTCGTGCACCGACATGGAGCGCTGGCTGCGGATCTCGGCGTGGTTCATGTCCCGCTTGGCCAGCTCCATCTCTGCGTAGGGATTGACAAAGGCGCGGGTGACGGGCGGCCTGCTGGGGCTGGTGGCCGAGACTTCGGTGTACGTCTTGAGGTTGCCCTCGGTGAGGGCGTGGCGGCTGCGGGCATCGTAGTCATCCTGGCGAGATGCAACGCTGCGGGACCTCCTGCTGCGCTGGGAGCCGGCGTTGCTGCCGGCGTCAAAAGAGCGTCGCGAGCGGTCGTAGTTGGCGTAGTGGTAGTACTGGTCGTGGTCGTCGTAGTATCGCGGGGGATCGACTATGGCGCGGGTGGGGTCATAGGAGGTATGCGAGCGCTGCAGGTTGCGCTCGTTCTTGATCTCATTCTTCTTGTCCTTGTAGTTGCCCTGAGCATCCTTGAAGATGGAGTAGAGTTGTTTTCCCTGCGGTGGTGTGTTAGCGCGATTGGGTTCCAGTATTACGAGCACACAGTGTGTGGTGTAGTGTGTGGTGGTGTATGGTGTTGTGTATGGGTGTGGGGGTGCGGCGCGCGCGCGTGTTCGTGTATACATACGGTCTTGATAATCTTTCCAGAGTTGTTGACAATGGTAATTGTCTGCTCAAGAGCTGCGGACTTCATGATGGGCAGCTGTAGGTGAGGGAGCTCTCCCAGAGCTCTCTCGGTGTGTGTCTCGTCGAGGGGGAGGAAAACGGTGAAGACGAGGAGGGGGAGATGGGTGGAGGGGGAAAAGCGGCCGACACTAAGGTGAAGGGCGTCCTGGATAGATAAAAACCAAAAGAGACCAGCTCTCCTATAATTTGTTTGGCTCTTGTCGCAACTAAAAAGAGACAGTCAACAACTAAGGGCGTGTAAGGCAAGGTGAAGCCGGGCAACCCTGGGGGAGTTGGGCCCTCTTTTGAGTGAAGGAGGATGAGGTGTGCCTAAAGGGCACGCCCACCGTGGGATGATAGGGGGACGAGGTTGGTCAGAGTGGAGGTGAGGATTTGCTGGGTGGGTTTTTTTCTCCTGCAAGTGGGGAGACCTCGAGTTTATGACTTTGTCTAGGAGGGGAGAGGGGGGAGAGGGAGGGGGGGGGCGGGACGGTGAAGGATGGAGGGTACTTTGGTGTGGCAGGGAGTCCAGGCGGCTGGTCAGGTACCGGCGATGGGCTAGCAACCGACTCTTTGTTTAACCGCTTGCGCTGGTCAGGGCTTGCTGGTCAAGGCCCGCTGGAAGGCCCGCTGGGAGGCCCGCTGGGAGGCCACCAGAAGGGTCACCTGGAAGTCGCCGCCCGAAGGGGGGATTGGACAACGCTGGGCTGGGCTGCGTGTGGGGGGGGAACCAGGGCCCGTGCTTCCTGGGAACCACAGGTCGGGTCCTGGGGGGCCAGCCAGACAACTAAACAACCACAGGGCAGTGAGCTAGGCGCTGTGCAGTTAGAGGTCTGGGGGTGTGGGTGAGCACCACAGCAAAGCACAGCGAAGGGTTTCAGTGAGGCGGCGCAGCGGCAGCGTCGCCGAGAGGTACACTTCCTTCTCTCCGTCCACTGTTGGCGCCCTCCACCAGGATGGAGACGCCGGGTGATCCTCAACCTAAGGAAGACCCCGGGATTCCGGTAACTGGGGGCGTGTGTGTTTCTGTTTGTGTCTATGTGTGTGTGTGTGTGTTTTTTTAGGGCGGTGTCGGGGAGGTCGGCTACCTTTTTTTTTTTTTTTATCGGATACTGTCTTTCCTAGCCGAGAGCACGTAACTTAGGCGGTGTCGAGTCGGTGAGGGTGGCAGGGAGTTTTTCCTTGTGACGATGATCCAGGGGAGATCCCGGACAACAACAAGGAGCAAAAGTAAAGGAGAAGGGGAAGGGTGAAGGAGAAAGAAAATTTTGATGCTACAATCGGGCAGTAAGGTTCGTCCGCTTTTACGATGCTTTTTTTGACATCTCAAACTACAAGTGGTGAGGATTCGGGGGGCGCATGGTTAGTCGTAGATTGGGCTGCATCCTTTATATGTCAAGCCAACCTCTTGGAGTCTGTATGTCAGAGGCGTCGTCGTCGTTGGGTTTGTATTTCGGCCAAGGAACCGGACCCAGGTGTAGTAGGTAGGGTCAGGTACAAATGCAAAATGCAATGCAGCTGCAGAGGGAATCAAAATGGCCAAAACAACTCGGCCGGGACGGGAATGGGGGGGGGACGCACAATGATGCCAATGGTGCATGAGATTCTGCACCCTTCTTCTCTAGCCACCACCAAAAAGTTGGAATCCAACGTGAATGGCGCAACCCGTGTAAATGGAGCCATGTCCTGTATCCCGTCATCATCATCAGCATCATCACCCGCGTCCTTTTTCTCTCTCAGTCTCCGTCTCAGCCTATTTCTGTCTCTCCGCATGTCTGCATCTCTCTCCCGATTATCCCGAGGGAAAAGACAAGGGGAGCTAGATTGTTCCATGATTCCATGAGATGCAGCGTCAAAATGGCCTCACCGTAACTAATGTCGCCGGGCGCCGGGGGGTGAGGGAACCATCTCCCCTATCACGTACAGAAGAAGGGACACACAGACTATCTGCAGTCAATCATGCGTCGTCTCGTCTGTCTTCCCCGTCCAGCCCCTGCCATTTGCCATGCCATCTCATCCATCTCGAACATCGTCTCAAAACCAAGGGGAAAGGAAGGGGTGAAAAAAGTCAATGTAGTTTTCTCATCCGTCACACAAACGGCGCCGGGCACAGTCGTCCGTCACGCACTCCCTCAGCGTGTAGTATTGTACGCCCCCCGCTCGCGGGACCTGTACATACAGCAGTCATGTACATATGCGCTCTTGCTCATCGTCAGGCGCCTCTGCAGCTGATAGCGCAGCAAAAACTCGTCCTATCGTGATGCCCCTCAGATGCCCAGGCCCATAGCCCGGACAGGGATTGCGCCGTGCGCTGGGAGGCCGCTGCCCAGTCACGGCTTCGCGTCGCCGCTTTGGTCCACCCTGTGCAGCATCGAGCATGGCCGGCAGGGATGGCGCGCCCAAAGCCAGGCCCAGCGTCACAGGACACAGGAGCAGCAGAGACAAGAAGGTCGGACCTGGGTCTCCATCGCGGGACGGCGGCGATTGAGGGCGCGACATGTGGTACGCCCGGCGCCCTATCAACTGACGATGGGGCTGGGCTTGGAGTGGAGGAGGGGGAGGGGGGGCGCAACCACAGGGCCACGATCTACAGCCAGACGCTCTCACGCCCACCCTCGCGATCTCTAATGTTGGAGAGGCTGGAAGGGATGGGCGGATGGAACGGGAGCTCCCTTTTTTGGAAACGGAGAACTTCGTTGGCTGTCGATCACGGTTGTCGTTCTTTGCCTGCCCTGAGCTATTTGCATGTTCCTTTTTTGGATTGATTACCATTTCTTTTTGCCGCTGAGCTCTTTTTTTCCCTCTCCGTCCCCGGAGCCCATGACGTCTCATGATCCAAGCACACAAGTGTCATTTTGTCTCAGTGTGTGTTTCGGTTGTTGGGCGGTTACAAGACATCCATCATCGTCATCATCACATCTCACCTTTTTTTTTAGACAGGTTTTGGGTCATCGTCAGCAGTTTGTTGTTGGTTGAGGGCTTGCGCTGGCACCGCCAATTGCCTGCCCCAGACTGACTAACACGACCACCTTCATGACTCGACCATGGAATCATGTACTACGTAGTAATACCAGGAAGGCCAAGAGTACCAAGCTGAGAGAGCGTGGCTGAGAGCGTGGCTTCGTCTGGGCCCTTCTTTTTCCTCATTTCTCTCTCTCTCCCGCTAATCCCCCCACACCGGCTGTGGCTCAGTCGTAGTCTTTCAGCTGGCATTGTCGTGCTCGCGCATCAACGGCCAGAATAAGCCTAGATAGATTTCATGTACAGCCCGCCTCTAGAACAGAGTTGTGCTTGCGCTGCTCGTTCGCCTCCCTCGCAAGTCTAGCTAGTCACATAATTATTATTTGTTTATTTTTCTCCTCTTTCCCCGGAAGCCGGTACTCCCGTATAACAAAAAAGAAAACTCTGTTCGTTGATGAGCCTTCCCCCTTCTGTGGCGCTGTCGTTCCACATGGCAGCCCAGAGGCATGCTCCCAGCGATAGACACGACGACACATCAGCAGTGGCGCCAAGGCATCATCATCATCCCGCCTGCTCCGTAGCCAACGGCAGAGGCCCAAGCTCTATGCATCGTCTTACGATCCCATGTCTGTGCTTTCCAGTGGACGTGATGCAGTGTGCAGAATGCGCGCAAGGAGGGGAGAAAGGAATGAATGGAATCCAACAGGTCGCCGACATGGACCGAATAGCGAGCACAACACTAGGATTCCCTGCGCTGCCAATGCCGCTGACTGTGCCCGCCAATTCCCCCCCTTGCCGCTCTACCCCAAAATACCTCTTGGTGGTGAATTTCCTTTTTTGGTTTTCGCATTGCCCTGTCTGTCTCTCTAACAGCGTGTCCCCGGTCTCGTTCTCTCTCTCGCAAGAGTATATACTCCATGTGATAGTACATACAGGTAGATGTGCTCCCCTGCCACGGGCTGACCCGGGAGGGGGAGGGGGGAGGGGGCACCAGCAGCCCGTGAGAAACGGCAACACGTGCCGGGGTTGCATCCCTCACCCTGTCAGATATTTCCCTCGTTGTTCCAGAAATGCAGGCCAACCACCCTATAACTACCATACACCTACCTACCTACCACCTGTCGGCCCTGTACACCCACTTGTACAACCCACCTGTACGGAGTACAACCCACCTGTACACTGGACTATGCCCCCACACACCATCACCAGATGCCGTCTCGTCTCGTCCTCTCCCCCGGATTTTCTATGCCCCCGCCGCCTGCAAACTCCTAGAACAAGCAAATGAATGGCACCAAAAGCCACTCAACCACGGAGCCACTCAACCACGGAGCCACTCAACCACGGAGCCTCTCAACCACGGAGCCTCCAATCCGGTGTCGGGCTCGGCATCCACCCGAATACAACGGTGCCTGCCCAATTGCCGCCAGGGCTCTAATTGAGCTTCATCAATAACGCAGCCCCCCTCCCTGTACAGGACATGGCACTAGGCATGTATATCTGTGACCTTATCATACCATGACATGTATGATATATCGGTGAGAAGTTGCAATGACAAGTTATCTGTTGTTTGATTTATACGCAAAACGAATACCATGATAAAACCTCGATTCGTGCAATCTACAAATCCCATCTCTCTAGAGAATGCCATGGCCAATCACTGCAGCCAAGCAAATGTCTGCTCCACCAAGAAAGCTCTCTCACCATTCCCCATCTCCATCTCCATCCCCCTCTTATCCAAAGCCCTGTAGCAGCGTCGTAATCCTTCAACTCCGCTCTGCGTATCATATCCAGCCCGTCTGTCAAAAGCACGCCCGTCAAAAGCCCGCCCATCCCAGTCGCCCCAAATACACTCACTTCCGCACCCGGCGCCAAGTCCCGAAAAGCTGCACTTCGCACAGCCTTGCTTTTTCCCCCCCCCTACCCACGTTGCCAAAGCGAGAGAGGGGAGCTAAGCTATATTGCCTTTCCCCATCATGATTTGTCTCTTCACACAGCATCATCCTTGAGCGACTGGACGATTCGACGACGCCCGTTTTGCGATCGTCGCTGCCCGTTTTCCCGCTTTTGGCCATCCGCGCATCCTGCAACTAATTGACGCCTGCACGTGTCTACCACAACAACAACAACAACAACAACACCACCACCACCACCACTCCAGATCACATCACATCGCATCACTCCACCGTGGGGGGGAGAAGAAAAAAAGAACCAGCCTCGTAATGAGTGGGGAGCAACATCTCGGGCCCCTCTGTGAGGCCCTCCAGGATGGCATCAACAAGGCGAGCAAGTCGCTCGGCGACTTCATCGTCCACTACCCAGTGGCCCGCCTCGACCTCGCAGCGCTGTGCCGGGAGCTGTCCGAGATATCAATGGCTGCCCGGCAGCTGGGCCACAATGCCACAGCGCTCGAGGACGGCATTGTAACCCTGCCCGCCAAGCTGTCGACATCCTTGGTCGACGTTGTCGAAAAGGCCGACCTGCTGGTCGAAGACATGGATGATGCCCTCACCCACGACGACCCAATCGAGGACAGAGGCGATGCCTGGCTGGAGCACGCTGCCGAACGTTTGCTGCCCATGGTCCAGCTGGCCGAGAACCTGAAGGTTGCCATGAACCTGGGCCTCGATGTATTGCTCTTGTAAGCGGTGTCCAATTCCGGAGCGAGCAGGGGGGGTGGAGGGACAAGAGGACTTGTGCCTTGGGCTTCTCCCCGGCTTATACCCTCCCATTTGTCTGAGTGAGTGAGCGAACGAGCGGCTAATCAGCAACCAGCGCTATCAATTTCCGGCCCCAGCTCAACCAGAATGGGCTGCCCGCATACAGCGACTCCCAGATCCTCCAGGAGGCGCTCAGGCTGCACGGCCGGCTAATGGATGAGTCGGACAATGACGACCAGCGGTTCCAGGACCAACTCCCGGTGCTGGTCGAGTTTGTGGGCGCCCTACAGGAGTACATGGAGGAGACCAACTCGATTGCCTCTGTTCCCGCGCTAGACCCCAACACTCCGACGACAGCTCCTGGGTAAGTGAGAATAGAATCTGTATAGCTGTACAGATAGTCTTATTGCTTGTACACCAACTCGCCCACACCGAAAACATGTCACTGACAACCCCAGTACCGCCGTCTCGTCACTCCATTCAGAGACCATCCCTGACTACCACGCCATCGGCATCACCAACCCTTCGCCCTTGACAATCAACCTGCATCACATCGCCAAGAAGGAGCTTTCCAACCACGAGGTGGTCGAGATCGCCTTCCTCCACCGCAATGGGCAGCCCACCATTGCCGTGTCCACCATGGACCCCCCGACGAGGTTCTACGACATGCAGGCCAACCAGGTGTCGGTCCTCTCCAACCAAAACGGCGTCAACATGCTCTTCTGCGACAACGGCCGCACGTGGTCGTACCTGACCGAGGAGGACGCCAAGGACCTCAACGCCCTGGCCCACGACGGCGTGCGCTTCAAGAAGCCCGGCGTCTACCTGGGCGACTACCTCAACGGCCGCCGCATTCAGATGATGCGCTGGCCCGGCGCCCGCCCGCTGTGCTTCTCGCGCGACGGCCGCCGCCTCGCCGTGGGCAGCGCCCGCAACCGCATCGCCCTCATCGACGTGCGATCCGGCGCCGTCCTGGACAAGTCGCGCATACTCAGCTGCCACATGGACGAGGTGACGCAGGCCGCCTTCTCGCCCGACGGTACGGCCCTCGTAACCCAGTCGCGCGACGGCACCATCCGCGTCACGGACCCGGAAACGGGGCGGTCCGTCGCCAAAATGGACGCCGACACCTGGAAGAAGCCGCTCTTCGTCGGCGTCACCCCGGACGGCGCCATCGTCGTGAGCATCTGGGGCGACGCCGTCTTCCACTGGAACTACACGACGGGCGCCATCGAGTCGTACGCCCTGGGGTCCCGCCGCACCCGCGAGGGCTGGCCCATGGCCATCTCGCGGGACTGCCGCTTCCTGTGCTGCCGTACCGACGACGGCGTCGACATCAGCGACCTGTACTCGGGCAAGGTGCTGTACACCATAAAGTTCCAGAGCGGCTACGCGACCGCCGCCACGTTTAGCCACGACGGCCAGTACTTGGTCCTGGGCAAGGCTGCGTCGTGGATGGGCGTGCGGGTGACTATGTCTACGCTGGATATCTGGGAGTTGAGATTCTAAGATGAGTGAAGAAGAAGACGAAGAAGACGAAAAAAAAAGTAATGAAATGTCATGACCAAGATTCAATGTATAAATTATTCGTATATATATATATCCATATATATCTGAACAAACCCAAAACTAAACATCATGTACACACATACACCCATATTGCACATCCATCATCACACATCATCATATCACATTACATCACTCAACCTCCGCCCACCTCTGCTCCAGCATGCTAATCTGCATCATGTTCCCGGGACTCGTCACCGCTGCCGCCGCCTCCCTTGACTGCCTGTCGTACATGTGGCCCTGGAGCATCCACTCGTTGGCGTGCCCGTACCCGGCGTACGAGTTGCCCACCGTGTACCAGTGGCCCTGCGTGGCGTCCACGGCGCCGCCCATGGCCTTGTAGAAGGTGCCCGACACGCCCAGCGTCTGGGCCTGCATGGCGGCAATCTTTTGCTGGCTGAGAATGTTCTCGCACGCGGGGATCGTCTCGCACCACACCCGGTGCCGGTGCTCGCCCTGGGCCAGGAAGCCCTCGAGGTCGCCCGTCTGGCACGCCCGCGTGTACAGGTCCCGCATGCGCGGCGAGTACAGGTCGCACATGCGCTCGTGGCCCGGCGCGTCCCGCTGGCCCCGGAGCACGAAGCGGCTCTCCAGGCTGGTGCCCTGCGCAAACGTCAGGTAGCACTCCTCGCAGATGGCGGCCGAGCCCCAGCCCCAGGCCCTGCGACCGCCGGTGCCGCGGAGATGGCGGCGCTGGCACGGCGGGACGGAGCCGAACCGCAGGGCAAAGTCGCTCAGCGGCCCGGGGTCGCTCTTGAGGAGGGACTCGGAGTAGTGGGCGAGGTATTTGGCGGCTCGGCTGTGGCCCAGGTTGAAGCAGCAGAGCCGCATATCGTTCTGGGAGACGCCCCTTTTTGGCACGAACAGCTTGCTTCCCCCAATCGTCTGCACGATGCCTGCGTAACAGCCCCCGCACAAGCCAAACTCTGGAGGGTTACTGGGGAGCGTATACCACGTCGCCCCCCTGATGCCCTTCTTGTCACAAAAGGGCTGGGCGTCGACGCCGTCAATGGCTCTCCAGAAGATCTCCCGGTCCTTCTTTGTAATGGCCTGGTGGAGCGGTATGATGATGTTGAGATGGCCCAGGACGCAGCTGGTGTTGAAGTTGCCGCCGGGCACCCTGTGGAACGTCGTCTGGTCCGGCGAGGCGTGAAAGTAGTCGTAGTAGCAGGCCTCGCACACTTGGAGGGCCTCGGGTCCGCGCTTGGACTTGTACCACACGCGCTCGCTTGCCTTGACGACGGCCTGCTTCGGGCACGCGGGGATCTGGATGCGCACCTTGGCCCCCTGGACAAAGGCCGCCCAGTTGCCGGCCTCGATGTGGTCGTCGTACAGGCGCTTGATGGACCAGACGCTCGAGTCGCAAAAGGCCTGCGGTACCGTTTTCATTCTAAAGTGTCTGGCAAACGGCGTCCCCACGAGGCCATTCTCAAAACATGCTTTGCACATGGTCATCCCGGGGATTTCCGCACATGTATACCACGACTCGTTTTCCTGTATGTTTGCCTGCGGGCAGTCCCCGAGAGTCGAGGCGTACTTGAAGAATTCAATGGCCGAGTCCATGTGGCCGGATGACACAGCCCCTGGCCAGAGCTGCTCCTTGACGCGCTGAGATCCAAACAGGCATCGTCGAGGTTTCTGGTCGGTAAACAGCTCTCTCCTGAAGGCGGTGCTGAACTGCGTCTCCCATATATGATCGACGTAGCATCGGGGGCAGATGAAGAAGGAGGGCGCGTCTGGGTGATAGAACCAGTCCATGTCGTATGTTATGAGATCATCGGCACACTCGGCCATGGGCTTGACCCCGCAAGCGTGAAACTGAGGAGGAGGAGGCGTTCGCAGGTAACGCGGAGGTTGGGGGATTGGTCGAGGTCTAGTATTTACGGCCGATAGCTGACTCGGAGGCGAAATATGACTCTGTTGAGGAGTACTTTCCTGGTCCGAGTGTGCTTGAAGTGGTGCATGGCTCTGCTGAGTCGGCTGGTTGAGAAACGGGTTGGTTGATGCATAGTCCCCTTGCTGGAGAGGCCGAGTTCCAGTTGTCTGGGTAGAATGAACAACAGGGCTCTGAAGGTTCTGGGGCTGAGGTGGTGGTCCTGGAGGCGGCGAGAAGGCCATTGATGAAGGAGACTGTGCCTCGACCTGCTGGCCTGGAAGGGGACATGTTTGTTGAAACTGCGTTTCCGTCAGCTGGACCGAAGGCGAGACAGGGTTATTACTATAAGTTGGGACATTAGGTGTGTGTGAATAATGCACTTGTGAAATGGGTTGAGACTCTGTCTGTCGAACCGGGGGAGGAGGGCAAGTCTGATAAGTCGTCTCTGTGGATGCGGGTATCTGGCCCTGTTTAAACGGATTCATCGACGCAGGATATATTTCTTGCTGCTGGCAATGTGGCCCCAGTGCCGGAGGCGTTGAACCATGATCTGCTACTGCCCCTTCGCTTGATCTACCAGCTCCATGGATAATGCCGGGCCGTGAAGCCATTGGTACGGGGGGAGGTATCTCACCCACCGGCAAAGTTAAAGCTGGATTACGGCCAGGGCCTGGACTCGTTACTCCCGGAACCCGGCCTGTTGGTCGGGGCGGCATTGGAGGAGGGAAATCGGCACTGCCCTGCGGCCTGGGGGGCGTCGGCGGCGGTGGCCCGCTCATGAGCTGCAGCTGCTCCATCTGCCGTCGCAGTTCGCACTCTTGCTCCCGGAGCATCTCGTCGGCTTTTCCCTGTTGCTCCGCGGCTTCGGTCCGTAGCCTCCGCAGCTCGGCCTCGGCCTCGCGCGACTCTCGTTCCGCTTCCTCACGGTCCTGCGCAGCCAGGCGTTCGGCGTATTGCCTGTCCGCCTCTGTCTGCCTCTCAAGGGCAGCCTGCTCAGCGGCGAGTTGCTGTCGCAGCTGCATGGCCTGTTGCTGCTCGGCCTGTTGCTGCTCGGCCTTTAACTGGGCGAGGGCATGTTCGGCGGCGTGATGAATCTGAGAGGCATCGTATTGAGGTGGCGGTGGCGGCTGAGTCGGATGCTGCGTATATAAAGGCTGCTGATTGTACTGGGGTTGGGGCTGATATTGCTGCCATGATGATTGAGCCGATGGTGATGTTACAGGTTGTTGAGGGTTATATGCCTGGCTGTCGTATTGTTGGGGTTGTCCATATTGGGGAGTATACTGTTCTTGGCCGGATTGCGCCCCGTACTGCTGTTGTCCGTATATTTGTCCCTGCTGTCCCTGTTGTCCATGTTGTCCATGTTGCCGTTGTGGTTGTGGTTGCCTTTGCTGCTGCTGATGCTGCCTCTGCTTTGACTTTTGATACTCTTGATTCGCCTGCTGCACAATCTCACCCGCTTTGGAGACCAGGTTACTGAACCGACCCATCTTTCTTTTGGCAGCTTCAATCTACAGACGCCAATTCCCTGCAATCATTGATTTGACCGTCGGGTATATATCTCCCAGGATACCGAGTTACACGACCGAGGAAGGAAAATAAAATAAAAATGTTGGCGCTCTGTCAAGACACTGCGAGAATCAAGCCACCCAGGACACAACGTGGGGAATAAGATTAATTTTAAGGCTCGCTTGGCCTCTCCCCTTGTCCCTTGTCCCTTGTCCCAGCTCGTCTCTGCAGCACCCTCAGCTCCGTCTTGGCAGCGGGTATGATCCGGACATGGTGCGCCGGCCAAAGTGGATCACGATAAACGAGATGGACTTAGTACTGACATCACATCACCACGCCTCTCTTTCCGCTCATTGTACACAGAATCAAAGACAATCCAAAACTCGTTGACTGGATTTAGCCAAATCCATATACACACAACCAACACTCACAACCAACACTGGGGCGCATTTACAAAACGCAGTCGAAAAAGCCTCACCAGTCAATCGACGAGGCATACGCTACACCCTTGCACGTATCACGTCCGAAACACCGGGAAATGATCAGCATTCCCCAATCCTTTCGACCATCTTAGGCATCATCAAAAATCACCAAGTCCATACCATTATTGCCCATAGAGCCCAAATTAACCCTAAATTTACAGTAGACTTCACCTTTCGGCTGGAGACGAGATCAATATATATCCATTAAGAAAAAAATAGTTAACTGAAAACCATCCATGATAAGACCTCTGCATAAAAGCATCATCGTCAATCCCAGCTCCTCTTTTCGTTATCGCTACCGTGTTTTTTTCTCTCTTTCTTTGGCCTATCCATAATATGCGCATCAAGCCTCCTAATGATTTCTCACCAAACAAAATCTCCTGTCCATGACGACATTTCATATAAACATGAAAAATATACAGTCCATCGAAGCAATAGGTATATCCCTCCCTCCTACTCAAGCCCCAACGCCGTGTCGTACCGTTCCATCCGTTCCTGTCCATGCTAGTCACCTCGTGTGTGAGACCATCAACGCCTATTGCTGCCTCATTTTGCCTCCAAATTTTGTTGACAGATGGGTCGTGAATGCATCAATGATAGGTAATGTCTGTTGCTGTAAAAGAAAATAAAAGTTCCCTCAAGGCTCCTCTTCAATCATAGCTCGCACCTCGGGTTCGTTGAGCAGAATTCGTTTGCCGAGCTCCTCTGGCGCTTTTCCGTCTCGGACTGCACCAAAGTCAAGAATCTATAAACATGTCAGTCAATTGTCATCAGTTTCAACACTTTGCGGGAAAACATACCTCGACATATGTGAGCGAATCACGCTGAACTGCCGCCACACATCGTCGCTCGTCAAACTTGACTTGCCACACGCCGCTCAGGTCGCTCAGTAGGTCTTGCACGCATTCGCCTGTCCTCACATCCCACATCTTGACCGTCTTTTCGCTACCGCTAATGACTTTTCGGCCATCGTGCTGGAAGCAGGTAATGGCTCCAGTGTGAGCCATGAGCGTGTTTCTGCACTTGCCCGTCTCGGGATCCCAGATGCGTAGAGTCGAATCGGCAGCCGCAGACACCAGTCGCTCGTCTCGAAGATCCAGAAGACCGACGAGGAGGCTGTGGCCTTCCAGCGTGTGCAAGCAGGCACCTGTGGCAAGATCCCAGATCTTGACGAGCGAGTCCATTGACCCAGAAATGCAGCGGTTGCGCTCGTGGTCGAGAACAACCGAGTACACCTTCTGAGAGTGGCCGTGCAGAACGTGGACCGACTCGCCTGTGCTGATCCTCCACACACGGACCGTGCTGTCGTAGGACCCGCTCACAAGGGTGTCACCATGCGCCGAGATGGCTCGGACCGAGTGGGTATGGCCCGACAACACTCGGATGAAGTACGGGCAGTCCGACTCATGAGCCGGAGGACCTGTCTGGATGTAACGGCGGGAGCCCACCTCGGGGAGCCGCCATACCCGCAGTTGGCTGTCGCGGGAGCCGGTGATGATGAGGGGCTTCTCCGGCTGCATAACCGATGTTCCGTTCGAATCTTTTCCTGTCTCGGTGGGCATGAGAATCTGGAGGCAACGGACAGTACTAGTATGTCCATAGAACACCTGTTGACAGAGTCCTCGCTCAATATCCCAGACACGAACGGATCGGTCAGTGGATCCCGAGACCAACATGTTGCCCTCGTACTGGAGTGCCCATACACCACCCTCGTGGCCCTCGAGCTTCTTTCGGAGCTTGCCAGTCTTGGTGTCGTATATGTGGATCAGGGTGTCGTCGCTGCCAGTGATGATCTTGTCCTCATCAAACTGGAGACATGTGATGACGTGACGAGGGTGTGCTGCAAATGCGACATGGCCAGGCTTGACCTCGCCGCTGGTCCAGCTCTGACGAATCATGTGGTGACGACGGTAAAGTGACTTGTAGAGATGCAGCTGGCGCAAGCTTGACAGACCCAGAAGGGGATCCGGGACCGCGGCGGCGGCGGCGTTAGCAGCCGACAGAGGGCCTTCCGACTTGTGCTGTTTGACCTCAACCTGACCTTTGTCCTCTCGGGAGGCAGCCTCTTGAGCACTTGCCCGACGTTTGGATCTTTCGGATGTTGTGTACGTGTTGAGGGCCCTCTTTCGCTTCGAGGTTCGAGCCTTGGTTGCAGGCTCGCTTCGCAGTGTTCGAGTAAGCTCGTGCTCGGTCGATGTTAGACGGTTTCTCATGCTGAGATCCTTCTCGTAGCCCGTGGCACCAACGGGGTCTTGCCAGCCCCAGCCCTGAACAATGGCCTTGTTCAGCTCACCGGGGGGGAGGGTGTAGCCATCCCGATCAAACAACTCCTTCCAACCTGTTTCGTTTCTATCAACAATGTTGCGCCAGTGTTTGGAGACTTGGGCAGCTCGGCAGAGGTCACGGTGGTCCAGATAAGACAGGACATGGTAACTCAGTTCGAGGGGTAGCTGACGAAGGAAGTCACATTTGAGGGCAGGGTTCACAGCGTCGGCTACGACTCGCAGCGTGGGGCGCGGGCAGCGACGGAGGAACTGATACATCATGAAGGTCTTCATCTCAGTCTTCATCGAGTCAAATGCCTCGAGGAGGGTCTGAGTGTCCACAACAAAAGGTTGGGCATCAGCCGAGTCAGCGCGGACGAGAGCTTTCTCATCACCATGGCCACGGCGAACCAGTGCCATAGAGTCACCATCTTCGGTGAGCTGTGACTCGTCAACCCACGTCGACGGGTCTGTGTTGGAGGTCTGGAAGCTGGACTGGGCCTCCTCTTCCTCTTCCTCCCCGTCATTTTCGGTAGAGTGCAGCTGCGCAGCAGCGAGGGTAGGAGACAGCCTGGGGCTGGGAAGACTAGCATCCTGGGCACTGACTACATCGACGGTGGGCCTGGGGTGGAAGGAACGCACAGGCAGTAAGCCGTCAGGGTCAGCAAAGGGCTCTGCATCAGCGTCCGTGATCGGTGGGGTGGCCACATTGCTGCTGAAAACGGTATGCGAGTCGCTGTCAACAGGACTGCTTGCTTCGTAGTGAGAAGCAGCCTGGTTCGAAGAAGGCTCAGGGGATTGTTGGACTCGTTCAGTATTTGTCGATCGACAACGAGAAGAACGCTCGGTGGGGGCAACAACGACCTCGGATGTGTCTGGGGTTGCGAGGAAGCCTGAAGAAGCCCTCGTTGACCTCTCGCCTACTTCTCGACGGCTGCTGCTACCGTGTGCAATGGTGCGTCGGAGTTTATCAGAGACAGCACTCAGTTGCGAGGACCGCGCAGATCTTCGGGTGGGATTTGATGTTGGAGCCGCGGTATCAGGGGACTCGGCCAGGCTTGCCCGGGTTTGGCGTGTACGACGAGGATAGGCCTCGGAAGGAGATCGGGATGGCTGTCGGGGTATTTTGTTGAGGGTATTAGGGGTGTCATGAGGGGATTCGGATTTGACAGGGCCTGGTGTGCATCTTTTGCTTGGTATTCTCCTGATCTGTGGCGGGTTTTCGTCAGTCAGTATTGTGCTACTTGAAACCGATCCCTAGCGGCCTCGTTTGGCTTGAGCCCCAGGGAGGTCTGAGAAGACTTACCTGTCTGGCTTCCTGGTCTTCGTCGTCAATTTCGGTCTGCTCTGGGAGGTTGTAGGAGAACTGTATCAACTCAGGAGGAGTGGGTTTCATAGCGAGGGGATACTCCTTGGTGTCGAGGTTCTCGAGGGGTATGGGATCGCGGACGAAGACATGAGGAAATTTGCGAGTAAGGCGGGTGGTAGTTGTGATAGTCTTAGTCTCGACACACTCACTCACTTCGAGCTGGAAGCGGCGTGAGCGGTTCTGAGAGCCCTCCGAGATGTTGACCGAGACGGTTTGGGAAGGTTTGGATTGTCGAGCCTCGAGGGCCTGGCTAGCCGGTGAGGGCGTCATGGCTCTCGTTCTCGTGGCTTGCACGAGGAGAGAATTCGTCTATGTACAAGTGATGGTGGATTGTTGTGTAATTTTGGAGGAAGGAGAGAGAGAGGACCGAGGGTGTGAGACTGGGGACGGGAATGGGGTGCGTTGTATAATGTATCTGTCAAGGCTTTTTTTTTCTTCTTCTGGGGGGGTCGTGTCTGCTGTCAAGTATTGACGAGACGTTGGAACGAGGTATACTACCAAGCCAACGCGAATCTCGCGCGATGTGATTGAATGCGAGTTGGCGTTGGGAGACACGACCAAGACGATGAGGCCGGGCGGACGGGTGACAAAGCCGCAGATCAAATGTTGTCAGGGCGTGGAAAAGGATGGCGCACACGACGCGGTTGCTGATTTGTGACAGAAGGAAGCAACCACTAAAAGACTCGCAAGCCGGGGGGGAAGGGCAGCCACACAACGAGGATCGAGAAGTGGGTTTTTTTTTTGCTTAATCGATCGATGGGGGCGTTGGGTGTGGTGTTGGCGGGCAACGTGACGGGAGGAGCGAGAGTCGGCGGCCGGGCCGAGGAAGAGGCTCAGGCCAAAAAGTTGGATTCAGGAACAGGCACAGTCGCAGCGGTTGAAGTGCTGTATCGGGGCGGCGATCATGGGGGGGAGGCGAGAGGGCGAGAGGGCGAGAGGGCGAGAGTGAGAGATAGGACCGCTGAGTCCGATGCAAAGTTGTCGAGGTTTCGGACGGGAGCGCGAGTAGGAGTGGGTTTGTGGAGGCGGAATGGCGGATGTGGGAGTCGAAGAGATAGTGGATGTGGATGGTGATGTGACAGAGGGCGTCTGGCTCGATCCGATTTTCCAGCGGTACGCGGGTTGGCGGGCTGTGGCTGTCACTTGCTGGGGGGTGCGAGTACCCTCTGGGTTTCGGGTGCCTCTGTTTGTATGGGACGGCTACAGCACTGGTCACTGGGCTTTGTATGGTGGAGTGTGCTCCGTCGGCGTGGAGTGTTATGGAGCGTGTTCCTCCTTGCACTTTGTTGGTGGGTACTTGCGTACCTACCCCGTCTGGACTTGCCATGTTTGCCTGGGCTATTTGGGGAGAAGCCTGAGAGGGACGGGGGGTCTGGTGGGCGGGTCCCGCATACCTAAGGCTTTAATTGGACAAGAGCCGTTGGCCCTGAGACGTTGATTGGCCTAATCGCGGGCAGTGACCTCCTCCTGGGCTTTTTTTAGTAGAGGTACTGCGATGGACGTACCTGTGTCCCTCTGTTCCTCTGTTCGGTCGCGCCGGTGCGTATCCACCGTATCCTGCAGTAGGCACACATTCCGTAGCGACCTTGTGCCTACTAGGCATGCCCCGTAGGCTGTCGACGCCCTGACCCTGGGGTCCTGGGCTGACCCTCCCAACCCGTGCCTTGCTACGGCTTGCCTCGCCTTGCCCTGTTTTGGGCCGACTGGGCACAAGGGCGCCAACGAGCAAAAGGCGGAGGAGGCATACAGATACCATCTCGTAGCCAAGAATCGCCAGCTCTAGCTGTAGCTTTGCCTTTAGGTGCCTGTCTGCACCTAGCAAAAGCAAACTTGGCCAGTCTACCCTGAGTGCCCGCCCTCGCCGCGTACTGGCTAATCCCCTTGCATCACAAATCCCCCCTCCTGCATACGCCTAGGGCCTAGGCGACAGCCGTTGGTGATGATTCCTCACATTCTGCATCTCGCGATATCATCCCGGTCACCGATCTCCTGCCAACCCATTTCCCCTCCTATGAGGCCCAGGGACCCAGCACACGCCACGCCCGCAAACAACCCACGGACCACGGCACTCGCAAGGAATGATATGTACTGTCCATGGGGGGGAAAAAAGTGTCTCTCACCTTCTCTTTAGGCTTCAGAACTTCCATGGTCCATCGGCCGACTGCACACACGCATACACTCACATCTCCACTCTTTCTCATTCTTTCACTTGACTCGCTCCGTGCCCAATTTATAGTGCCTGCATAATGGCCATGCCATGCCAGCACGTGATACAATCAGGACTCGACAGAGGAGACTCCGTCCAAGGAGTGTGCATCTGACGGAATTTGAGATGTGATTGAGTGAACCGGTGAGTGGGCAGTGGCCTGTTGTGGATCGGCGTCTCCAGGAAAAAGAAAGCAGAGGTGTGAAAATGAGTGAGACATACAGGGCGGCGAGCTGTCGGCCAGTTGGCATGTCATGATGTCTGCCTTGGAAGCATTGTTGGTGAGCAAAACCACGCCGGCTCATGGCACTCTGTCCAGAGGATTACCAGGCGTCGTCAGCCATGCCAGGCCATCCAGCCAGCCAGACAACTGCCCGTTCGCCATATTCTCCGCATCCCGAGTCTTGGCCCCATAGCATCTCAAGGTTTTGGCCTTATTCCCGCCCCCAGCCCCAGCCCCAGCCCCAATAAAACACCACCCCCTACCAGAGGGTTACATCAGGGTCTTGCCTACTGCGTGCTCTGTAACCGTTTGCTTTTTTTTTTTTCCTTCACCGGTCGTGCAAACATGCTCTGATGTTAATTGCTCTGACTGCCTCGAATGCCTCAGCTGCTTCTCGAGAGTACATTTGATGTCTCACTTGCCGCCCCTGTTCAATTTGCGTGGCCCAAAATCAGTCCACAAGTCCACGCACGCAGTTCTTGTCCCCTCTCTCCCCCACTCATTGCCGACCCCGGCTCCGGCTCGCGGGTTGGACTGGACGAGTTTGCCGATTGGCCCCCCCACCTCACCCGATGCCAATGCTCCATGCCTGCCTCTGCGCATTGGAATCCTGCCTGAACACCAACCCATAGGCGACTAATAGTAGCCGCCAACTAATGGCAGGTTGGCCCATGAACTGGTACTATCCAACATGTTCGCAGTAGCTGAACAGTCTGGCCCTCAACTAACTGGCCCATAGGCCCAGGCACCCAGGGCTAGCAAATGCTAACTACCCGCAGCCCCGGCTCATATCCGATGCTCGGATACGGCCGATCCAAGCTCGCACCCGACACGGCCAACTCTATTCCGTGCCTCCGGAGGCAGCGCCCAAAAAAAATCCGGATTTGTGTCCTCGCTTTGTGCTGACAAACCAACGCCATTCGCCACATGGCGTTTCTCAGAGGGCCTCCGTAGACACGGGTAATGTGTGTGGCGTTAAGGCTGAGGGCTGAGGAAGGAAGGAGGGGAAGCGAAAAAAGAAAGCTTTCATTCCAGTTCAATTTTCCTTCTTCTCCTCTGACAAGCAAAAAACGAAAGGAATTCCAAGCTCCTGGTTAGCGGATTTGGAGTCAGCTCGGCGATGATCGGTCAGCGCGGTGGAGAGACAAGGCACAGCGACAAAAAAGGAACGGCTAGGCCAGTCATGGGTAACGCCATCATGATGGGTCTTAGCCAAGTTTCGCCTTGACGAGTGTCATCATGCCTTGCTTTCGGGGGAGGGTTGGTGGATTGGTGAATTGGTGAATTGGTTGGAAGGAATCATGACGTGTTGAATCAGTTGTCATGACAAAGGCTGACACGACTCTGATTCGGGACTCTTTAGCCTGTAATCAGGAAAGGGCCAGATCGCACATACTGCAAGAGTCAGTCCACCAGATTAACATTTATTACGTGCAGTAGGGGACAAGTTTGGGTGTGGGAAAAAAAAAAGGAAGAAAAGAAGACTAAGGCTTCTACGGAACTATCCATCAAAGGAATGTTTCTAGACATGGCTTGGCCCCATTAGTAGTCTAGAGTTTGTAAAAAGAAACGTTAGGTCTATGCCGTCGATCCAGGGTAGGCCATGAGTACGAGAACTGTTTGACGCGTAGAGTTTTGAGTAAAGTAAGACAAGGATTTGGAGACTGTCCCGAGAAGGGAAAAATAAATCCAATGGAAAATAGCAATAGATTGGGTATAATATACTATCAAGTAGGAGCTCATAGAATGCAACATACATCAGCGCACCTCCAAGGCCATTCAAAACAAATTCATATAGCACCTTAAGACCCCAACTCCATCTTCCCAAATAGTCTCCACTCTTTTCCTTTGCAAAACTATTAAGTATCCGAAACCCCTGTAGTCTAGTACGTACCCGCCCGTTTATTCGATTCGTAACCGGCCGATAAAGTATCCAAAGAGCATCCCCTCCCTCCAACCTGTCAATACAAAATCCCAACTCTCGTCTATAAAACGTCATGCAACGTAGACTGGCATCCTGCTGCCCAGCAACTCACCTTTGCTCACCTGCAAGTCTGACTTGTGAATGTCGTGCAGCATTAGCCAGCATATCATCCTGAACACTAGAGTGCACCATACGTCGTCGTGGGAGACTTGCTGGCTGCTCAGGGGGGAGCCCTCGACAGCAGCCGTCGATCCCTGGGGCTGCTGCTCAGACTCGGACTCTACATCTGACGGCTCCGCGAGACTCGCCAGCTCCATGTCACCCCCCACTGCCCCGGAGCGGGCCGACATCATCGAATGTCTCCTACTGTCCTCGCGGACGGCGCTCGTCGCTCGGGCCTGGTTCCCCCTGGATATTTGTGCCCGAGGATCGAGCGACGGTGCGACGATGCTTGCCCGCCGGCCCGTTGAGTTGACGGCGACGGGGACCACTTTTGGCCGGATATCTCCAAAATACACGTCCATAAATTTGTCCTGCCGCTCATCGGGGCTCGCAGCGTGCATGTCCGAAAAGGGGGATAGAGGCGGCCGCGGCAGCCCGTTCATGCGGGGGGACGGCGGCGCGGCATAGCCGGTGCGGGGGGACGGCGGCGCGGCATAGCCGGTGCGGATGGATATGTTGTCGCTGATGTGGTCCTCGTGGTCGTTGAGAAGCTTCAGGACCTCTTGGAGGTGCGACCGCAGGACGTCCAGCACCATTTGCCGGCGGAGCTTTTGCCTCTCAGTCTCTTGACTTTTTGAAACTTGCTGTCTTGTGCCCGGGTGTCTTTTGGCCGTGAGAACCTCGTCGCAGTCGCTGGTGGCGGCGTGGAGGGCGTTCATGAAGCGCAACTGTACAGAGCTCGAATCGGACTCCTTGCACGCCAGTATTTGGCCAATGTGGTGGTTGATCCTTCCTATAAGGATCGTGTTCCTCTCTACCCCAGCAAGCGGAATTTGGACATGTTTCTGATAGGCCTGCATCAACTGGACGAGAGACAAGGTTCGCTTGTCCCAGCTTTCGGAAGTGGGGTTGGGAATGTACGTAAAGAAGCTGTGTTGGATGTGAAAGATCTGGCCGAGCATGCCGACGATTTCAAACGCGACTGCAACTAGTTAGAGACATAGAGTTTGGGCAAAGGAAACATAATGGTTTTTTCTATGACGTACTCGGAAACAAGTGTGATGTTCGCTTGTCTGGTTTTGAAAAGCAACGGACTGCATTGTTGTTGCACCCAATGGTGACGAGGGACTCGGAAATGTCTCTGCGCGTGGCCATTGAGAGGGTGCTGATGTTTTGCTCGTGAGTTTCTAGAAACTCGAGTCTTCGGTGGTCCAGCGTCTCCCGGTAGATGGTGGGGACGTATCCAAAACACAGCTCCTTGATCTCGTCGACGGGCACCACGCGCATGCGGTCGAAACGGGACTTGCCGTAGACGCGGAACGAAAACATGAGGCCGAGGTCGGGAATCTTTTCGCCCAGGACCATGAAGCCGTTTCCCTCGGCGCGGTAGCGGTCCTTGGTGCGGTCAAACTCCTTCCAGTAGATGCCCAAAGCGGCCACCATCTCGATTAGGTGGCACATGGTGGTGGTCGCATAGGGCCGGCTGACAGAGGCGGGCATCGTGTCCCAGCTCTTGTGAAGGCGCTGCACGGCGACGACCAGGGTGTGGCTGGTGCCGGGCTCTGGGGGACCGGTCGGGAGGCTCTCAAGATGCGAGGAGCTGCTCGGGGGCGCCTGTTGCTTGTACTGGGCCGCTTGCCATTGCTGGGACTCTCTCTCCATGCGCTGCACTGCCGAGAGCAAGACGGACCACGAGGCACGCTCCGTATCAGCGGTCTGAAGCTGATCCTGGGACGAGCCCTGGGGCCGGCCGACCTTGCCGGTGTCGAGATCAGTAAAGGTATCGTTGAGGCTCTGATCGGTGCCATCAAGGAAGAGAATGGGCTGGTCCCTAATTGGGCCCCGGGTGTTTGTGGGGGGCGAGACAAAGATGACGGGGACCTGGAACCTGACCTCGAAACGCATCTCGTCCCGCAAGAAGCGCCGGATCTTGAATTTGGCCCATCGGCCCATGACTTGTTCGTTGCATTGCGAGTAGCCGGCAGCAGAGGCATAGTACTGCTGGAGCACTTGCATAAAACTCGCGACCAATGCGACGAGAGACACGACCAGCGCGACAACTGAAACAATGTTGTCCTCGTTGCTCATGGTTGCGGTTTTGCGCGGGAGGGGACAGACGGGTCCAATCCTTTTTTTTTGGGAGGGGGAGGGGGGGGGGGGTTGTCCGATCGAGCTGGGTTACGATGCTGAGCCGCACGCCTGAATATTTAGTCGGCTGGAACTGGATTAGGCGCTGCTGATAACGAGCGATGGCGATAGGGAGGAGAGAAGAAAAGCCAAGCGAGAGTCAAGCCAGATGCAACTCGAGCTATATGCTGAATCTGGCTATGATGTTGTTTGAAAAAGTTGAAATATGCCGTGTCCACGATGGAAAAAGAGAGACGGCAGCGACGGTAACTTGGGAGCTGGATGAGGCTCAAGCTGGAGACTTGCACAAATGACGAAGCGCGTGGCGTCGCTCAATCCTGGTCAACGCACAGGGGGTGGTCGCGCAGTGGTTAGTGGATGGTTCGCTGTGGATTTGAGGCCCCCTTCAGCTTGGTTTCATTTGTTCAGTCTGGGGGGGCGACCGCAAGCTGAGCTGGACGTTGAACAAGAGTCGATTCTACTGAGACAGGTTGCTGCTGTGGTTGTTTTGCCATCTCATCTATAGCGATGTGTGTGTTAGTTGAGAAGATTTAGAAGAACAAAATAAAATAAAAAGTACAACAAGAATACGAAGTACTCTGTAGAGGGAATAGAACCAGACAAACAGCGACTAGCACACTTCATCAAACACGTTGGCGTTCAACCCTCTGCCCATTTTTTTTTTTCAACGCAAGGGAGCCAATTGGCGGCCTGGGCGCGCGCCGTGGCCTGACCAACAAGCATCATCCATCCCCTTGGGCCTGCGTTCAACGCGGGGTTCAATTGGATTAGCGTCTAGATCCGCTAGCGAACCGCCTGGTGAAAGCCAAGAAAGCTTCAATCCCTAGCGTTTCGCGGGGACGGGCCGGCGTCGGTTTATTTTATTTATTTAGCCTTGCTCGTTTTGCAACCCGACCGATATACCGATTTTCCCGCCCTCCAGCCTTGGCATGTCCGTTTTGCTCGGGATCTCAAGTATCATTTAGGGACTTTGGCGATGGTATTTTTTCGCTCTCTTCTTCATCATGTTATTGCGGAGTTGTATTGCGCTAATCTTAAACAAACATACATGCGGCCGCGCCGTGTCATTCATTACCATGGGTGACTTACAGCTTCGCCTCCATCTTACCCCCCCCCCCCCCTGGAAAGTTCCTCTGCGCATCAACTGCCAGCGCCATCACATATCCATTCGCATCAAATACAGTGACCTCACAATCGACCCACCCCTTTCGTACGACCTTGACCTCGCCCCGCAGCCGGAGTTATTTTGCTCCCCCGGACGGAAGCGACTTTTTGAGGCCCAGGCTCCATGTGAGTGTTGGAAACTAAAATGAACTGTTGAAGGCAAACCCGCCTTTGAGAACCTCGGTCTTTGGATCTGAAGGACGGAATGTCTTCATTACAAACGGCCCGGCCAAGTCGACGATGAAGTCCAGCGAGAAAAGATGGTTGCAAGGTAGCCACCCATGCACACTGTCGATTGTAGTTTCTAGTCAGACATCGGACGAACTGATGGGGAATAGGCGGTGGGCTAGTACATGACTGAGCCCAAGCAAAGGGCCTTTGCGGGTGAAGTGTCATAAGTGGGTGAATCTAACTGCGTGATTAACGAGTGCTTTTCGAGCGACGGAGCAGCCATCATAACGAAAGAGTAATGGAAAGCCGATGATGGACAACCTAATTGCAATAGCAAAAAAGGTCGGAATGAGTGATGAAAAAATAAGAATAAAAACTAAGCTCGTGGCGACAACTCGAATTCCTTTTTTAGCAAGAACCAACAGTAGAATGGTGCATATCGTGGCTTGGTGAGCGGCTGGGCCAAAAGACTAAGAGGAGCGAGAAAGAGCAAGATGAGAAAAAATCGCATTAAAGCTCCTATGTGGAATAATTAAATAATGAAAAAAAGTGAATAAGTGTCATTAGGTTGTCAAGTTGTTTCAACCGCGAGAATACAAACAGATGAGAAACTGCCGACAGCCAGTAAGCTAGTCAGCTTGTCAGCTCCACACAACGCACAAGAGCCCCTATCTTTCCTAACCAAACTATCCCAAAACAAATACAGATTCGAGCCATTGAACCAACAAGGCAAAAAGCACACGTAAAAAATAAATATTAAAATATTAAAAACCCAACTCAGTCCTTGCCTAGAATCTCGGTTGCCGTCCCCCGGATCGCGTGCCTGTCCAGCTCCGAGAGCTTCATGCCGAAATACTTGCCGAGCGCCTTGACTCGCTCGTACTCGGACTCGAACTGCACCTCGTACACCGTCACGCCGTCGGTACGGAGCTTGAGCGTGTTGCCAGCCATGACCAAGACGCCGTTGATATCTCCGTCGTCATTGTCCCACCGGGTCAGTACCTCGAGCCCGCCGTGGGCCACCTTGAAGTCGTTGACGGTGGTGAAGCGCGTACAGATGAGATGCTGCCGCAGCTGGCTAGTGTGGAGCGTCGACGGCGCCAGGTTCATAATCTGGATGTCCTCGGGCAGGAACTCAAAGTCCGTGAAGCAGTACAGCGGCGTCCACTCCGAGTCGTATCCTGTGCGGCACTCGTAGATCCAGACCTTGCCCCGTCGGTTAGTGCCCTGCGGAATCAGGTCGTACCGAAGCTGGACCTGGGTGTGTCCGATGTGGCGATTGTGCTCGCTTTTGTGAGGGTCCATCCTGATGGGCACCAGGGGGGCGTTGGCGCCGAAGCCGACATCAACCAAGTATTGCTCCTCGCCGATGGTGACAATGTTGACGCAGTGTTCAAAGCCGCCATACTTGCCGTGCTTGGGATCAAACATGCGGCCTCCCGCAATATAGGCCTCGAACCCCAGCGTGACCAGGAGCGTGTTGAAGAGGGTGTTATTCTCTAGACAGTGACCGCCGCGCCCAGGTTGCTCAATGATTTTGGTGTAGAGGATCTGCGGGTCGACATCGATAACTCGGTGCCAGGAGTAGTGAAGTCCAAGGTTCTCAAAGGGGATGTTGCAGAGGTGACACTTGTGAAGCAGCCGGAGGATATCGAGCTGCCTAGCCGGCGGAAGGTCCTCGACACCAATGTTGGGTCGCTCGTGGACGGGCACTCTGATGCGTGCAAAGTAGGGCTCCAGCTGAGAGCGACGGTACTTGGAACGAACGGGCATCCGCATCTTGTTCTTTGGATTGTGCCTCCCGTCTTCTGTATTGATGCCTGTAGTCCAGATGAGGCCTCCTCGCTTTGCTTCTTTCGTGTGTGGTTGTGTACGTGTGTGTGTGTGTGTGTGTGTGTGTGTGTGTGTGTGTGTGTGTGTGAGTGTGTGAGTGAGTTCGTTGGGACTCGATTGAGAAGAGCCGAGAATGCGGGAGCGAGAATTGAGCACGAGGGAACGGCACAGTGGAAGAAAAAGGCCTGATGGCACTCGAGTTAAGGGAGGATTTTCTCTCATCAGTCGTGAGGAATGTGGGAGGCATCATGACCGGGGCGAGCCCATACGACTATTGCCTGAATGGGGCCTCGTGTCTCGGATTTTGTGCACCGCAGCTTATTAACACGAGGGGGCGAGACGTTTTGCATCACTTAATTGGCATGGCGTTGAATTCATGTTTTGTTGATTGTTGATTGTTTATTTGTTTTCTTTACAAAGCGGGAAAACGGTTATGGCTGATGGATGAGGATGCTACACCATATAGAAGTCTTGGTGTTTTCGTTCGAGCGCACATGGCCATGCATTCTCAGAGGGACTACTCGCCTATTACTATGATTAGCAACTGAAATTTCAGAATTTTAGTTTAATTTGATAAAAAAAAAAACGCACGTAAAAAAAATATGCTACTGTAATTGGGCTTTAATGGCGACCCACACCAAGCGTCGAGGAGGAATTTGACGGCTGCCTTTAATGGGAATGCCAGAGACGCCATATGGATACCTACAGTGGTGTCTGATAGGGGGGCTTAATTTAGATCATCACGTCGCCCTTGATGGACGGTCGAGGCCGTATTACGTCGCACGGGTAAAACCTGGCAAAGGGATTCATGATGTAATACGGACACCGCCATGTGAGACATTTGAGGGGGGATGGAATAAGAATAAAAGATATGCAGATGGAATTTCTTTTATACTCCGTGTCCTAGGCTTCTAAATTTTTTCTTTGATGTCCGAAGGAAGAGCCAAGTAGTCGATATGAGGAAAAAGGGATCGACTGTTCCTAGTTATGATGAGCAAGATGGCATATGGCGATAATCAAGGGTGGTGATCTAGTTAGTTACTCAAGAATAATTCTGGATCCCATAATTCAATGATTCCGATTTCAGCATTACTGAATATTGTTTGCACTCTGAAACGTGGTGGTGATATACGTGACGTGAATGGATTCTCTTGAATATAAGTGTGACCAAGCCCCGTAGGTGCACCACGGATACGTTTGCCGCCTGAGTCGCGTACCTTGTGCTGCTGATGGACAACAATAACATTATGGATCTTCGTTAATAATTATTCTACACATCTGGTAACGTGACCCTGAAACTGAGAAGACGGAACTTTGATCTCGCTTGAGTCAGCCCGCAAGTCAGCCCTGTGGGGTTACTTTTCGTGATGCGCGCCAAAGGGGGAATCCCCATACCAGTACCGCTCTATAGTTTCTAGTACTTTTGGCAGTGGCAGAATACCTACCTAGGTAGGTAGATATCAAGAATCATTGGCTTACTAATGCCGGATTAATACCGGATGCTAGGCCTCCCTTTGACAGATGCCCTCTCCTGGCTTTTATTTAATCCAACTGTCCCCTTCGGAGGAAATCGTTCTTCCGAGAAGGAAACGATGAACCAATCTAAGGCTATAAAGATAGGAACAACAATATTATCCATGTTTACAATGATCCCTCATTATTTTGCTGCCTAAAAATGGAGCCATTGCGTTCTCGGACCTTACTGCACGCCTGAGTCACCCGGCATTGCCTGTGACAAACGTCGAACAGTCGTATGTAAAGGTACATCAAGGAAATTAATTTTACGATGATAGGGTGTGTAATAAAATAAAAAGTAAATATAATTGTCCTTGTGTTATATTTTCCCACGTCGAACTCCAACACAGTAGAGATGTTTGGATTTAATTACATTTATCCATCTGTATAGATATTATTTCTGCTCAAACACCTTCCCTATCCCTGTGATATTACTTTCTAAACCTTGCTTACCCGCCTAAATCATCATCCGAGGAGCCTCCCTCCGGGAAAAGATCGATTCATTTCCGGTGAACCCCTTATCTTTCAACTTCTTGGCCCTTCTCTCAAGGTAGGCGGCATACGGCGGCTTCGGGATGGTTTTGGCAGGATCCGCCCATATTTCGTATCCGGTGTCGGCCCACACGGACAGTTGGTTCATGAAGTCGGGGTTTGGTCTGACCTTGCGTCTCTTCTTGACAGCATCTATGATATCTTCCAAGGACCTATGGTGCTTCCACATAAGATAGGCAATGACAATGGTAGCTGAGCGCGAGACACCCATGGTGCAGTGAACAAGAACGTTCCCATGACGGCTCTTCTCTTCAATAAAATCGCAGGTCTCGGCCAGAATGGGGAGAAGGTCTTGGGTGGAATTGTCTAGAGCTGTTATAAACATGTGTCGTTCTTCCGGCACCTGCAACCTGTTGGCTTTCATGGACCAATACGTTGACTGCACGTTTGAGAGTGAAACCATGGCGGTTATGTTGTTGGCAGCGAGGGTGGGGACATGATAGGAGCTCCCCAAATCGCCGATATAAATATTAGGCTCGATTTCGGAGATCGGGGGGTTAGGGCTATCGAGAAAGGCCATCCTGGTTTGCTTTCTTGCCACGGAGCTGTAGATGGGAGGGAGAGTTGGCCATGGTGGGGGATTCGGGGCAGAACGGGCTTTTGACTCAATAGTTAGAGTTGGTGGCGCTGATTGAGTTGGGAAGCCACGGACTACAGTATCAATTAGGAGGTTTTGATCCGACCAAGGGATCTACTGTTGGTGAACCTCGAACCGATGGACGCTCATATGTCATGGTTCATCGTCATCAGAACTCCAAGCGTGGCTTCTTATTTAGTGCAACCGACCAGCCGTCATTGGCACCATGGCCATATTCCTACACAGCATCAGCCCGTCAATCAGCCCTGCGGGGGCCTACGGTGGCGGTGCGTCAAGGGTAGCATTTAGCGGGGGAGCGTGGTAGATAGTGGTCAGCTTGCGCCGTGCTCCCCGTTGTAGCGGCAGCCGATTGCCGCTGGAGGACTCCTCTCATGGCAGCTCTCTCAGGGCATGCAGAAGGGTGTTAGCGCTTAGTCCCCGTCTAAGTGCGCTTTGTGGCCATTTTTAGTGGCTTGTGTGAGGCGCAGAGGAAGATAGCCCGTGTTTGTGTCGGCCTTGTATCTCAGGTCTGGTACCAGCCTGCTGGGATGGGTTGCAGTTCGACTCATCCGGCCGACGATACGGCCTGAGTCACCAGACGAAGCCAAGAACGGGCTATCATGGTGGTGGAAATGAGCTCCCTGGGCGAAGAGCGCTGCCTTCCCCGTTTCTATAAAGCACGGCATCGCACCTGCTTGTTTTTCCAGCCTCACACAATCCTCAATCCATCCGAGTCATCTGCCTGCTGACAGTCAAGGTGCTTTGGTAGGTATAGTTGAAGACCTGGCTTGGACAAGGGTCACACAACAACAGCCAAACCCCGTCACAACTCGATTTCCAAACCCATTGCCCCGCATGGTTTCTTCAAAGGGCGCCCACGACCTGCTGGTTGTGCTCGATGCCACTGCGTCCATGGGCAGCTTCGTTCAGGCCCTCAACAAGTCACTTCCCGAAATCCTCAGCCTTTCTGCTCTTACAGGCTGCTTCGAGCGCATCGGATTCATCGCATATCGAGACTACTGTGGCGGAGAGCTTACCGAGTGGTCAGGATGGTGTTCTCCTTCCGGCGCCGTAGAGGACGAGAACATCGTCTCCCAGGAGCATGTCCTGAAGATGGCGAGCGAGATCGAGGCCCATTGTGGAGGTGACTGGCCCGAGGCCACCAAGACCGGTCTTGCTCGCGCCTACGAGAACATGCGAGAGGATGCCACCACCATCATCCTGCTCTACACTGACGCCCCTCCTCACTTCAAGGCCACCAGCACCGATAGCGCAAATTACATGAAGGAGAAGCAGAAGCTCTCCAAGGAAGACTCCTTCTCCGGCTATGGGCCTCTTTTTGTCGACTGGACTTCGGCTGCTAGAACACTCAAGAGTGGCCCCAAGAGGGGAATCGTATTCAGCATTCTCAGTTGTGTAACTGTCAGCTCTTATACTCCCTACCTGTACCTCTCAACCATAACAGGTGGACTTCTCTTTTCGATTGATACTGTTACGCCAGACATCATCTCCCGGTTGACTATGGGAACCTTGCTGACTTGGATGGGTGCTGGTCGGGCAGTGGAGGGGGATGACACAAAGGTCGGCAACGTCAAGGCATATCGCAAGGCTCACGATCTTGAGAAGGCCAATATTGAAACGGATGTCTTGCTAAATGCCTACCTGGCTACCGGGCATTACGGCGCCAATCACAACTTAGTTGGTCACAATGTTGAGAATCGCTCCATCACCCTCAAGGAAATGCCTAGCGTCCTTCAAGTCCGCGGCCCAAGTGTCAAGAACTTTGCCAAGCGCTACATCGATGACGAGGCATACAAGAAACTTGCCGTAGAACAGCTCCGTCGCATCATCAACTCCAACGTCTCGGCCGTCTCAGTTAACCCCATCTTTGGTACGCTTTGGCGAACTGTTTGCAACGACCGCGCCAACGAGGCTCGCGATGGCCTGCTTGCGGACTTCAGTCGCCAGATTGAACGCATCGAGGACGATACAGAAAAGACCCGAATGAAGGCTTGGCTAGAGGAGTCTTACAATTACAAGGCCGAGATTCAGGCTGAGATCGCCAAGATCCCAGCAGAGGATCGATTTCCCATTGTCTACTTGGATCCCACCGCCAAGTTTGGTACCGTAGGCGGCGATGATGGAGATGACAATCGTCCACTCAACAAATTCACACGAGGAGAGCTTTTAGAAATTGGGCGGTCATGTGACTATCGTATCCTACGCCGATTAGGCAAGGTTTTGACTCGACTCAGCTATGTCGAAAAGGCCGAAGACTTGCCTGCACACATCAAGTCTGCAAAGGCAGACAAGGTTCCCCAGATCCCCACGGCTCTCGCTAGTCCCAAGTACAAACGACAGTTCTGGAAGATACTTCTTCATGCCGTCCTCCCTGGCACCATGGTCACAGCTCGACCTGCCGCTGTCCTTGCGGCACTTGCTCTGAAAATGGGCATTGCTCCGTTGAGGGATGCTGCCGACCAGGAACTCATGTCATTCCACGACCGCTGGAACACGATTGAGATTCCCGAAACATGGAATGTTGGGTGCTTGGGGCTGTTGCTTGACGCTGACCGAGACTTCGAAAGGCGAGTTGCCGAAGGCATCACGGAGCGCCCAAATCCCGAATCAGTCATCTTGAAGGCCGAGGACAGACGGTTGTTCAAGACTCTAGTGGACTACAAACTGCTAGAGTTTAATCTCAAGACTACTCTGCAGGCCAAGATTGGTTGGACTCCCGAAAAAACCAAGGTGGCCCTCGGCCCAGTAGTTGTCTGCCGCGAGTGCAAGTTTCCTCGATCAGTCACCATCATGTCTGCCAACGGCCTCTGCGGTATTTGCGCTCTCCAGTGTGTCTGTAACTGCACTGTCTGCGCCAAGGCCGAGGATCACAAGGCTCGTATGAATTCCAACGTTACTGTCAATGACACCGAAAAGTCTATGGGCTATTGGGTTGAGTGTTCACGGGCACAGTGCCGAGCGCAGTACGTCGTCTACAACCCCAATGCCCTCAACGTTCGCCCCAAGTGTTTTTATTGTCGCCATGAAGATGGCAATTCGAAGCATGGGGTGGCTCCTGTTGTCAAATGTACGAAGTGTTTGAACCGGGTCATCTGGCCTAATGAGTACCGGCCCAAGAATGCAGACCTTTCCAAGTTTGAATGCTATGGATGTGCCTCAAATGCCGTTACCATCATTAGCCAGGACACTACGGCGGAGAGTCTTGTCAAGGAAAATGGCTCCAAGTGGCTTTTGAGGAACGACGGAGATGCCATCGCCGCCGCATTCAATGGGCGATCTCTTTTTTACACGGCATCTCAGTGTGACTTGGCCAGCTTGCCTGACAAGGTAGAGGTCCTTCCCGCCGGTGACAAATCAGCTCTTACTCTCACTGGCAAGCTAGTTCGTAACCAGCCAGAACTCAAGGCAGCTCTTGGAGGTTGGGTTGGTTCCCGCAAAACAGAATCTGGGGTCTGCAGTCTGTGCTTTTCCAATGTACGCAAGGCTGATCTTCGACGGGCATGCGGCCGTAACGGCTGCCACCAGCTCATCTGTAATGGATGTATTAAGGACTGGTATGGCATTAATGCTCGTGGTCGTATTATCAACATTGCTGCCCTTTCATGTGCCTTCTGCCGTCGCCGCCCAGTCTCCAAGACAATCTCTCCATTTGGCCTTGCGACTGTGGGCGACCTACGCAAGGCTGTTGAGGAGGCGGGATCCTGGGTGTACGCCTGGTGCAATTTCTGTGGATTCGCCAGGCAGTATGTGGAGCGAGCATGTGCTGCCGGCGCGCCTCCTGAGGTGACTGACTGGAAGTGTGAGCAGTGTGTGCTCAGTGAACCAAAGTCTGTTTCTCTTTTCACCAAGGCCTGCCCTGGGTGTACGGCAGAGACGATGAAGGTGGCTGGATGCGACCACATTACATGCCCTTGTGGAACTCACTGGTGTTTTGCGTGCGGGGAGAATACCGGAGAGAAAGGAATCTACCCTCACATTGCCACAGCACACGGTGGTATTTATAATAATATGGACATTCAGGATGATGAGGGTGGATGGGCACATGACGATTGATGAAAAGGGAGTTGATTAAGCGGAGGGTTCAACACGAGAGATACCACAGTCATTTAACCCGATGAAGTATATTATTAGTATTGCGATTTCCTTAGCCTATGCAATGAAAATGAAAAAAAAGAATTTTTATGATTATCATGAGTGTTGATGTCGTTCGGTGAGTCGAGCCAGTCGACGACGTATGCTGCAATGCGGCACGTTGAAACGCCACTTTTCAACATGAACACATGTCAATGATAATCCATCAGGCACAGTCTCTAAATAAAAGTAATAGAGTCCAAAATAACATAAGGAATCAATTTCGGCGCATAATAAAAATCAGATAGTCTACAATAAATAAAGTAGCGACCGGCAGCAAAATGACCACAGTACTTAATCGCAACTTTTCAAGCGTCTTTGCGTTTCTCCACCCTTCCCAATTATCTCGAGTCAGTGTACCATATGCATCGCAGGTAGATTGCAACGTCAAAAGAGTGTATGCGATTATCCAACGAGAAGCAAGTTCAAAGAATGAGGTTTCTCCTTATGTTAGGTTTTTGTACAAAAATAATAATAATAAATACCTGATGTAATTACATGTGGGGTTTTTTGGTCAGTTCATCTTGGGTCTTCATGGTCGTTCGGTTGACGAGAAAACTTTGACAGCGTATCTTGGGCAGTAATGGCCATTCCGTCAGAGAAATACAGTAACGAGAAGATTGAAGATCAATAAATATTGTTTCAGATTGTGTATTCTTGGTTTAAGATGAAAAACGGTGTGAAAATTGGGCTTGAAGGCAAGGAAACTGCGAGGGGGAAAGATGCTGACCACCCACTTTCATTCAGATGTAACTCGGGCCGCACAGCTTGGTACTGGGAGCCAGCGTTCCGCAGGGGAACACTCCAGGTGGCGTGTCAAGGTGTTTATCGGGGGCGCTGATGACTGTAAGCGCCGAGATGTGACAGCACTTTTTGGTTGCATTGGCTGGCGCTGATCATGCGGAACTTGGCACTACCAGCTGTTGTAAACATAATAGTTAGATATAACTTGTTTACGGCCTCACCCTTGTGGGTCTATCCATCAAAGACTGAATACAGTAAGAATTAGGTTCATGCTCCCAATGAGTGGAGAGGATATCGCAACTTTCTTTATTCACAACTTTTCGGATGACCTAATGATTGTAACTCGAGCCTTGGTGGATAAACCTGTCGTGGATGATAGTATCAATATTAATAATAAAAAATTAAGATTTGCTTTCTTCTCGTCACATAGGCAGATGAGAGCTGTGGAAACTCTTTGGTTATTTAATAAAGGGCTGTCAAGTCTTTTTATGACATAACAGAAACTCTAGGCTCAGTGGCACACAGATATTTGATATCGCCCTATTCGTCTCAAGAAAGCAACGAGCCTGGTTCCTATTTAAACCTAAGACAAACCAATGATTCACAGGCGATTTCAATGCAGCTGCCCACGTTACTGCATGAGCCGACCTTCAGATCGAAAAGCGCCATCCGCTACCCTACAGGCAAATCGGCGATGAAGGCGGCTTTTATGATCACACCAGTAAGAAAATGAGATGCACAGATATGTCGACACATATTGATACTGGCTTACTTGGATTGGTTGCTATTTCTCATTGATATCAAATCTCTATGCCGTACTTTTCCCCTGTCCGCTTCCTAGAGATGCAGCGCGTTCATGCTTACGGCGAGGCTGGACCTCGATTTGCCTCTTTAGGTAATTCGGGTAGCCAGTGGAGTTAGGCACGGGGGCGGACCCGCGGCCCACACGATAGCGCATATGAGTTATGAAGATGCGCATAAAGGCTACGTTATACCTCATGATTGGGGACATGTGCCGCTGTATTCTTGTCTGGCAGTGACTGGTCGCCGCCCTTGAGGCCGACGAGTCTCCTTACTGGCGTCAATACGAAGCCAGGGTTCAGTCATGGCGGTGGCGCAGCGGCTCGCCCGCCCTGCCGCCTGCCTCTCCCTACCGACACGGCTTACCTAATAAGCGTGACGCGGTTGCTGCCTCCCTCAAGAGCTGTCCTTTCACCTCCTCCCGTCTCATCGAGATTTGCTTCTTCTTCCCATCCTCTATCACCACACCGCATCATATCTTCGTCACCGTCACCCTGAATATATCCTATCCAATATCCTTACGCAAATTCACCCTCACACACATCCACCACAATGCCGCGATTCTCTCGCTATGACACTGACGAGGAGCGTCTGCCGGAAGGCATGGAACGTGTCGGCTACGATGCCGACACCCAGGTCTACACATACCGTGATGCCGATGGTAGCTACTGGGAGGGCGCTCCCGGCGCTCAGTACGGCCGCCTGACAAAGGTCAGCGACGGTGATGACGATGCCCCGGAATCCGCTGCGTTCCTTGGCTCGGGCTACCACAGCGATCATGACGGCACTTCCTGGCGAACCGAGCTGCGTCCCCTGCTCAACTTTGGTGTACTTATTGGCCTGAGCTTGCTGCTCTTCTTCTGGTACATGAACTGGGCCTCCGGAAGCAAGGACGCGCCCGCCGGGCCCAAGTGCGTCGACGGTTTCCTGAGCTACCAAGTTCACTCAGGTGATACCTGCTGGGATATTGCCAATGATCACAACATTACCGTTGATGACCTAGTCAAGGATAATGAGGGCCTGCAGTGCAACTCCCTCGACGTCGGCACCGACATCTGCCTCCCCGATCCCTCCGCGTCGAACGGTGACGATGTCAATGACGAGTCTAAGGTCTAAGGAATTCGACCAGTCCTACATACAGGTACCTGCAACGTGTGCAGGCACGCGAGCTCATCATAAATTCCATTTAGCACTGGATGTTGCGAACTATAAGAACTTCAAGTCAAACCAACAGACTTGGGGTTCATTTCGGCGCAAGGTGTAAATACCTGGTGTCATGATACGTTTTATTGGTAATTGGGATTCTCTGAGAGATGAGACGTCCTAAGCTAGGTGTACAATGAACGCGCATTTGTTATTATTCCTGGCCGGGGCTTCAATATGCTCTTTGAACGATCCGACTGACGGGATCGACTCTATTCTATGGGCCTGGCGTTGCAAGTGTGGATTGGCTTGCGTTAGACCGGAACAGTGGCACTTTGCCACTTCGATGTCATTGCCTAGCAGGTCTGATGGAAGGTTGAGACATATTTTCTGTGGAAGCGACACTCAATTAGGCTACAAAGTTGAAGAGAATGTCTGGCTAGGCAGCCGCAAGAACGTTTACGAGGTAACAAGAAGTGCTGATGGGAGCCTAACAAGTCAGCGCAATGAAATTTATAACTTGAGATTATCCGACGGATACGTTGACAGGAATGATCTCGATGGCGGGAGTGGGCGGACATGATAGTCATCGAGCCATAACCAGAGTCGTATCATTACCCAAGCTTGCCCCGGCTTAGCGCCCGAGCTTTGGTTCATCCACATTTCATGTGAGCCATGTCATCGACTACGCCAATCATATGGTAGACCCTATATCAAGCACGCCAAGTCTATTTATAAGCCACAACGTCTCTGGTGTTGTGTCAAGCCTCAATCAGACTTAGGCTACTGGGTACCTGTTCTCGGAGGGTTGCACTGCAGTTTTGGCGTTGCAGATGTCGTCTAGTTGATTCATGGTGAGCTACGTACTGGCCGGGAACTGAGAGTTTTGTTGGGCACAGGCCGGAATCTAGCCGGTGAAATTCGACGAACCGGATAAACCTGAACAGGCTTTCTGGAAGCTACAAGATCCGAGGTATCGGGGACGGAGGCCGGGTTATCCCAAAGATTGGGAGAACAGACTCACCACCGCCAATCAATTTCGGTGTCGGTCCGGCGACGCTTGTTGCTCTGGCGCTGAACTAACTAACTGGGGTCGCCCTAGAGAACGCTCCAGGCCAACCCTGGTGCATAGTTTGACAGCACTATCGAGCATCTTGGAGACATGGTTCCTGGGCCACTGCCTTTTCGCATGGTACCTGGTTTAAACATGACAGTATCAGCCGTCTCAAAACAGGGAACAGGCAACAGCAATCGCTGGTGTTGGATTGGCTCCGAGGATGTGTTGCTGAAACATGCATCCTGTCGTCACCATTGACATCACAAATCCAGACTCTTCCGCCCCAGTCTGCACTGGTATTGTCCAGTCTAATCGTTGGGCGGTGAAGCATGGTGGCAGCCAGCTGCCAAAAGTCAAAGCTGCCGGTGCTTCGGCATTACTGTGACCCGCTGACAGAAAAAAAAAAAAAAAAGCCCCGCACACAAAGAGGGGCATAAACACAAGCACGAGGGGTTGAAATGAGGGCGGCCAAATTTCACCCGTTGTTTCTGTTGGCCGCCGCTGCCTTTCTGCCCAAGCATGGTAGGTACCACCTTTGGGCCACTGCCTACCCACGTAAGGGTAATCTAACTAGTACCTGGTGGGTAGTAGTGGGCAAGTGGTGCCCAGTTGGCGCCTGCCCCTCCTCGACGAAGCGGGGCAGGTCCCTCGAGGATTTTTTTTTTGGTCCCTGGTCGCTCAAAACCAAAATTTTCGGACGCGGGTTTCATACATGAACCCTTCCTTTTCCTTCATCATCCCTTTTCCTGTCGAGTCGTTCTAGACATCACCCGACAAGAACAAGTCATGGACAAGGACAAGCTTGCCCAGCTGCTCCAGGGGAGTCAAGTCCGTAAGTGATCCTTCTCTACTTTCCCGCAGCTGTTATCGCGTCTCGACACGGACGAGGCGTGATGCCTCTGCTTTCTTTTGGCCAACGAGAAAATTTTCCCGCTGACCCCGTCTGCCACAGCCGACACGGAGCAGGTTAAGGCCGTTACTGCCGAGCTTCAGAAGAACTACTACTCCAAGCCCGAGTCTCTCCTCGCGCTCATCGAGATCTCCCTGACCAACGGGGATGCCGGTGTCCGACAGGTCGCCTCAGTCCAGGCTGCTCGTCTCGTCCCCAAGTTCTGGGAGAAGACCCCTACGGACCAACGCGAGCTCGCCAGGAACCACCTTCTCGATGGCACCCTCAAGGAGTCTCAGGGCACCGTCCGCCACTCCCTGGCCCGCCTCATCGCCATGATCGTCAGCGACGACTTGGAGAACGGCGAGAGCGATGATTTCCTCAAGAAGCTTCTGCCCCTCAACAACAGCGACAACGTCGTTGCCCGTGAGGTTGGCTCATTCCTTCTCTACGCCATGCTTGAGGAGGATCCCACCCACTTCAGTGACCACACCCACCAGCTCCTCGAGCTCTTCCAGGGCCGCATCGAGGATCCTGAGAGCAAGGAGGTCCGCATCAACATCGTCCGAGCCATCGGTGCTATCTTGATGATTGTTGAGCCCGAGGAGGATCCTCAGGCCCTCAAGGCCGTCCAGAGCCTCGTTCCCAGCCTGGTCAACATCCTCAAGGCTACCGTCGAGGCCGAGGACGAGGAGAGCTACAAGACCGTCTTTGAGGTTTTCCACAGCTTCATCGCCTACGACTCTTCCCTTCTCGCCCTTCACCTCCGCGACCTTCTTCAGTTCATGGCTGAGCTGGGTGGCAACGTCAACGCTGAGGAGGATGCCCGAGCCCAGGCTCTGGCTTTCCTCATCCAGTGCGTTCGCTACCGCCGCATGAAGATCCAGGGCATGAAGGATATGGGCGCCGCTCTCATGATCAAGGCTATGCACATCGTCACCGAGCTTGATGCTGATGATGATGAAGAAGACATGTCTCCTGCCCGCACTGCCATCAGCCTGATTGACACTCTCGCCAACGAGTTGCCCCCCCGCCAGGTCATTGTCCCTCTTCTGGAGCAGTTCCCCACCTTTGCTTCCAACAATGACCCCAAGTTCCGCATGGCTGCCATGCTGTCTCTTGGTAACGCTGCTGAGGGTGCTCCCGACTTCATCTCCACCCAGCTCCAGCCTCTCTTGCCCACCGTCATCAACCTGTTGTGCGACAGCGAGCTCCAGGTTCGTCACGCCTCACTTGTCGGTCTGATCCACCTTGCTGAGGAGATGGCGGACGAAATGGCCTCCCACCACGAACAGATCATTTCTGCCGTCCTCAAGAACCTCGAGGCTGCCTCTGCCGCTGGCTCCGACAAGAAGAACGTCAGCATCATTCGCTGCGCCTGCGGTGCCCTCGACACTTTCGGCGACGGCATTGACACCAAGATTATGGCCCAGTACGGTCCTAACCTGATCTCCCCCATGGTCCGTCTTCTTGACCACGAGGACTTCGGTGTCAAGGCTGCTGCTGCTTCTGCCATTGGTGCTATTGCTTCTTCCATGGAGAAGGCCTTCGAGCCCTACTTCAAGGATGTCATGACATCCCTCGGCAAGTTTGTCACCATCAAGGATGGCGACGAGGCCCTGGAGCTCCGAAGCTCCACCTGCGACAGTCTTGGCCGCATCGCCATGGCTGTTGGCCCTGAGTCTTTCCAGCCCTACGTCCTGGATCTTATGAAGGCCAGCGAGGAGGCTTTGTCCCTGGACAACCCTCGCCTCAAGGAGACCAGCTTCATTCTCTGGTCCAACCTGTCCAAGGTCTACCATGAGCAGTTTGACCACTTCCTCGACGGTGTGTTCAAGGGTCTCTATGCCTCTCTCGAGCTCGAGGAGGAGGAGATTGAGATCCCCAACCTCGACACCAGCCAGCTCCAGGACGGTGCTATCGTCGTTGGTGGAAAGCGCATCAAGGTCAAGGCTCCCGAGACCGAGGAGGATCTTGCCATTGCCACTGGTGGTGATGATGACTGGGATGACATTGAGAACATTGACGACTTTGAGGATCTTGGTGCCGTGACTGCCGTCGCTCTTGAGCAGGAGATTGCTCTCGATGTTCTAGGTGATGTCATCTCCAACTCCTGCAACAGTGCCAACCTCGAGACCTACGTCGAGCAGACAATCACCAAGGTCGCTCCCTTCGCCGAGCACACCTACGAGGGTTGCCGAAAGACTGCCATCGCCACCCTCTGGCGCACATATGCCCGTGTCTTCCAGGTTTGGGAAGAGGGCTCCGGTCTCAAGTGGGAGCCTGGCATGCCTCCCAAGCACGCCCCTCCTGCTTCCCTCATATCTATCGGCCAGACTCTCCAGAAGGCTACCCTGGCGATCTGGACTGAGGACAGTGAACGGTTAGTACTTTTCCACATTATCCCATTGCTTTTCCCTTTGTTTTCACGCCAAAATGATGATTACCTTGCGTTACAAACCCAGCTCACTCAGACACAAAATTGTGGTTGCTGAGAACGCGTCTAATCTACTTCTGATATTGGCTTCACTATCCCCAAGGCTACCTTGTACTTATTGACGAGGCTTGATGCTAACATATTGATAGATCCGTCATCACTGAGATCAACCGCAACGTTGCTGCTACCCTCAAGGCCTGCGGTCCTGCCGTCCTTGTTACCCAGGATGGTGCCCTGCAGGAGCTTGTGTCCGTGGTCGGACTGATCATCACTCGATCGCACCCCTGTCAGCAGGACCTCGGCGACGAGGAGGAGCAGGAAGTTGATTTCGGTTCATCCGAGTACGACTGGCTTGTTATTGACACTGCCCTCGATGTCGTTGTTGGCCTTGCTGCCGCCCTCGGCTCTGACTTTGGCGAGCTCTGGAAGATCTTCGAGAAGCCCATCCTCAAGCTTGCCAGCTCCACTGAGGACCTCCACCGCTCGACTGCTGTTGGCACCATTGCCGAGATTACCAAGTACATTGGTGAGGCCATCACTCCTTTTACCGAGTCTCTCGGCCAGGCCCTTATCCGACGTCTCGGTGACCCTGATCCTCTGGCCAAGTCTAACGCTGCCTACGCCATTGGTTTGGTTGTCCTGAACTCAACTGAGACCAGCAAGACCTTTCCTCTCTACCCCCATCTCTGGGAGAAGCTCGAGCCTCTCCTGACTGTCAACGAGATGCGCATGACTGACAATGTTGCCGGTGCTCTCTGCCGCATGATGACCAAGAACCCTGATAACGGCTTCGTTTCCCAGGCTCTTCCCGCCATCCTCAACGTCCTGCCATTGACCGAGGACTACGAGGAGAACGCCCCCATCTACCAGTGCATCTACAAGCTCTACGAGAACTCCAACCCCACTGTCGAGCAGTTCACTCCCCAGCTCATGAACATCTTCGAGAAGGTCCTCAGCCCCCCCGAGGAGCAACTGGAGCAGGAGACCCGCGAGATTCTGCAGCGTACTGTGCAGGTCTTGTACAAGGCCAAGTCTGACCTTTTGGCTAACAACCCCAACCTTCTGAAGCTTGCTGGTCTTCAGTAGAGGGGGAAAAAGATGTGATAAAACGGTTCATTAAGACGGATGGAAAAACAAAAGTTATACGACTCAACGTGGCTTGTGATGAAAGACAGGCTACGATATGAATGATGATGAAGGATATACGCACATATGGATGAGTGCTGGATAGAGTATATAACGTGTGGGAGGTACCGTCTAGAATACCCGAGGCCAGTGAGAATAAAGCCTGGCTTAGGACGGATTGGAACTATTAGCGTTGTGGTGTTTGATTACTCAAATTTTAGAGTAAATGGGAATAGAAAGATTCAACGACCCCCATATTGATTGCCTGAACCTTGCGCACATTGGAGTGAAGATACAACCGTGAAAATGCTACCTGAGAAACATGTGGGCCTAGCTGTAGCTATTGCAGAACAAACACTGTTGCTTAGTCCCCTCGCCATACCCACTTTATCTTGGACATAATACTTATCACGAGCTTCATTAACCCTATTGTATCTAAGCAGGGTTGCGACCCCTACTAATACTGGTGCTTAACTCTATATAACTATCTATAAAATATATATATATATAACATAGTTTTAATCCCTATCACTTCACCCTCTAACAATACCATCACAGTAGTATTTTTTTCTTCAAAATAGGTCGAAACTCCAAACCCATAAAACAGGCGAAAGAAGCAAAACGACAAATGAAACAAGGTACGATTGATGGATGAATTCCAACCCAAGTTGATACCGTAGACACCGTTTAAAGCCCTATTTATGTACAAAATCAATTTATCCGTAAAGCGATGAATCAAGCGCAATGCACGCAATCAGTCCGGTACAGTTCCCCCGGGTCCAGCCTTGAGTTCTGATGCTAGTTTTAATGCTGACGAGGGCCAAGGAGAAGGCGAGGAAAAAAAAAGAAACGAAAGAAACGATGGAAGATAAAAATAAGCCAAAGAAGGAGAAACAAGAGGCTGCTGTCATGACCAAACTGGAGCTATGTGATGATATTACTGTTGATTTTTTCTTCTTCTTGGTTACCATATGCGTTTTGCAACCATTTCATATCGAAAGACGTTTTCAAATTCGCCGTCGGGCTTCTTCTTGGGGGGCGCCGAGCCCGAGGGTCCCTTGCCACCCTTGAGGCCCTCAGTCTTGTCGGCGTGGATCCAGCGCTGGCGGTCGCCGCCAACCTCGACGTGGCCGAAGCCGCCGCTGCGCTTGCTTCCAGAAACGTCAAAGGACTCACGCTCGGCCTGGCCCGAGGCGGCGGCATGCTCGGCGTGCTTCATGCGGGCATAGCGGTTGCGGGAGAACTTGAGGAGGACCATGCCAAGGAGCAGCTTGATGATGAGGAGGACGAGGAAGGCGATAAAGAAGACGACAACCATGGTGATGGCAGCGATGACGTCGTCCGAGGTCCACGAGTACCACGACCGAGAGTTGAGGGGGGATCCGTATGGGTATCCGTAGGTGGCGCGACCGAGGGAGTCGCGGATGAGCGTGTCGAAGCGGTTCAGGGCGGCAATGACGGCGGGAGACGACGGCACGGCCGACTCTTGGGACAAAGATGTCTGAGTGGAATCCGGCATGGGCATGGACAAGTGTGTCGAGAGGAACATGTGATATGTCTGGATGGAAGACCGGATGAAGAGACATGAAAGGGGGATGACGGCCAGGCCCAGGCGCCGGGTCAGAGAGGGGGTCATGAAAGCCTACAGCATATTGTCAGTACACTTTTGGGACTGAAGAGAGGTGAGGGGGGGGGGGGGGGGGGGGGGTGTATAATAAAAAGTGGGGTAGAGGTCGTGCAAAAAAAAAAAAGGGATGGGGTGGAAAAAGGGGGGTTTGAAGTGTTAAAATTGGGACACATAGGAATGATTGTGGGGGCAAACAAGCATCAGGCGCCAAAGAAAAAGAGGGAGGGCGAGAGACCCCTCCCCCAGTTGCGCCCCGAGGGCACGAAGGG